>JAMPIV010011218.1:0-228247 GCA_024509875.1 Oreohelix idahoensis
TTGGTAAGTGGAGCTGGGTAATCTTTACCTTTAGTGCCGTCGAGTGTATATATAATACATGTATTGAGTTAGGGTTAGGGTTGGGGTTAACCCTAAACGTAACCTCAACCCAAACTCTAAATGGTACAAAACTACACATGTTATAATACTCGACGGCAATAAAGGTAAAGATTACCGTGGAGCTGTGTCATTCATTTTCATCTTCCTTATCATCATCATCATCATTTTTCTTCACACTTCTTACGGAGCATGGGGTTACCACTGTAGCTGGTCCACTTGTGGGAACCCTGCACCAATTGCTCATGTGCGCCAACAGCGTGGGTTTCTGTGGCAATTTGTTTTTGGAAGATGATGTTGCCAGTTGCATGTCCAACCTAATACAAGTCATTTTGTACGACATGCCTGGAGGTGCTGTAATCCCATTCTTTCCTTGTTTCTTCAGATACCCCTGGGAACTACAGGGGGCATCATTTATTTTGATTGTTCTGTGTCTACCATAATAAGGAAATTGTAAGCCTCCTCACCAACTCTTTTTTTTTTTTTTTGACACAACAAACCGTATCTGTAGTCAACCGACTTCTGCCTAATTGTTTGTAAGAATATATTATGTGCAACTTTATTTACAGCAATAATTTACAGTTATTGTTGATCAGAATCAACATCACTACACTCAGGGCAAACCTATAGGTGCTCAGTCTCCCTCAACAGTTGTTGAAGGGTATGAATGCTAGCTGTAGCATGCAGGTTGTATATACAATAGGTGCATCCTCTAACACGCCCATTCCTTCTAGTCTTACATTTTATGCCCAATTCCAACAGTCTTAACCTGGCTGATTCATCAACTGCAGTGTCCTTCTCTAACAGGCGATCATCAATTGTCCTAAGCATCTCTCCCTTATCCATATCCATTGTTTCCACTATGGGTGCTCTCAAAGCTAATCTGTCAGCTCTCTCATTGCCACATACCCCTGCATGACCAGGACAGTAGAACCACACCATTTCCTGAAGACCTGTGGCTTCTGTGAATCTTTCCTGTACAGTGCTACATTTATTCAGAATCCTTCAGCTCCCTTTTTTTATGTCTTCTTCATCCGTTTAATGTCCGTTTCCATTTATCTTCTCCATTTTTTTGTTTGGTCTCCCTCTCCAGCCCAGTGTTATTTCTTATTTATTTACAGTGTATTTATTTTGTTGTTGACAGTTTTCTTGCTTTTGAGTTTTTGTGTTTGTGCATTGTTTTTCCTATTTTGCTTTTCTTTTCATTATTAGGATTAATGTAAAGGTAATGGTAGTCGCATAGCAGAAACTACAGGAGGGGAGTGAAGTGTTAGAGACTTCACTATAGAAGGTCCAGCATCGAGAGATGGGGGACTAGTTCCCTTCCTCGCTGCCTTTTCCTTCCCTAACTCTTGTGCAGTCGGGTACCATTTACAGCTGGGTAGACTGAAGCATCGAGAGGTGGGGGACAAGTTCCCTTCCTCGCTGCCTTTTCTCCAACCAGCATAGCTCTCCAACCAGCATAGCTCTCCAACCAGCATAGCTCTCCAACCAGCATAGGTCACCAACCAGCATAGCTTTCCAACCAGCTTAGGTCACCAACCAGCATAGGTCACCAACCAGCTTAGGTCATCAACGAGCATAGCTCACCAATTAGCATATATCACCAACCAGCATAGGTCTCCAACCAGCATAGCTCTCCAAACAGCATAGATCCCCAACCAGCACAGCTCTCCAACCAGCTTAGGTCACCAACCAGCATAGGTCACCAACCAGCTTAGCTCTCCAACCAGCATAGCTCACCATCCAGCATAGGTCACCAACCAGCATAGCTCTCCAACCAGCATAGGTCACCAACCAGCATAGGTCACCAACCAGCATAGCTCTCCAACCAGCAAAGCTCTCCAACCAGCAAAGCTCTCCAACCAGCATAGGTCACCAACCAGCATAGGTCACCAACCAGCTTAGGTTACCAACCAGCATAGGTCACCAACCAGCATAGGTCACCAACCAGCATAGCTCTCCAACCAGCAAAGCTCTCCAACCAGCAAAGGTCACCAACCAGCATAGGTCACCAACCAGCTTAGGTCACCAACCAGCATAGCTCTCCAACCAGCATAGGTCCCCAACCAGCATAGCTCTCCAACCAGCAAAGCTCTCCAACCAGCATAGGTCACCAACCAGCATAGGTCACCAACCAGCTTAGGTCACCAACCAGCATAGGTCACCAACCAGCATAGGTCACCAACCAGCATAGGTCACCAACCAGCATAGCTCTCCAACCAGCATAAGTCACCAACCAGCATAGCTCTCCAACCAGCATAGGTCACCAACCAGCATAGGTCACCAACCAGCATAGGTCACCAACCAGCATAGGTCTTAACTATTCCATCTCTAGTCCTCCTATGACAGACCATCAGCCCATGTCTTCCTCATCATTTTCATTTCTCTTCTTCTTGGATCCTTAGCCTCTGACTGATGGAGCAGTCAGTGGCCGTTGTCACGAAGTGGATTTACGTTTATAGAGTTTGCCTGAGTGTAGGCAAGACCCTAATATGAGAAAGTCTGAGAAGATAGAATTTAGAGGAAAATGACAGTGACTGTGGACAGATGAGACTATTGGCTCAAGGGTGAGAACCTGGATTGACTCTCCCTTGCCACTCATGACTAACAATTTGCTATAGCCTCACCCCCCCCCCTCCCCCCGCCCTCTGACTACCTATAAACATAAGGAGATAAGGTTTAACTAAGACCACAGACACCACTATACAGACAACATATAGGTACAGTATAGTATAGAAGCTGATCCAGTATACAGTATGTAGATATTTTATTTACACAATAAAACATTAAATGTCATCATACAGCAAAGAAATAAATATCGTGCACTGTTGCACAGACCTGAAAAGCAAAGAACCAATTAAATAGCTAGCCACATAAAACCACAACCACATTCACTCTGTCATTCACCCTGCTGGGGAAAAATAGAATGATTAGTGATTGAAACCACACTCTAACTGGTGGGGCATCCACTTTAGCCTCCACTTCGTACTACTATAAGATTTTCTACTGTCTCTGTCCTGATGACTCTGCCTAAACGAATGTTTACACAGCTTCCAACTCGTTAGGCGATAAGCGCCGCTAACTAAAACATTGGACGGCTAAACTCGTAGACTTTTATAACATCTATTACTCAAAAGCTATCCTCTTAAGGATATCATCAGACCCTACTGGTCCCGGCTATCTCCTCTCCCTCTCTCTCTCTCTCTTTGCTTCAGTATCTCTCTGACACTCTCGACATATGCTGAGGAGGCGTCTCCGTTACGCCTTCTCTCGTTGACTTTATCAGAACCAGGAATGTTCACCCTTTCTCCCGGTTTCTGACGACTGCACTGATGACTTGATTATCACGCACGAGGTACTTGACTAAAATATAGAAGCTCCTCTTCTGCTGAAAAGCTTCTCTGACTTGCCCCATTAATTAACCCGCTCAGGATTTAGAGGAACCCAGCATTGATTTCTGGCTGTATAAATCTAGACCAATCTCCCGGCTTCTCGCCATTGTTGGAGTGGTAAAATGAGCTAAGTGCTTTGGATTTTAAGACAAATCCCGTTCCCAGATGAAGAATGCCTTTCGCTACCCGAGATAGTAGGTTATTTACTTTCACCTCTGGCGATATCTCGAGCTCTCAGCTTCTGCGATGCCAACTTTGCCGTGGTAATTTGTATGGGACAAACTACACTCTTCTACTGTACTGTGAACCGCTGTAGACAAAAGAAATGCATCTAATGTACAACAACTTCAACCATAAACTCACCTCTAACATATAACTCCCTTAATCCCTAAACTCCCCTTCTCCCACTATACACAACGATACATAAAATTCCTAACCACGTGTCACTCAATCTCACACTCCTTCCTTTCTCCGCTTCACCGAAAATCTTCTGGTATGTAAACAAAACTCCCGACATGGTCTGACCTTAATCTTTTGTTACGTGAATCTAACCTCATGTCCAAGCATTCAAACTAGGGAAATGTCCTGTCCGAAATTCCTTTGTCTCTTTTTTAACATTTCACATGAGGTTTCCCTGCTCAACCCAAAAATTAAATTACTTCTCTTACTGCATTCTTCTTCTTCTTCCGTCCTTAGCCACCGACCGTCAAAGCAGTCAGTGGCCATTACGCCTAGTGGCGTCTTAGGGCAACAGCAGATAGGTTTTCTTTGCCATTGTTTCCCATCACGCCTATTGGCGTCTTTAGGGCAACGGCAAATCAATCCATTTGCTGTTGTTTCCGTAATCGAAGTGACTGGCAAACGGGTGATCAGCCCGTTGGTTCTCTTACTGCATTACCAAACATTTAAGGCACAATAAAATAACATACGCACCACTAGATGCCCAATAAAATTACACTTGTAAATATACAGAAATTAATGGTGGTTTTCACACAACACTCTACATACTACAGAGCGCCCAAGTATCTATAGCTAACCCTCACACAGTGAGTATCTCAAAACTTCACACACTCCTATATACTGCCAATTATCCTAGAAAGAATTATGCACACTTTACATTTACATCATGTCTACAAAGATAGCAATGGATGGCACTACGTTTATAAAATATTAGTTAACTTCCCGAAGAACCATTCATAAATCAGGCTACGACTCTATTTAAGAACCCACTAATATTACGGCTCTAATTAAAATAAGAACATACCAATTTATCGCGTTTTTTTTCCGCGTGCAGCAGAACGATAAATGCTAGATTCACGGTAGTGAATTTCATCAGACAAAGGAGGTCTATTACAAGACCGCTCGGGATTTTATACAAGAAAATCCCCGCGGACTTTCGGCCTACGTCATAGCTATAGCGTCCTGCTAACCCAATGGAATCGCTTACAAACTTTATAATGGGGTCTACGCCAATAGATTTGAAAGCACGTTGTGACCTGTTTATCCCGACCGCGCGCGTTTCCCACTTGCGTCATATTGTCTAACGTCGCCTGTTGGTGAGCCAAACAACAGAAAATTTCCACCCCGCCCAATTAAATCCTCACGCGCTGATAACAAAGA
Source organism: Oreohelix idahoensis (assembly GCA_024509875.1). Taxonomy (NCBI): domain Eukaryota; kingdom Metazoa; phylum Mollusca; class Gastropoda; order Stylommatophora; family Oreohelicidae; genus Oreohelix; species Oreohelix idahoensis. The sequence continues at coordinate 5,073 of JAMPIV010011218.1, forward strand.
AATGACCGCGATATTTCTTTAACAAAGAAACTGGGACTACGTGATCGCGATTATTTTAACAAAGAAAACCCTCGTGATCGCAATTAACTTTAAAGAAAAGAAAACTGGTGCGAGTATAAATTAAACCAACCGTCATAAAAACGCAATAAAATACCTACAGAAAAAGACAAACACAAAATTACTTAAGAAAGAGAAGAAGACTGGGCCTGTTGAAAAACAGAATTACAGTACTGCATCACAGCCATCACGCCTAGTGGCGTCTTGTAGGGTAGCAACAAACTGTCTCGTGCTGTGCCCCAACTCTGGTTCATGCTTTGTATCTGAGCCTCCACTGTTCTCCTCCAGATTGTCTTTGGTCTGCCTGTCTTTTGCCATCAATCTAGGATCCATAGCTCAGCAGTCTGGTGATGGTGTCAAAGTCCCTTCTGAGGACATGGCCAACACAGTTCCAGTATCTGCCTGCAATGATTGTGCGCATGCCTTTTTGACTGCAGCATGTAAGCTGTTCGTGGTTGGAGATAATATTCTGACAAAAAATTCAAAGAGTTTTCCTTACGCAAGTTGTGTGGAATGAGGATAATTTGGACATTTCCTTTTCTGTTACTCTCCAGCACTCTGTGCCATACAAATGTACAGAAAGTACGCAACTCTTGAAATATCTTAATTTGGTGTTTGTGCTGTACTGAGAAAATTTCCAAATGTTATTTAGATTTGCAAAGGCTGTTCTGGCTTTATTCATTCTGTTACTGATGTTTTTGCTTGCTCCGCCTTCTGGTGTTACTATGCTTCCTAGATACATAAATGTATCTGTTTGTTTCAGCATTTGGTTCCTTATTGTTCAATTTTTTTATATTTTTTTATATTTAAGTCTCCAATACTCTTCTCCGTGTGTTGTTCAGTCTCCATCAACGTCTCTTACCCTGGGGATTCCAGAACAAGGACTGCTTTGTTATGCTATCAGCCAGTTTCCTCAATGTTTGTCCTATCTCTCTACTTCTCATCTCCTGTGTGAGAATGAAAGGATACAGTATACACGATGAGAAAGAGAGGAAGGGCAGAATGTCAGACGGGCCTGCATGCCCAATTCTTAACCCTTTGAAAATAAAGTTCGTTCGTTCCAAATGGTCTTATATACTGGAGGGAAACTAAAACAGTTGCTCATTCTGAGGCATACAGTTAAACTAGACAGATGACAGATTGGGCATGGTTACAGAATCATCAATAAATGCATACATATTACACACATAAAGGTATGTTTCAGGCACTTGTGAGAAATAAAGTAGAAAACTAGACAAATGACAGATGGGGCATGGTTACAGAATCATCAATAAATGCATACATATTACATACATAAAGGTATGTTTCAAGCACTTGTGAGAAATAAAGTAGAGAAATAGACAACAGAAAAACAACAGAAGTGATAGGCTCGCCGGAGAATCAAACCAAGGACCATCTGAACGTCAACACCGCCTAGCAAAAGAAGTGAATCACACTATCCTCCCTACCAACTAGGCACCACAAAAATAGTGCCTTTGTTATTAGTGCAATTTTCCACATGCAACACCGGATGTGTACCCAGGGTGATCTAGCTTAATTAATGATGCATTCACTTCTGCGGTCCGCCTATTATACAATATAGGTCAGATTACACAAAACAAAGACCTTAATACTGTGTCTAGTACAGAATCATCTCTATCATCACTAACCTTCAGTTCTATAATTAGCCAGAAGATTTAATGCCATCCATAAGCTAACATAGGCAACAGAACACATCTAAAAGTAGAGACACTATATATCTTAATTCTAACCCACCAGGTGGTAAACAGGATATATTTCTTCATTAATATACAAAAAGAAAAAGATAAAAAAAAAGCTGCAATTAACGTGACAAAATCAGTAAATATTTAATGAAAATAAAATCGATTCATCCTTCGTGACCTATTTTGTTTTTGTACCAATTACAGAAAGCGTGTGAGGAATTGAAAAATCGTCTTGCTCCCTATAGGAATGATGATCCCAAGAAGGAATGGAAAGATGTGGTATGTCTGCTACGTATATATTATGGATATATTGTTGTATGTCATACATTTTTCATGTGATTATTTGCTTGCTATGTCATGTTTTTATGTTATATATTTTCTCACTGTCACAAATAGTACTAATGAGAATAGTGAAGATGAGAATGATGATAATGTTGAGAAATGATAAAAGAATCCATGTGACCGTTTTGTTTTTATGATTCTGTAAAGCTGATTTTAACATTCGTTGTGTTATTATTCTCTAAAACAACAGTATAGTTTAGTGGTTTGTGCTGATCTTGGGATCCCCAGCTCATGAAATCTCTGAATCTTTCCTGCCACATTTATCACTACTGCTACGTTAGATTAAAACAGCTGTGCACATTTATATAGCTGCAATCACAGGTGTCAATACCTTGTTGAGGTATGGTGGCTTGCGTACCCTGATTACCCCCAGAGCTATGCCAGCTGGAGTTTTACTCCTGGAAGGTTCAACCAAGCTGGACAGGTTTGCGTGGGTAGGGGTCAGACTAAAGCAGACACCCTGGTCCTCCAGGTTGGGGGTTTTAGCATAGGGCTGACACCCCTGTCTATATAAAAAAGAAATGAAGTTATGGAAATGACAATAAATGAACAAACTTTGCTGTGGGGTGGACATCCGGAGTCTGAGGCTCGTATGACTGTCAGTGGTGAAAGCCGAAAGGAAACCACTGGCACGAGAATGGACGTCCTGATCACAAAACGTGAAACAAGAATAGGATTTTGGAATGTCAGGACAATGAACGAGATGGGAAAACTAAAACAGGTCACAGCGGAAATGAGAAACTATAGATTACACATTCTAGGGATAAGCGAGAGCAGATGGACAGAGACAGGAAAAGTTAAAACAGCAACAGGAGAAACAGTACTTTACTCTGGCAGAGAGGATGGACTGCACAATGAAGGCGTAGCCATTATTCTACAGAAGGGAATAGAAAGGTCATTACTGGAATCGAAACCCATCAAGAACAGACTGATAAGAATAAGATTGAGAGGGAGATTCACCAACACTTCAATAATACAGTGCTACTCACCAACAAATGACAGCGATGAAGAGGTCAAGGATGAATTCTATCAACAACTGCAAAAAGAAATGGAAGACACACCAAGATATGATCTTATCGTAGTAATGGGAGACCTCAATGCGAAAGTTGGAACACACAATACATATAATGAAAGAGAAATGGAGAAATGCGGCAGCGGAACAGCAAACAAAAATAGGGAAAAATTAATAAGTTTCTGTAGCATTAACAACCTGGTCATTGGAGGAACACTTCCCACTCAAAGAAATTCACAAATTAACATTGGAATCACCAAATGGCCGGGACAGAAACCAGATAGACCACGTGATGATTAATGGTAGATGGAGACATGCATTACAAGATGTGAAGGTAAGAAGAGGTGCAGATGTGGGAAGTGACCACCATTTAGTCGTAGCAAAACTGAAGGTGAAAATCAGAACTGCTGGACCATACACAGAAAAGGTTTGTGTAGTGGTTTTTGATGTTATTGCGTGGCTGCTATGTTACCTAGTGTACTGGATGAGGTCAGCTGTGAAGGCTCCTGAAGATAACAGTTTATGTGAGTTACAGAATGCCTTTCTGCTACCACTTATGACCTCAAACAGACTTATTCTGCTATTATGTATGTTAGCTACGTTTAATGTCTAGGGTAATGAAATGTGATGTGTAGGTAATTAAATACACAGACACACACATGTAAACACTAAGTCTAATAATAATAAGTTCTATGATCAACTCAACTAACACTGGCTTTAGAATTTAAATTTTACAATTTTTAAAAAAATTTATTTAGTCCTGAACCAAATTTTCTTCTGGTCAGGACGTATGAAACAATATGTATTTATCAATAAAAGTATATATATATTGAATAATCAAAATGAAACACTTTGTACATAGATATATGGGTTACATTGGTTAATATTAACACTAACTACAGAGTTTTTGGAAAACTAGCACTGGATGTCTGGTCGTGGTGGTGTCATCATGCCCGATCTCTGTGTACAATAGTCATTGTCTTTTAATTATGGAACTGAGGTATAGTTTCTATACACAAGGATTTTTCGTTATTTTAGTGTGGAAAAATTTGATGAATCAACAGCAGGCCAGGTTTTCAACTTATCTGGCCTGTGACGATGTAGTAAAGAATTCAAGTGGCCCACTCCTCACAGTTGCTGAGGTAAATGGTAGGCTTCTAAGTCATCCACTCTTGGATCTCTTCAAAAGCATCTGGCACTAGTGCAGTGCCAGACCCGAAACTCACAATTCAAAATTGAAAACACAGTTACGTTGTACTAGCAAAACTCAGCTGAGCTGCTGGCTAGACTATGGCGTCCCACTGGTAATATATAATTTTCATGGACGTCACACTTCTAACATTAATGATCTGTGTATATGGACAGTCTTTAAAAAAATGGCACTTGCCAGCTACTTTTTTTCTATAATATGAACTCTTTCGTCCAATCAGCGGACTTCCCCTCTACCGTTCAAATATTTAAACTACAATGTCCAATTTAGGTCCAGTTTCTGTCTTCTTCTTCCGTCCTTAGCCAGAGACCGACCAAGCAGTCAGAGGCCATCATGCCTTGTGGCGTCTTAAGGGCAACAGCAGATTGATTTTCTCTGTTGTAGTTTCCCATCACGCCTAGCGGCGTAGTTTCTGTCTAGTGTGTAATATATTTATGTCGGTCTGTGCGTCTGAACTTGGGTTTTCCCAAAATTACACTTGTTTTTGGACCAAACTACAAAAAACTACACAAATTTTTCCCCACTTACGTATACGATTTCGATGCAAAGTTATTTTTAGCTTCTACCCTCCTTTTTTGCCCCTTGTCCACATGTAATGTTTTTCTGCATTTTAGTCTCAAGGACGTGTCAAAAGTAACTAAAACGACTAATTACCGTAAAACGCCTAAGATACGTCTGTTTCTGACAAGAGCTAAGGTCGTTTTCGAGTCCAAGTTCTTACATGGTGTCACTAGTGTCGTAATTTTTTTTTAAAACTACAAATTGCGTCTGCTAGGCTTTTAGATTCAAGCACGTGTGCAGACCGCATCATTTTTTTCTTTTCTTTCCTCTCCGTTCTTGCCCCGTCTAAACTAATATGCCGTTTTTTGTATCTTCATGTTATAACTAGTTGGTTTTCAATGGCGCTAGAAAATGCTGGCGTGGGCGAGAATGTATCAGCGTATCTTACCTATATTTTTATCCCTACATGTTATTTTACCTGTTATCTTTATAAATGGAGGAATTTTAACGTTGCATCACTGTAATTTCACCACACATCTCCCCACCTGAGAACATGCACTAATGCAAGTTCCAAAACCAGTGATACACATAGATAAAATTAACTCCTTACGCCTGCCAACTACTCTAAATTTGATCACAGGGGTGCCTACTGAGGAAATCTGCACCGACATTCTGTGAGCCCGGAATATATTCAATGTTAAACTGATATGGTTGTAACAATAAAGACCATCGTAACAATCTTGCATTTTCATGCTTGGCCTGAGATAAGAACACGAGAGGCTGGTGATCTGTCTGGACCACAAAAGTCCTGCCATACAGATAGATTTGGAACTTTTTTATTGCCCAGATTAACGCTAAACACTCTTTTTCGCTTGTGGAATAACCTTGTTCCGCTTTGTTCAACTTGCGGCTAGCATAAGCGACTGGGTTCAGTTCCCCATTGGGTGAAGAGGACCTTTGCAACAAAGTAGCCCCCAGGCCTACATTGCTTGCGTCCGTTCTCACCACAAAGTCCTGAGTCAAATCAGGCAATTTGAGAATCGGCTTGCTAGTGAGTTTTTCCTTTAACTCTTGGAATGCCAATTCACATTGCGCTGACCAAACAATTTTATCTGGATTTCCCTTGCGAGTCAAATCAGTCAGAGGAGCACATATAGAGTTAAAATTTTTGATATATTTTTGGTAAAATCCACACAACGACACGAATGATCGCACGTCTTTTTTTGTTTGCGGTCTAGGTGCTCTCTGCAGTTTTTCCAAGTTCTTGGGGTCAGGGGTCATGTTACCCTGATACACAGTATGTCCCAAGAATTCCAACTCTTTGCATCCAATACAACATTTTGTTGGTCTAGCAGTCAAGTTCGCTTCTCTGAGCCTATCAAATAGCATATTCAGAGAGTTAATGTGTTCTTCAAATGTTTCTGTGGCGATGATATCATCCATGAAATTCGTGATACATGGATTATTCAAGGGATCCAACAATTTGCGCATCATCCTAGAAAATACACTCGGAGCATTTTTCAGTCCGAATGGTAACATGTTGAATTCATAATGTCCTTCCGAGGTGCTAAAAGCTAAATAAGGTCGAACTTCAGGCTTCACTGGGATCTGGTAATAGCCTTTGCTAAGATCCACCTTCGAAAAATATTTTGCCTTATTCAGTCGGGCAAATAACTGTTTTGTGTCCGGTAATGGATCCACCTGACCTTCTGTGACAGCATTCAGTTTCCTGTAATCTATGCACAGTCTATGTTCCCCAGACGGTTTCCTCAACAAAACTACACTGGAGCTAAAAGAAGATTCACTGTGAGAAATAATCCCTTCTTTCAACAAATACTCTATCTCTTCTTTCAATGCTTTCTCCTTAGCGAACGGAACAGAATAGGCTCTCATACAGATTGGTGTTGAGTCTACCAGCTTCATGTCATACTGTAGCAAATTAGTATGTCCTGGTTTGTCTGTTAACACATCCGTATGTTCCTCCAGAACCTGTTGAACTCTCTCCCTCTGATTTTTAGTCAGGTGCTTACTGACTTTTACCTGTGCGGCTGTCTCACAGGGATGTAATGGGTATTCATGAGAGGTGAGTGGTTCCTTTTTCATTTCAGTTGCGATAGCCAAGGTCAGTAAAGGGGTGCCTTCCTGGATTTGTCTGTCCAGATACTTCTTTAAAAGGTTCACATGATATATCTTTTCCTTCCCCTTTTTGTCAATTTTATAGTTTGTTCTAGACACCTTCTCTAGAACCGTATATGGACCTTGCCATCCAATTTGCAACTTATTATTGCAGCCAGGTAGTAGAAGAAGCACTTTCTCTCCCACAGCTAATTCTCTGTCCTTTGCCTTCCGATTAAAATAAGCTGCATGTTTCTTCCTGGCTTGTCTCAAATTATCATTTGCCAGTTTCCATCCAGCTTTCAGACGAGTGGTCAGCTCGTTCACATATTGGTATGATGAGGTAACAGTCTCTTCTGCCTTCTCATCTGTCCAGGTCCTTAACAATGCTTCTAATGGACCTTTTATTGGCCTCCCAAATAACAGGGTTGCGGGTGCCATCCCGGTTGAACTATGTGGTACTTCCCGATACACAAACAACGCAGCGGGCAGAAATTGATCCCACATATCAGGTTTCTCATGTGCCAGCTTCCTCAGGATAGAAATGAGAGTCCCATTGAACCTCTCTACCTGGCCGTTCCCTTGTGGATGGTACGGACTACAATGAAAGTGTCTGGCTTGAAATAGCTTAAAAACTTCTTCCGTTAGTTTCCCCTTGAACTGTGAGCCATTATCAGTCAAGATTTGATGCGGGAATCCTAATCTTGTGAATATTGTAAGTAGTGCCTCTGCCACATGTTTCGAATCAATTGATGGCAGGGCTACCGCCTCTCCCCACATAGAACAAGTGTCCACCAGAGTAAGGATGTAACTGTTCCTCCTCTTGGTCCGAGTGAGAGGTCCCACAATATCCACTGCAACCCTCTCAAAAGGTGTTCCCACTATGGGCATTTCCCCTAGAGTTGCAGGAGCAGTCCAATGTTTTGGAGCTACCCTTTGACATTCTGGACAGGATTTGACATATCTTTTTATATCTTCCGTTATCCCTGGCCAGAAGTAATGACAAGCTATACGCTGTCCTGTGGCGCTGATCCCCATGTGACCACTGAAGGGAATCGCATGCCCTAGTTCCATCACTTTCTCCCTATATGAAGTGGGAAGAACCAGCTGGTTGTGACCATTTGTTCCAGTTCCGGCCTTCCTGTATAGCAATTTGTTCTTCATAATATACTCTCCCTTGCTTGGAGGTGTGTGGCATTTGGGCAATTTTTTAAAACATGGCTTGAGTGTCCTATCCTCAGCCTGCGCCTTCCTCATCTCTTCTGGATGAGCATTTATAGGTTCACCTTCTTCCTCCTTTGACTGTGACCTGGTCTGCACTGTCGCCATGATCACAGGTCTCTCGGGATTCCCCAAGAAGACGTTTCTACACCCCAATATCAGAGGGTAGATTGGTTCATCTATCACTGCTGCTCTGATTTCTCCTTCCACATAGCGAGTTTTCACCGTTATCCTTGCGATGGGAAGTGTCATGAGTGGTATGTCCTTAGTCGCCCCTTGTATTTCCACTGTTTCCGTGGTATACTGACTTGGGTCTACTAGGCTAGCCTTCACAACTGAATCAAAATCCAAACCTGTATCATATAAGCACCTTATGGTGACTCCGTTACAAACAACATCCTCACAAACTGGGGGGTGATAAGGTTCCTGCTGTCCAGTAGGTTTAACCTTTAATCTCTGGTTCCCCGATTTCATTGCAGCAATGTTTGAAGGTTTCCTTTTACAAAATTCGGTGTTATGGTTGTCCTTCTTACACCATTTGCACCACCTCTTTCCTTGGTTAAAAGGTTTTCTTTCATTATATTTTTGGTCATTGAACTGTGAGTTTCTATCACGATAATCATTTCGTGGCCTATCAAAGTTTGTCCTACCTTTATTACCTTGTTCTCTGGTATCAAATTTATTAAAGTGCTGTGGGGCTTTAAAATTTTCTATATGTTTCTTTTTAGAGCCAACTACCTCTGCCTGGGCTGCTTGATACCTCTCAGCGACATTCAATACCTCCCCCAACTTCTCTGCACCTTGTTCCATGAGAAATTTTCTCAGGTCTGGAGCCATGGACTCTCTTAATTGCTCTATCATGATCATTTCTTTGAGATCTTGGGTCTTCCCCAGAGCCGTCCATTTCTCCAAATAGGTTTCCAGTCTGGCAGAGAATTGGTGGTATGTCTCCCCAGACAAAAGCCTGGCATTTCTAAACTTCTTACGATAAAATTCACCATTCTTTTCATATCTTAATAACAAAGCCTGCTTTAGCATGTCATAATTGTCTTGGTCGTCTCTATTCATTTTGGCAAAAACCTCATAAGATGTACCCCTAAGCCCCTGGGATAACTTGAGACTCCACCTCTCTCTCTCTAACCCATACGTAGTAGCCAATAGTTCAAATCTACTTAGGTACCCCTCTATGTCATCGTCTTTCTCAACAAAATGGTCTAAATGAAACCCCATAGCTGAGGTTGAGGCTCCCTGACTAGGCGTGGCATCGGAGGAAAAGGGGCTGGCACCATTTTCAGGAGCATGGCCTTGTAATTCCAACTCCCTTAGTCGTAACTCGTGCTCCCTTTGCAATCTCCTATCTTCTGCTTCCCTTTCGGCAGTCAATCTCTTTTCTTCTGCCTCCCTTTCAGCCTTTTTTTCTTCTAATTGGAGCCTTTTAATCTCCCTATCTGCCTCCAATGCCCTAGCCTCTTTGTCAGCCTCAATCTGCAGCCTCTTAAGTTCTTTGTCAGCCTCAATTTGTAACCTCTTTTCTTCAGCTAACCTCCTATCTTCCCTTTCAATATACTTGTCACATTCTGACGTTGCATATTGAACCAAAACCTGACCATCCATGTTCATTTCCTTAGCCATCAGCACAGCAGCCGATCTGAATTTGGCTAGATCTGCCATACTATATCACACAATTTAACAATGACTAAGGTAAATTACAAAATCTAATTACTAAGGTAATATACTAATTAATTAATTACCACTGGCTGTGAAGATTCATCAACTTTTACTTTCCACTTTTAATTTTAGGGACACTGTTAAATTTATACAACTTATGCCCCAAATAGTTTAATTCCCGGACCAGGAGACCCTAATATCTTTGGTAAATCTAAATCCCGGACAAGAGCCACCCAATATTTGTAGTGGTTTTTGATGTTATTGCATGGTTGCTATGTTACCTAGTGTACTGGATGAGGTCAGCTGTGAAGGCTCCTGAAGATAACAGTTTATGTGAGTTACAGAATGCCTTTCTGCTACCACTTATGACCTCAAACAGACTTATTCTGCTATTATGTATGTTAGCTACGTTTAATGTCTAGGGTAATGAAATGTGATGTGTAGGTAATTAAATACACAGACACACACATGTAAACACTAAGTCTAATAATAATAAGTTCTATGATCAACTCAACTAACACTGGCTTTAGAATTTAAATTTTACAATTTTTTTTTAATTTATTTAGTCCTGAACCAAATTTTCTTCTGGTCAGGACGTATGAAACAATATGTATTTATCAATAAAAGTATATATATATTGAATAATCAAAATGAAACACTTTGTACATAGATATATGGGTTACATTGGTTAATATTAACACTAACTACAGAGTCTTTGGAAAACTAGCACTGGATGTCTGGTCGTGGTGGTGTCATCATGCCCGATCTCTGTGTACAATAGTCATTGTCTTTTAATTATGGAACTGAGGTATAGTTTCTATACACAAGGATTTTTCGTTATTTTAGTGTGGAAAAATTTGATGAATCAACAGCAGGCCAGGTTTTCAACTTATCTGGCCTGTGACGATGTAGTAAAGAATTCAAGTGGCCCACTCCTCACAGTTGCTGAGATAAAATGGTAGGCTTCTAAGTCATCCACTCTTGGATCTCTTCAAAAGCATCTGGCACTAGTGCAGTGCCAGACCAGAAACTCACAATTCAAAATTGAAAACACAGTTACGTTGTACTAGCAAAACTCAGCTGAGCTGCTGGCTAGACTATGGCGTCCCACTGGTAATATATAATTTTCATGGACGTCACACTTCTAACATTAACGATCTGTGTATATGGACAGTCTTCAAAAAAATGGCACTTGCCAGCTACTTTTTTTCTATAATATGAACTCTTTCGTCCAATCAGCGAACTTCCCCTCTACCGTTCAAATATTTAAACTACGATGTCCAATTTAGGTCCAGTTTCTGTCTAGTGTGTAATATATTTATGTCGGTCTGTGCGTCTGAACTTGGGTTTTCCCAAAATTACACTTGTTTTTGGACCAAACTACAAAAAACTACACAAATTTTTCCCCACTTACGTATACGATTTCGATGCAAAGTTATTTTTAGCTTCTACCCTCCTTTTTTGCCCCTTGTCCACATGTAATGTTTTTCTGCATTTTAGTCTCAAGGACGTGTCAAAAGTAACTTTAGTGAGAGTATGCACAAATAACTGTCTGATAGTCTGTATTGAACAATACAGTCTTTCATCAATATCTTTCGTGTTATCTGTCCGACTTTGTAATTGAAAGTATATTATTTCTCAGGTTAAGATAGCCTATCAAACTAGCTAACTTTTATTCTCCTAAACTTATTATTAAGAAAAAACATACTTTTTTCAAGGTTAGTTTTGAAAAATTGTTTTTGTACCTTCGTTCACGGCGTTTGCCGCTATATTCAAACTAACACGACTAATTACCGTAAAACGCCTAAGATACGTCTGTTTCTGACAAGAGCTAAGGTCGTTTTCGAGTCCAAGTTCTTACATGGTGTCACTAGTGTCGTAATTTTTTTTTTAAACTACAAATTGCGTCTGCTAGGCTTTTAGATTCAAGCACGTGTGCAGACCGCATCATTTTTTTCTTTTCTTTCCTCTCCGTTCTTGCCCCGTCTAAACTAATATGCCGTTTTTTGTGTCTTCATGTTATAACTAGTTGGTTTTCAATGGCGCTAGAAAACGCTGGCATGGGCGAGAATGTATCAGCGTATCTTACCTATATTTTTATCCCTACATGTTATTTTACCTGTTATCTTTATAAATGGAGGAATTTTAACGTTGCATCACTGTAATTTCACCACAGTTTGACATCAGCAAATTGAAGGACCCCCTTACGAGAAAGGCGGCTGATATAAAGAAACGATATCAAATTGCCAAAAGTCAGGAAAAGACATCGTCTGATGATATCAACCAGAAATTCAACACCATTTCAACAGTATATAAGGAAAGCAGCAAATTATGCCTGGGATTCCAGGAAAGGAAGAAGCAAGACCGGATAACACCAGGAACATTAAACACCATAACGATGAGAAAGGAAATGAAAAGAAAGAAAACAGAAGCGAGGTCCCCCAGTTTAATGCAACTATATAGCAAACAGTACAGTCAGCTGGACAAGGAAGTTAAACGCCAAACCCGAGCCAACAAAAGCAATTTCCTAGACGATCTTGCAATACAGGCAGAAGAGGCAGCACTGAGAAACGAACAAAGCACAGTATACAAAATAACTAAAACCATCAGCGGAAAACGAGGTGCAAACAATATTACATTAGTAAGAGATAAGCAAGGAAATCTCATCACGACAGCAAAGGGACAGAAAACAAGATGGGCAGAGCATTTCAGAGAAACTCTGAACAAGGAACCACCAGAGACACAGTTGAATGTTCCTGAGGCTGAAAACGATCTAGATGTTAATACAGACATTCCACATAAAGAAGAAATCATCACGGCAATCAAAGGGTTAAAGAATGAAAAAGCGCCTGGCCACGACAACTTAAATGCAGAGCTATTTAAGACAGACCCTGAGCTAGCAGCAGAATTACTAGAACCACTATTTGCACAAGTCTGTAAAACAGGGACAACACCAACGGAGTGAAACAAAGGAATAATTGTCAAATTGCTCAAGAAGGGAGACCTTGCAGACTGCAATAATTGGAGAGGAATCACTCAGTTCCCAGCAAAGTATTAGGCAGGATAATTATACAGAGAATTTCAAAAGCAGTAGACCACAAACTGAGAAAAGAACAAGCAGGATTTAGAAAGAACAGAAGATGTGCAGATCATATATTTACCCTCAGGAACATTATAGAGCAGTGCTCAGAATGGCAGAGACAGCTGTACATTAATTTCGTTGATTTTGAAAAGGCTTTTGACAGTATACATAGGGACAGTTTATGGAAAATACTAAGGGCTTTTTGGAATTCCAAGCTGCATAGTATCAATCATAAAAAGCCTTTATGCCAACTTTACGTGTAGCGTAGGGCAGAGCAACCTAACCTTTGAGGTGAAGACAGGAGTATGACAGGGATGCCCCTTATCAACCACTCTATTCTTAACAGTCATAGACTGGGTGATGCGACAGACAACAGAGGGCAGTCTGAGAGGAATAAGATGGACTACGTTTTCTACATTGGAAGATCTGGAATATGCAGATGACATTGCACTACTGGCACATTCACATCAACACATCCAGGAAAAAAACGGATAGACTTAATAAGTATAGCCAGCAGGTGGGCCTGAACATCAATCTAAAGAAGACAGAGGTCATGACACTCAATGTGAGCAACCCCGAGCCAATAACAATAAGGAATCAACAACTGGAACAGACAGACACCTTCACATACCTAGGATGCATAGTACCACCAGATGGCGGAGCAAGCAAAGACATCAGCAACAGAATGAACAAAGCAAGAACAGCCTTTTATAGTCTAAACAACATCTGGAAGTCCTCTCAGTACAGCACAAGCACAAAATTAAGATTATATCAGAGCTGTGTGCTTTCTGTTCTTCTCTATGGTGTGGAATGCTGGAGAGTAACAGAGAAGGAAATGTCGAAACCGTCCTCTTTTCACCCAACCTGCCTAAGAAAAATTATCCGAATCTTTTGGCCGAATACCATCACCAACCAAGATCTGCTTACTCGGAGCAAGCAATAGGACATGCACACCATCATAGCTGGCAGACGCTGGAGCTGGGTTGGCCATGTCCTCAGAAGAGACCCCGATGCCATCACAAGAACAGCTATGCTATGGACCCCTGAAGGAAAGCAAAGGAGAGGCCAGCCAAGGACAACCTGGCAGAGGACTGTGGAGGATGAGATGCAAAGAATGAACCAGAGTTGGGGTACTGTACGAAGGATGGCCACCGACCGAGCAAAGTGGAATCAATTTGTTGTTGCCCTACAAGACGCCACCAGGCGTGATGGCCACTGACTGCTTTGACGGTCAACTGCTAAGGATCAAAGAAGAAGGAGAAGCACATTTATATATACCATACTTACATCCCTGTAGCTGTTATTATCATACTAGTGTAAAAGCCTGTCATAAGACGGGAATTAAATTCAAAAGCACCAATACCTAACAGCAATTTTACTTATTTAAAAGTATTAAAAAAACCAAAATATTTGTTTTACATCTCATCTTAAAAGTCTGAACATGACAGAAGAGCATCTTGATTTTCTGTTGTTTTAATCTGGTACTACTTAAATCATGGATCTCCGCATCTTCCTGTCTCCAGTTCATGTACTATTTATCAGTTGTGTTGTTGACTTCTGTCCATACAGTATAATCAAACTGTTCATGCACACCGTCATTTGCACACTTTTCATTGTCGTGTGTTACTATTTTCAGGAGAGTACATATAAGGGAAACAATACAATTAATGTCTAACTTTCAACCACAGTTGCATCCCTTAGCGTTACGCACTGACAGAAAAAGCTGAGATTTTATATATAGGATACTTCATCCCTGTAGCTGTTATTATCATATGTACAAATTTCTAAGATGTACATTATTCCACATTATAGCATCTTTGAATTCAGGATCATCATTATTTCCCTTTTCGCTCCTTATGATGCATAGAGCCAGCACTGCCGCTGCCCCCCCCCCCCCCACCCAAGCAGGAAGCCTGCACAAAGCATTCACTTACAGCAGTGGTTTCTGTAGCAACTTGTTTTGCTTGATGAAGTTGCCATTCCCCCATGCACAACCTCTTATTAGGGACCTTTTATGACATGCCTGAGGGAGCAGGATGCATATTAGAATTTAAGGCATCTTACAACCAGTGTAAACAGAATGGTGATAGTGTGCAGGCAGCGCAAGAATAAGGGATCTAGGGTTCATTGTCTGGGGATGCTCAGTCTGTGTTACATGTGTTTAATGTGTTTATCCTGTTGCCACTTCAGTTAGTCTATGGGGATTGCCAAAGAATACATATTGTTTACCTTAGTGAATATCTTCTTCTCTTTTATTTGGTCCTTGGCCAATGACTGACAAAGAAATCATTGACCATCAAGCCTGATGATGTCTTGTAGGGCAGCAACAAACTGTCTCCACTTTGTTCAGTCGGCAGCCATCCTTCGTATGGTTCCCCAGCTCTGGTTCATGCTTTGCATCTGTGTCCACAGTTCTCCGCCAGGTTGCTTTTTGCCGGCCTCTCTTTCACTGCCCTTCTGGAGTCCATCCTAGCATGTTAGCTCTTGATGCTTCTCATGGACATTTGTCAGAACCATGAACAATGAGCTTGCCAAAAACAATTGTGACTTAGTTGTTATTCTTGGTGTTATGACAAGCCTGCTTCAACTCCTCCATGTTTCAGGTAACAAACCATTTAAAGATCATTTGAGGAAGAATATGAGACATCTTTGCTGTCTGAAAACCTTTTTTTTATGACCTTATGTTGTTCCTGAAGGATCAGTAGTCTTAATTTTTGCTTTGTCTTATCACTGAACTACACAGACCATTTTAATTTGAGTATTTTTCCAAAAACAGTGTGATACCGTATATCATTTTGAACACAAAAATGTTATATAACTGTTAAGGTCAAAAAGGGAGGTGATCCTTTGTATACGGGTTGGACAGAGTAAATTAAGGGTTACATCACTTGTAGACTTGATTAACGGTGAATTGGGTGAACAAATATATGATAGAGGTCATAGTGTACAGATAGCGTCGTGAGCGCTGTTCTGTATTGTAGCACTGTAAATAGTTCACACGGCTTAACCGTGAAGGGACTGAGCTGCGTTAAACAGCGAAGTCCCGTGACTGTTTAGGCGGGAGTTTTTGTGACCGCTAGGATTTGGGTGAAGGTGTTGACGAAGTGAAGTCAACCCTGGTTTTTTCTAAGTGTGTGTTCCCAACCAGTGTTCGGTGAAGATGTATAGTGTTTTTCACAATGTGTGTCTCGGTGGAGACTTTTTGGACAGGCCTGTATTTGAAGATTCTCCCTGTATTTGAATATTCTTCCTATATTGAATATTCTTCCATGTGTCAGATTATGTGAAGATGGTATGTACTATAATATTTATGACTGCAGTGGATGCAGCTTATGAGAGATTTTGTTATTCGGCACGTTCTATGAGAAGTGCACCACTAGTCTACAATTAGGCGCTATGAAGAGTCTGAGAGGTAAAGACATTACTTTGTAGGCCATAGACATTTTTGTGAAGGAGATTAGGCCATATATATATTGTGCAGGTTATATTACTGCAGACTTTGAGGAAGATCGTGGATGTGCACCACTATTTATTATGAGGCCTTAAGAAGGGATAGCGATGACGATGATTATTCAACTGCCGGGGAGCAGCCTTTGGTGAGAAGGGGAGACGTAGTCTTTTGAGGAAAATCGTTGATGTGCATCTTCTTTAAGAAGTGCACCGCTATTTGATAAATTTAATAGTACTGCGATGTGAGCAGTCTTTCTGGATCAGGCCATATGTATGAGGCCGTATTTGAGGCCGTATGTACAACTGCGGTGAACGCAGTTCTTTAAGGAACATGGTGGATGTGTATTTCTATGAGGTGTGCGCCAGTAGGCGCTGTGCTTGATGTTTTGTACTTTATGCCGTATGTGTAGCGGGAGGTTATTTAAAATTATTTATATGTAAGAGTATGCCAGTAAAGAGTTCTGACCTTACAAGTAATACCCCAGTCTTAGAAATAAGCACTGGTGTATTGTTATCATAAAAATAGTCAGACTGTAAAAACCCTGGCCCAGTTGGTAAGAAGTAGTACCAGGATTTAAGGTGTCT
The DNA here is from genome assembly GCA_024509875.1 of Oreohelix idahoensis. Lineage (NCBI taxonomy): Eukaryota > Metazoa > Mollusca > Gastropoda > Stylommatophora > Oreohelicidae > Oreohelix > Oreohelix idahoensis. The sequence continues at coordinate 22,019 of JAMPIV010011218.1, forward strand.
CCTCCCTATGACTATCTTATGATTACTTATATTCTAGGGGATAAGTAAAATGAACATTCACTGAAACCACAAATGGAAGAAGTGAATAAATCCTCAGGTACAGTTAAAATAGTTTAATAATTACACTAATATTCTATTTCTACTAGTTGGAAAAGAGCATATACATATATATATAAGTATTCACACAATTACTATTATGGTCTGTTTATACTTCAAGATCTTAAATAATAAAGTTACTGAAATCACTGTTATTAGTCCTTTGAATTTAAGGATAACTGTCATCAGTTGACTGAGTTTCTGTATGGTTACTTATTGTTTTCAACTATTGGCTGTTTCACATGTATAGGTGGTCAGTGTCAAACAGGACACTTATCTTTCCAACTTGATACTGCTGAAACTGTCCTTTGCTGATATCAGACTTGGTAGGCCCAACAGTAGGGATGCCAATGACCAGTTGAAGTTCACTCTTTGGGGTCCTGCACTTTGGTGGGATTGCCTCGGATGAACTACACCGGCTTCTGATACTGGACAGTCTGGTTTGAGTTATTTCATGGAACCTGCAACATATCAGCCTTGGCTAGTATCTGGCTAGACTTGTAGTTGACTAGCACAGATGTCAGACCAGTCAGTCATCAGATGTCACCGTTATACAATCATAGTAAGTAAGGACATCATTTCAGTGATATAGCATTAATATTAACATTTCAATTAAGTGTAACTGACTAGCACATAAGTCAGACAAGTCAGTCATCAGGTGTCAAAGTTATACAGTCATAGCAAGTAACATCAGTTCAATGATATAGAATTAATATTAACATATCAGTAATAAACATCATCTGGTTTATTCCGCTCCTATACATCCCTTCATATTCTATAACTTGATCCTTCCAAATCATATCAAGTACGAATTCAAATACTGATGCTATCCTTAGCATCTACACAAAAGTAATACATAAATAAAGAAAGTGAGTGACCACGTGATCAGGTTGCTTTCTACTGAAACTGGCCGTAGAACACTCCAGTTTACTAGCTGTAAATGGGTACGAAGTTGTGCGCTCAAACTAGGGAAGGCAAAGGCAGCGAGGAAGGGGGCTAGTCACCTTAACCTCGTAAACTGGGATCTTCCTTGATGAAGTTTCTAACACTTCATTTCCCTATGACAATCTCTGCCATGGGACTGCCTTTATCTTCGTAAGCGATAAAGCAATATGATAAATATAACTTCATTAGGCCGTGGGGCTATTTGTGATTACTTTTTGTACAAGCAACACTCATCCATAATGCACATGAATAAATCATATTAAAATAATAATACGTTATATCAATGAATATTATACAGGCATATTTTGTGAATTCTGTATGAACCTGAAATAACAAATATTATACACGGTAGTTATCATAATTTCGCTTACCCTCAGACTTCAGATACTGGACTTAAAAATGTTTCTGGCGATCCGCTCACAATTCATGGGTCGTGGCGAAACTCTGCCTCCAGTCTGTCTGAACCCTCTTTCGTTGTCTGTAGCTCAGTTTACCGATACGCTTTAAATACGTATAGCGCGGACGTATCGGAGAGTACCGATGTCACAGCTTAAACCTAAGCCTGAAAAATCCTTCCCGAACAGTGATTTCGGCCGAACTGTGCGTCGACTGAAATTTTGCCTTTATCATTCTCGGCATATATAATATCCATATAGTTCCATCTTATCTAGTTTTATACAGCTGATAAAACTCTATCTTCCTATCCATGTAATTTCCCAAACTATTATTTGTTGATTTTAATATTTAGAACAGAAGTGGGTTTACATGCTTTTAGCGTAACTGTGGGCAGCCGAAATACGCATATATCTCCGTAAATGAGAACTTCCTACCGTTCCATCTTATATGCAGTTATACACCATCCTTCCCTGTACTGAAATGTAAAATCCTTTTCATACGGATTCCCTTCTGTTTTTATTTATCGTTGGCAATTTCCTCTGTCCGATACACATTTCGCTGATACGCCGCCATTTTGAAAGCGGTCGTTCGATCGTAGACGGGTTTATAAATCTAACTGATCCCGTTTGCAATGACTTGAAACCAATTTTGCGACAGTATGTCATCTATGTCAGTGTGATCGTATTGTAACGTAAATAAACTGTGCTTTCAACGTTAATCATCGTTCAACGATACATGAATTCTATGTGTGTCACTGTGATGGATGAATGTACCAGTACACACCTACTTTGAACAGTCAAGGCATAGTAACAGTAGTGACATATTTATAAATAGCCCTAGGTGGGCGTGGCCTATATAAGGAGAACCCATTTACGCATTTACCACTTAACCACACAATATCTTATAACTAACTTTATCAACTGAAGGAATCACATTCGGCGGTATCAGTGGTAGTTTCCAGTCATTGAGGGTGTGATACCCAATACAGAAGATGTTACTGCGTAATGGACCATATAATGCAGTAACAATAACTGCCTTTATCAGTGTTTTCTATCTGCAGGCTTATGGTGCAGTACTAAACAGGGAATGCATGTCAGCTGTTGGACATTACAAGTAGGTTAAAATTACAAGTGAAAGTACATGATATTTTTGATGTATAATATTACAATTAGGTGAAAACTACCTGTGAAAGTGAGAGCTGTGGTAGCACAGTGGTTAGTGCACTGGATTCCTAGCTCGGTGGTCCATGGTTTGATCCCCAGTTGAGGTGGGATTTTTTAGACCGCACATGGCTCCGGGGTTGACCCAGCCTCATGAATTGGGTACCAGAACTACTCTGGGAAGGTTAAGGCTGACCACATCACTCCTAGTGTGCCAATGGTCAAGAAAATAAAGGCCTAATACCATATTCCCAATATGCCTCAATAGGCATGTAAAGGGATCCCTACATGTGAAAGTACATGATGTTTTTAACGTATGAAATTACAAGTAGGTTAAAACTACAATTGAAAGTATATGATGTTTTTGGTGTATGACATTACAAGTAAGTTGAAACTACATGGTAGAGAACATCATATCTTGGCATATAATATTACAACTAGGTTAAAACTCTGATGTTTTTGAGCTATGACATTACAAGTAACTTGAAAGCACATGATGATTTTTGGCCTATGACATTTTATACAAGTAGGTTAAAACTACATGTGAAAGTAAATGAAACTTTTGAAACATAGTAGTGTTGTGCTAATAGGAAGATGCATACATTTTTGAGCTGGTAATACAATACAAGAACTGTGACTTGCATAGAACAAGTGGTAATCTTCGGACTCTGCCCTGGCCACAACAGATTGAGATCATCTATTCAACAAGCTAAAGACAAGAACTACCTTTCAGTGTACCTATGGCACTGATAAAATGACTGCCGAACATCTGCTTCAAAGTTGCCCAACATATGCAGAACAGAAAAAGCGCACCAGTACCATTCATGGAAAAGCTCTACGTTGATCCAAATAGCCTCAAACTGACTACTACTTTCTTTGAAAACATTCAAGTAGACGTCTGAGAGTGTACGAAGAAGAAGGGATGTATATAGTTTTGGGCATTACACGAGATACACCCATTGTGATGATGATGTACATGATTGGATTGATTTTGATTAGATCCAGGTATGCAATTACCCAGGCAAAAGCCTGTATGCAGACAACAACAGACAGAAGACATCCCCTGCATAGGAACATAGCTAACATCACGGGAGCAAGAATAAAGAAAGGGATATCATGGATGACACAGGTGAAGGCTGCAGTAGGTCAGGTGACCACAGCTGAAAATTGCAGCCAATCCCCTTGTAGAAAGCCAGCACCAGCATCCACATGCTCCTACAGAAGTGGTTTCTGTGGCAATTGGTTTTACATGAGGAAGTTGCCAGTCTCGTACACAACCTCGTATTATTGCCTTGTATGACCTGCCTCTGCCATCAATGGTACCTATACCTTGTAGCGGTATGGCAGCTTGCGTACCCTGACAATCCCCAGAGCTATGCCAGTGGGAGTTTTACTCCTGGTAGGTTCAACCAAGCTGGACTGGTCTGTGTGGGTAGGGGTCAGACAAAAGCTGGTACCCTGGTCCTCCAGGTTGGGGGTTTTAGCATAGGGTTGACACCCCTGTCTATGTAAAAAAAATAATGAAGTTACGGAAACAACATCAAATGAACAAACTTTGCTGCGGGATGGACATTCGGAGTCTGTGGCTCGTATGACTGTCAGTGGTGAAAGCCGAAAGGAAGCCACTGACATGAAAACGGATGTCCTGACCGCAAAACAGGATACAAGAATAGGATTTTGGAATGTCAGGACAATGTACGAGACAGGTAAACTAAGACAGGTCACGGCAGAAATGAGAAACTATAGGTTACACATCCTGGGGATAAGTGAGAGCAGATGGACAGGGGCAGGAAAAGTTAAAACAGCAACAGGAGAAACAGTACTTTACTCTGGAAGAGAGGATGGACAGCACAGTGAAGGCGTAGCCATTATTCTACAGAAAGGGATAGAAAGGACATTACTGGAATGGAAACCCATCAACAACAGACTGATACGATTGAGATTGAGAGGGAGATTCACCAACACTACAATAATACAATGCTACGCACCAACGAATGATAGCGATGAGGAGGTCAAGGATGAATTCTATCAACAACTGCAGAAAGAAATGGAAGACACACCTAGATATGATCTTGTTATAGTAATGGGAGACCTCAATGCGAAAGTTGGTACACACAATACATATAATGAAAGAACAATGGGGAAATGCGGCAGCGGAACAGCAAACGAAAATGGGGATAAGCTAATAAGTTTCTGTAGCATTAACAACCTGGTCATTGGAGGAACACTTTTCCCACATAAGGAAATTCACAAGTTAACATGGGAATCACCAAATGGTCGGGACAGAAACCAGATAGACCACATCATGGTTAACGGTAGATGGAGACATGCATTACAAGATGTGAAGGTAAGAAGAGGTGCAGATGTGGGAAGTGATCACCATTTAGTAGTAGCAAAACTGAAAGTGAAACTAAGAAGGGCTGGACCAACTGTAACTACACAGAAAAGGTTTGACATCAGCAAATTGAAGGACCCCCTTACCAGAAAAGCTTTTGCGGCCGACATTAAGAAACGATATCAATTTGCCAAAAGCCAGGAAAAGACATTGACTGATGATATAGACCAGAATTTCAACACCATTTCAACAGTATATAAGGAAAGTAGCAAATCATGCTTAGGATTCCAGGAAAGGAAGAAGCAAGACTGGATAACACCAGAAACACTAAACACCATAAAGATGAGAAAGGAAATGAAAAGAAAGAAAACAGAAGCGAAGTCCCCCAGGTTAAAGCAACTATATAGCGAACAGTACAGCCAGCTGGACAGGGAAGTTAAACGCCAAACCCGAGCCAACAAAAGGAATTTCCTAGACGATCTTGCAAAACAGGCAGAAGAGGCAGCACTGAGAAATGAACAAAGCACAGTATACAAAATAACTAAATTCATCAGCGGAAAACAAGGTGCAAACAATATTACATTAGTAAGAGATAAGCAAGGAAATCTCATCAAGACAGCAGAGGGACAGGAAACAAGATGGGCAGAGCACTTCAGAGAAACTCTGAACAAGGAAATACCAGAGACACAATTGAATGTTCCTGAGGCTGAAAACGATCTAGATGTAAATACAGACATTCCACGAAAAGAAGAAATCATCACAGCAATCAAAGGGTTAAAGAACGGTAAAGCTCCGGGCCATGATAACTTAAATGCAGAGCTATTTAAGACAGACCCTGAGCTAGCAGCAGAACTATTAGAACCACTATTTGCACAAGTGTGGAAAACGGGGACAACACCATCAGAGTGGAACAAAGGAATAATTGTCAAATTGCCCAAGAAGGGAGATCTTGCAGACTGCAATAATTGGAGAGGAATCACTCTTCTCTCAGTTCCCAGCAAAATACTAGGCAGGATAATTATACAGAGAATTTCAAAGGCAGTAGACTACAAACTGAGGAAAGAACAAGCAGGATTTAGAAAGAACAGAAGATGTGTAGACCATATATTCACTCTCAGGAACATTATAGAGCAGTGCTCAGAATGGCAAAGACAGCTTTACATAAATTTTGTTGATTTTGAAAAGGCTTTTGACAGCATACATAGGGACAGTTTATGGAAAATACTGAGGGCTTATGGAATTCCAAGCTGCATAGTGTCAATCATAAAAAGCCTCTATGCCAACTTTACGTGTAGTGTTGGGCAGAGCAACCTAACCTTCGAGGTGAAGACAGGAGTACGACAGGGATGCCCCTTATCAACCACTCTTTTTTTAACAGTCATAGACTGGGTGATGCGCCAGACAACAGAGGGCAGTCCAAGAGGAATAAGATGGACTACATTTTCTACATTGGAAGATCTGGAATATGCAGATGACATTGCACTGCTGGCACATTCACATCAACACATCCAGGAAAAAACGGATAGACTTAATAAATTTAGCCAGCAGGTGGGCTTGAACATCAATTTAAAGAAGTCTGAGGTCATGACGCTCAATGTGAGCAACCCTGAGCCCATATCAGTAAGGAATAAGCAATTGGTACAGACAGATACCTTCACATACCTAGGAAGCATAGTAACACCAGACGGTGGGGCAGGCAAAGACATCAACATCAGAATGAATAAGGCAAGAACAGCCTTCTTTAGCCTAAATAACATCTGGAAGTCCTCCCAATACAGCACAAGCACAAAATTAAGATTATACCAGAGTTGCGTGCTTTCTGTGCTTCTCTATGGTGCGGAATGCTGGAGAGTCACAGAGAAGGAAATGTCAAAATTGTCCTCTTTTCACACAACATGCCTAAGAAAAATTCACCGCATCTTTTGGCCGAATACCATCACCAACCAAGATCTGCTTACTCGTAGCAAGCAAGAGGACATGCACACCATCATAGCTGGCAGACGCTGGAGCTGGGTTGGTCATGTCCTCAGAAGAGACCCCAATGCCATCACAAGAACAGCTATGCTTTGGACCCCTGAAGGAAAGCGAAAGAGAGGCCGACCAAAAACAACTTGGCGGAGGACTGTGGAGGCTGAGATGCAAAGAATGAACCAGAGTTGGGGCACTGTACGAAGGATGGCCACCGACCGTGCAAAGTGGAATCAATTTGTTGTTGCCCTACAAGACGCCACTAGGCGTGATGGCCACTGACTGCTTTGACGGTCGGTGGTTAAGGATCGAAGAAGAAGAAGAAGAAGAATGACCTGCCTATTAGTAGTCCTATTCTTTCTGTTTTCTCTTCAGAGACCACCAAAAACTACATGGGATTTGTTATAGCTCAGTGAAATTTATTTTCTTAGTTCTCGTAACTCAGAGATGTGACTTACTTGTGAGTTATATTATGCCCCACACAAGTTGACCTGTTTGGTTATTATAACTTGAAAATGTTGACTTATAAACTTACATGGTTGTTATAACGACATAATGCTGACATTTATGGTTGTTACAACTTGAAGATGTTGACTTGTTTGGGTTGTTACAACTTGAAGATGTTGACTTGTTTGGTTGTTACAACTTGAAGATGTTGACTTGTTTGGGTTGTTACAACTTGAAGATGTTGACTTGTTTGGGTTGTTACAACTTGAAGATGTTGACTTGTTTGGTTGTTACAACTTGAAGATGTTGACTTGTTTGGTTGTTACAACTTGAAGATGTTGACTTGTTTGGTTGTTACAACTTGAAGATGTTGACTTGTTTGGGTTGTTACAACTTGAAGATGTTGACTTGTTTGGTTGTTACAACTTGAAGATGTTGACTTGTTTGGTTGTTACAACTCGATTGTGTTGGATAGCTTGGCTACTATAAACGGAAGAAGTTAAGTTACATCATCCTCACCTCCCTTCAAGCCCCCCAAGGAGCATAGGCCATCAGCAATCTTATGCCATGTCTTCCTGTCCCGTGCCATCAGCTCTAGATCTTTCCATCATCTTCATCCTCTTCAAGTCTGTCTCCAGTTCTCTTCTCCGTGTGTTCCTTAGCCTCCCTCTACCTCTCTCTCTATAGGGAATTCCTTGTAATGCTGTCAAAAGGTTTCCTCAGCATGTGACCTATCCATCACCAGCATCATCTTCTTATCTCTTGTTCCGCTAATTCTTGTCATTAAGACTTACGTGACTGTTATATTTTGAAGATATTGACTTGGTTAGTTAATATGGAACTGTTAGTTTGCTCATCTTTGACAGATTGGGTAGGTAAACGTATGTTTAAATCCCTCTTTGCTCAACCAGGGTGGACACGCCAGGAATGGATTGGAGCAAACCTGTTAATAAGCCATTCCCTTACTACTCTTTTGGTGCGGCTTGCACTGAGGTGGAGATAGACTGCCTTACTGGTGACCATCAGGTATGTCTGGGCTGGCTTGCTTCATTGGGTACAAACAAGTATTTTCTAGACAGAATGTGTCAGTGGGGACCAGCAGGTATGTCTAGACAGAGGACAATCAGTTATGTCAAGACAGAGGGCATTCAAGTATCTGGACAGAAGAAAAGCAGGTATGTCTAGACAGGGCATTCAAGTATGTTTGGACAGAAGACAATAGGGTATCTCTAGATAGAGGGCATTCAAGTATGTCTGGATAGAAGACTATCAGGTATGTCTAGACAGAAGATAATATGGTATGTCTGGGCAGGTGACACTCAGGTATGTCCAGACAGAAGATATTCAGCTTCGTCTAGACAGGACATTTAGGTATGTCTAGATAGAGGACAATCATGTATGCCTTTACAGAGGACATTCAAGTATGTCTGGACAGAAGACAATCAGGTATGTCTAGACAGAGGACAATAAGGTGTGGCATTTAGGTATGTTTAGGCAGACTTGTCTCATTGGCTACAACCAAATATTTTCTGCACAGAATATCTCAGTAGGGACCAGCTGGTATGTTTAGACAAAGGACAATCAGGAAGGTCCAGACAAAGGACAGTCAAGAATGTCCAGATACAGGACAATCATATATCCAATACCATAATTCCAGCTGTAAGTACGTCGGTTGGTTGGTCACATCATGCACACCGTCATTTGCGCACTTTTCTATTTTCGAGAGAGGTACAAAAAGATAGGAAGAGAGAGGGAATAAGAGAAACTAAAAAAGGCACACATAAACCAGAAGACGTAGATGCAGATACAGAGACAAGGGGAGACAACGGTAATAGAATTAGAAGACAGAGATGCACAGATACAGAGACGGAGAATAGCGAGACCGCAACCTGTTACAATGAGACAGAGATATACCGAGACAAAGGACATAAAGAGGTAGAATTTGAGAGTTGCAGATACATTACAAAAGTGACACAGAGACAGACACAGAGATTTTATCTAGGCTTGCAATCATAACATAACAAATGAGCTAACACAACAAAGATAAGCTGAAAAAACCTTCAAACATTTTGAAGATAAGAAAAAAGAGGAATCAAGAAATGAATATTTTTATTGTCTGACTTTGACCCATTTGATGCTTTCAGACAGTTTATTATTTTCTCTGTAACAAACTGACATTTCAGGTCTTGAGAACAGATATTGTCATGGATGTAGGACATAGCCTCAATCCGGCAATAGATGTGGGGCAGATAGAGGGTGCCTTTGTGCAGGTATAGTTGTACGTTAAAATTGAGAGCAGGGCAGAGAAGAAATATTAGATCAAATGACAGATGAATTTATCAGCATGTCTATCTTTCTAACAGCTAACTGTCTATTTAACTGGTCTTATCTTGTCAGTGTATCTTTCTGACTGTCTATCTGTCCTGTCGTGTCAATCTGTTCTGTCTGTTAATCTGTCCTGTCTGTCAATCTGTCCTGTTTGTCAGTCTGTACCATCTGTTGATCTATCCTGTCTAACTATTCTGTCTGTCTATCTGTCGTGTCTGTCAGTCTGTCCTTCTGTCACTCTGACCTTTCGGTCAATCTGTGCTGTCTGTTCTTCTGTCAATCTGACCTGTCTGTCAATCTGTTCTGTCTATCAATCTGTTCTATCTGTCCTGTCTGTCAGAGTGTCCTGTCTGTCAATCTGTTCTGTCTGTCATGTCTGTCAATCTGTCCTGTCTGTCAATCTGTCCTGTCTGTCATTCTGTTCTATCCATCCTATCTGTCCTGTCTGTCAATCTGTCTTGTCTGTCAATCTGTTCTGTCTGTCCTGTCTGTCAGTCTGTTCTATCTGTCAATCTGTCCTGTCTGTCAATCTGTTCTGTCTGTCCTGTCTGCCAATATGTCCTGTCTGTCAATCTCTCCTGTCTGTCAATCTAACCTACATACCTGCATACATCTTCTTGCAATGCTCTGTTTGGATTCACAATATATGAAGATTCTGTATCATTCATCCAGTTTTGTCTGAAGATATTGTATATGTATAAGTAGATCACTTGTTCTTATCTTTTCTTCTGCTTCCTTTAGTACTGTCTCATCTTAATCTCTCTCTCTCTCTCTCTCTCTCTCTCTCTCTCTCTCTCTCTCTCTCTCTCTCTCTCTATCTCTCTCTCTCTCTCTCTCTCTCTCTCTCTCTCTCTCTCTCTCTCTCTCTCTCTCTCTCTCTCTCTCTCTCTCTCTCTCTCTCTCTCTGTCTCTCTCTCTCTCTCTCTCTCTCTCTCTCTCTCTCTCTCTCTCTCTCTCTCTCTCTCTCTCTGTCTCTCTCTCTCTCTCTCTCTCTCTCTCTCTGTCTCTCTCTCTCTCTCTCTCTCTCTCTCTCTCTCTCTCTCTCTCTCCAAGAAATCTACTTATTCTTTCCCCTTTGAGCCCAAGGTTGAAGTTTCACCCAAAACCTCTCCCCCACGTTCCTACGCGGTATCATAAAAACAGCGGTTCCATTGTGACATTATTAACGGTTTGTCACCTACACAAGGAAAATTGCAATCAAATGTTACTGACCGTGTCGAAGAGGTGACTCAAAGGGATCAAACCGTGATGCATTGTTATTTCATTTTCAGACCAGAAGAGATTTACGGTGTGGTATCGAATTTTGCGCCCACGAATGTATTCCTAACCGTTTGAATATTTACTCGTCACATTTCTTATAACAGCTCAAGATGCTGGCCAAAATAGCCTTATAACAATTTAGGTAAAATCCGTCACGATGAAAGGCAAGTTTACCGTTGCTTTTGTGAGATTACAGGCTCAAATGAAACAAGAGTTCTGAATGTCCACAGTTCACAGAGTGGTCTACAATTTTGTCACCCCGTGAGAACAACAAAAATGGACGTTTGAAATGGTTGAATAATTACTAGTCACAGTTCTACAAATTGTCCCGTGTGTTTCTCTGGGTCTCTGATGAGACAAATAAAGAATTGGGTTACTGCCCCCTCAGGTATGTCATACAAGGCCACTAACATGAGGTTATAGCGTGGGGGGCTGGCAACCCGTTCTAGTAAAAAGAATTGCTACAGATATCACTGCTGCAAGAACATGTCAATGTTTGGTGTAGGCTTCATGTAAGGGGACCAGATGTGGCTCAGTAGGGAGTATAGAGTCACAGTTGTAGCAGGTCATCTTATAGGAAGCTAACACTAAAGCATGAATGTGTTCTCTAGGGAGTATAGAGTCACAGTTGTAGCAGGTCATCTTACAGGAAGCTAACACTACAGCATGAATGTGTTCCCTAGGGAGTATAGAGTCACAGTTGTAACAGGGGTCACCTTATAGGAAGCTAACACTAAAGCCTGAATATGTTCCTGTGGTGATAGTTTTTGTAGTACCTTATTGTGCATGATAAGGTTGCCAGCCCCATACATAAACCTCATATTACTCATCTCTTAGGACATGAAAGGGAGAAATAAAAATATTCCCTCTTTGTCTTCTTGGAGATCCCCGAGAACTGCACGGACAATACAAAATTGCACCAGTTTTATAAGCATCATCATTATCGTCATCATCATGTACTCTGCAGACCAGGATAAACATTCATTTCTTAGCACAACCTCCATCCGCAATGATAAGTCTGACAAGTTTCAATATTCTGAGAAAGGCAGTAAGTTTACTCCAGAACTTCCCTACTAAGTGCTAAACAAAATTTAATAAACTACACCATTCTAAGGCAGTCATTTCACTATAGAATCCCAATCCTTAGTGCTAAAGAACATTTGACAAGTTACAATAATATAGTAATGGCAGCAATTTTACTCCAGATTTCTCTCTCTATTGCTGAACATCATTTCACATATTACACTATTATAGCAAAGGCAGTAATCCTAATCCAGACTTCCCATCCCTGGTGCTATGGAACACTTGACAAATTGTAACATTATAGCAAAGGCCGTAATGTCACCCTAGACTTCCCATCTCTGGTGCTATGCAACATTTGTCAAGTTACAATATTATAGTGAAGGCAGTCACTTCAAATTAAGAACTCTCACATGTATTGTTATGCATCATTTCACAAGTAACAATATTATAGTAAAGGCAGTCCAGAACATTTCTTCTCCATGTTATACATTTAATAAATTACAATGGTCTCAGAAAGGTAGACATTTCACTCCAGAACATTCCTTCCTCATGCTACAAAAACATTTGACAAGTTACAATGTTCTTAGAGGGTCAGTTATTCCACTCCAGTATTTCCCACTTTAGTGCTATACACTTGATACATTACACCGCACTAAGAAAGGCACCTGTTCACTCCAGATCTTCCCTCCCTAAAGCTATGTAATATTTTAAACTTCTTCTTGCGATCGCATCTTTGATGATTACACCGTCAGACGAGTTCTCATGATGAATTCGACTGTTGTTTGAAGTTCCTCTTTAACTCCATATAGCTTTGAGTTTAGTGTTGAGTCATTGGGCCAGTATATCTTTCTTAACTGGTCATACAGAGGACAGTCCTGTAGAACATGCTCAGCAGTTTGTTCGTTTAATCCACATGTGCACAGTGGTGAAGCAGACAATCGTAGCTTGTGCATGTGTTTATTCAGTTTGTTATGCCCTGTCCTGAGTCGAAAAATAGTTATCTGTCCCTGCCGGTCGAGAGTGTGATAGTCGTCTTTGGGTTGGTTCTGTTCTCTTCTGATAGTCTGGATAGCTCTCTTTTTCTCAAAGTATGTGACTTCATTATCTTCTTGTTCACATTCTCCTCCCTTTTTTGCAAGTTTATCTGCCTTTTCATTTCCGGGTACACCACAATGAGATGGTACCCACTGAAGTATGGTTCTCTTTTTGGCAGCTACCTTGTTTAGTTCATTTCTCAGATGCGGGAGTTTACCACCCTTGAGAGCTTGCAGGACAGACAGTGCATCTGTGAGGATGACTACCTGGTGGCAGTCAGAGTTGGTGTTATAAATCATATTTGCAGCTTGCTCTAGAGCTTGAACCTCAGCTGTATAGTTGGAACAGAATTTACCAGTGGGAATGTGCCTAGTCTCATAGTGGTTGTCAGGATATGAGATAAAGATACCGGCACCTCCATTCCTAACAGCATTAGTTGCTGATCCATCTGTATAGGCATGTATCCATGATTGATCGGGATAGCTTTCTTGGATCATACTCAATGTAGCAGTTCGTTTTTGCAGATCATTATACTCACATCCACTTGTGAGACCACTGACTGATGTATTAATTTGGAGGGCACTGCTGGCCTGCTCCCATGGTACAGGGTATAGGGTGGGCTTCAGTGGTGTTGTCTTCATGGATAGGTCTTCTTGATGCTGTCTTATAAGTCTTTTCCCCCGATGCACAAAGCTGCTACGCTTTAGACGTCCCAATGCCAGATCATCTAGTCTTGCCTTCATTGGGTGCATTGGCATACTGTTGTACTTTTCCATCTGGATCATGGTTTTTGTGTCTCTTCTATGGGACAATGTCTGTAATCCAGCAACCTTCTGCATCTCTGTTATTGGTGTAGTTTTCATGGCTCCTGTAATGAGCCTGAGAGCTTGATTTTGCACCTTGTCCAAAGACTGCAGATGTGAGTTAGCAGCTGATGACCATGCTGCTGAGCTAAACTCTAAGTGTGGTCTTATTACTCCATTATAAATCTTCTTTAGATTTCGTTCATTTGCTCCCCAGTTGGTACCTGCTAATTTTCTGAGTATGCCTAGTCGTCTTCGGGCCTTTCCTTCTGCATTTTCAATATGCTTATTCCATGTAAGCCTTTGGTCAAATGTCACCCCAAGATAGGTGGGGTAGCTTTCTTCCTTGATCACGGTTGTCCCTAGGTGTATGTTAGCTGATTTGTCCTTGGGGGCGAGGGAGAACAGTGTTGTGGAGGTTTTGTCTGTGTTTATTGTGATAAGCCATTTCTCTGCCCATGACACTAGCATGTCTGCTGCCCGCTGCATTCTATAATTTGCTGTGGTGACATTTTCATCAGCGCACCAGAGTACTAGGTCATCTGCATATAAGGCAGCTTTAACTCCTGCAGGGAGATCTTTCACCAGGTCATTGATGTAAACAAGGAAGAGTGTTGGGGAAATTACTCCTCCTTGAGGTACCCCCTGATGGAGCAACACTTTTCTGCTCTGCAGACCGTCAAGAGTGACTCTAGTTCTCCTGTTATGCAAGTATGACTGGATCCATTTCATCATGTTGCCTTGGATTCCACTTCTCCTAAGTTTTGCAATGAGGCCATCTTTCCACACCTTGTCAAAGGCCTGCTTGAAGTCGACCCAGATCGTTAGGACCTTTTTCTTCTCCTGGAAGGCATCTTCTATTGCTTGAGACAAGTAAGTAACTTGGTCTTCTATACTGTAGCATTCTCTAAATCCAGCTTGTTCCGGCACCAGGATCTGCTCAGACTCTAAATACCATTTCAATCTGTGGTTGACTATTCGCTCCATAGTCTTCCCAACACAGCTTGTGAGACTGATTGGCCGGTAACTTGCAGCCTCGGTCTTACATTTCCCTTTCTTTAGTATGGGTATTGTGATGGCTTCTCTCCATACTTGGGGTACCGTTCCTTTCAACCAGCTGTGGTTGAATATCTCAAGCAGTTTTGTCTTTGCTGCTGAGCTCAGATTTACTAGCATTTCGTTGCTGATTTTGTCTGGGCCGGGTGACTTTTGAAACTTAAGCTTGGAAATAGCCTTCTGTAGTTCTCCTAGTGTGATGGGTTCCCTCATTGGGGCAGGAGTATCTGTCTGTCCCATGGTTGCCAGTATTTCTTTTCTTATCTCTCTCTGATGATCTATGTTAATGGGTAAGTTGCTTTCTGAACTGTATCTTCTAGCAAACAAGTCTGCAGCTTGTTTTCCTCTGAAAAGTTTGCCACCTTCATCCAATGTGATAGTCTGCCTAGGTGAGGAACGCTCTTCATTTAGAGACTTGACTAATCTCCAAAGTTTCCTGCCGTCTTTCTCAAGGTTCAGCGATGCCGTTTTAGTTCTCCAGCTTTTCCGTTTTTCTTCTAGCTTTGTTCTCTGAAACTCTGCTACAGCCTTTTTCCATTTGTTGTGAGTTTCAAGTGAAGGCTGAGACTCTGCGTCCTTTCTAGCCCTGTCCATAGCTTCCTGACGTTCTTGGAGTGTGCTGGACCAGTATGGTATGTAGTTACGCCGGCATCCTTTGGGAATGGTTTCTTTTGCAGCTTGTAGTATGCATCTGTTGAAGTCTTTTACCACTTCATTAATGTCTCTGTTCTGTACCTTGAGGGTAGACAGCAGCGTGTTCACCTGATGCCTGAATAAACCCCAGTTGGCTTTTTTGTAGTTCCATCTTGTAATGGCTGGGCCTGTACTGAGAGTTGCACTCTGGACAGTAAGAAAGATTGGGCGATGGTCGCTTCCCCCTAGTTGGTCTCCTACTTCTCTACTAATAGATCCAGCTATATCTGGTGTGGAGAAGGCAAGATCTGGTGTTGAAGTTGTGTGCCATCCTCTGGAGTAGAAGGTAGGAGTATCTGTGGCATTATTGACTAGGATTAGGGAGTGATCATCTTGCCAAGTTTCAACCTCTTCACCTCTGTGATCCAGATGGTTATAGCCCCAGCTCTGGGAGTGGCTATTAAAGTCTCCAACTGCTATAAAGTTGGTGGCTGGTACCTGTATAGAGCTGAGACTCAGGGGTTTGTTGTTCGGACAGTAATAGTTCAGGAGTTCTATTTCCATCTTGTCTACCTTTATCTGCAACAGCTGATATTCTGCTCCATCCATGAAGGTTTTCCTTTCGTGTGCAGGAATGTTATTCCTTACAAGAGTAAGTACTCCTCCTTTTCGTCTATCTTTTCTGTCGGATCTGAAGCATTGATATCCCCTTATTTTAAAGGTTTGATCTGCTTTCAAGTGAGTCTCTTGGATACAGCAAACACTGACTTGCTTCTCATACAAGATGTTTTCCAGCTCTGTCTTTTTGCTGTATCCAGCCTGCTTGCTGTTCACTCCCTCTGCATTCCAGTGCATCATGACAAGTGGCACTCTGGGTTTCTCTTTTTCTGTTTTGTTTTGGTCAGTAGTTCTCCTCCGCCGTCTGCTGACTCCACAAGACGGTCTAGAGGGTCCTCCAGTAGCTGAGGGTGGGCTCTGTCGAGGCTCAGAGCCCGGCACTGCACCTGCCTGGTGGAGCTCCACAGGGCGAGCACCAGTACGAGATTTATTTGACGGTGTACTCTCCATAGAAAAAAAAAAAGCGAGTTGCGTGATACTGTGGTTTCCGGTGCGCCTTCTGGCCCAGTATCTACGACTTTAGCACCTGTTCAACGGGAGAGTGGGCTCATCCCTAATCTGTTTATGTTCCCAGTAGTAGACTATTCGCAAGCAGCCTGGGGGTGTCACTGCTCTGCGCGGACCTTGTTTACCGAGGCGGCGTCCGAGCTCGTATGGTGAAAATATGGTTGCGTTATCTTCAAAATAGCCCTGTCTTTCCCATGGCTTTTCTGCCATCCTGCAACTTTGAGTTAGGGAGTTCTGAGCTCCAGTCTCTTTCCCAGGCATTTTATCCTGGCCTGGCACGCATACAGAGGACCCCACTTCTGGTTCTAAGTTAGCAGTTGGGGACAGGTGGGGTAGCACACTGTGCATTCCCCGTCATCCAGGGGGCTCTCCAACTATGCAGAGCTTGCACAATGCTGTGCTCTGGTTCTGGGCTCTCCCAAGGAATCCTCACGTCCTGCACAGAGCCACTTCCAGATACCCACCACCTGCCAACCCTCCATTGTAGAAATCTCCTGCATGCGGCCATCCAGTCAAGAGCCAGTATTAAGTCTGGTGCCCAAGTGATTCCCGCCAAGCTCAGTGTGCAATGCTGGGTTCTCATCATGCTGCAACACAGGGGGGGATTGTGGTGCTCAGCCATCTCTCTCAACTCTGCACCGATAAGTGACATCGGGGACTTAACTGTGCCTCAGTACTGGGAGGCCCCGTTTCCGGGTACACCACACACAGCCAATTGAGGCAACGGTCGCCGTGGGCGTATATTTTAAACAAAATAAAATGTTCTAAGAAAGGCCGACATTTTATTCTAGAGCTGCCCTCCATAGTGCTGTACAACATGCACCAATATTCTATACAACGGCAGTTATTTCAATGCAAAACTTTACTGCTTCGGGTTATACAACAGTCGACAAAATAAAATGTCCTAAGAGATTGTCAAGTTATCTCCAATATTCATTCTTGTCACGAAATGGATTTATGACTAGAGACTGTCTACATACAGTGACAAGACACTAGTGAGAAGAAAGACTGAAAAGATAGATTCAGATAGAAATATAGTGCAAACTGTGAAAGTTGAGACCATTGGCTCCGAGGTTGAGAACCGAGGTTGATTCTTTCCTCGCCACTTCGGACGTTTAAATTGCTATGGCCTCGAACCACCTCTAACTACCCTATGGGGATAAGGTTCAATTAAGATTCACAAACACCAAGGTACAGACAACATATAGCCACTGTACTAAAGGAAATGACTGATGCCAGCTACAATTTATACAAGTTTATTATACACCTATAAACAAACATATGAATGTCCCATACATAAAAATTGCAGTGTAAGCACTCCTGAAACAAACAAAGTCAGGAAAAATTACAAGTTGTTGTATCATTAAAACCCAACCCTTCACCCACAAGTTTCACCTGTATGGAGAAAGAAGGTAAGATTAAATGACATGAACCACACTGCACTTGATGTCGAGCTTACACTCTAAACTAACTGTTCTAAATTCTAACTCTAAGTCCACTGATAGCTGGAACGACTACGACGTGTCTACACAATCTCTGCACAGACTTCGGTTCTACACAGCCTATCATGAAATCTCCTGAACACAACTAACTGCACCTCTAAACTTCCGCAGCAGGCCTCTGCTATGATCTTCAACAAAACTACGTCTCTTTTCTGAGCTGACTTCTGTAGAGAGAATGTTCACCCTTTCTCTCTCCACGAACTCTGGATTTTGATGACTGAGGTTTAACAGAACCCCACTGGATTCTAAACTGGCACTGTATCTGACTTCTACCACTCTGAAATTACCTGCCCGAGTACCTATAACTGGGCGATGGGGCTATCGGCTTTATTATGGCCGTGAAGAAGCGAACAAAAAATTACCACAACGCTGGCAGCATGCCAAATCTGCGTGTGTAACGAGCGTCAGAACTCTGGATTTATCCACAAAAATCTTATTCGCTGGAAAATGTCTTCCCCTGGCTGGGAAAACGTATTTTCTTCCTCTCCTTCCACCACTGGCAATTCATGCGCGACTTAGCTTGTCGGCGAATGCCACAACTTCGCCGTGGGAGAAATTTTGAGGTATCAAAAATTCTGCTCTTCCCCACAAAAAGCCGGGACCTGCAAATCTCGAATGTCCTACTGAAGGCAATCGACTTCGACTCTGGCACCCGGCTTAGCAATTTTTCATTAAAAGAGAAAGAAGCTATGAAATATAGGCCTTTTATAATCAAGACCCCCACGCGCCGGCTTCATGACGTCATATGCGCGGCGTGGTTCTAAAGCCAATGGGAGCTCTGCATTTCAACTGCAGTTAGCTCTCAGCCAATCAGAACCTTAGATCATGCTGATGCAACGTACATGAGTTTTAGACAAAGAAACGGGATTAAGCCTAGCCCTCTAGTGGCAATGAAACAAAAATGGCCAAAATATATATATATAAAAAAATCCCGAAAATGTGTCTAGCTGCATGCCTATCTTTTAAAAAAAAGACAATCTGGTGCCAATCCTGATCTAGCATCTATAATCTTTCTTCTAGAAAAATACTGTCTAATTCCCTACACCCCCATTCTAAACACATAAAGAAGAACCATAAAGCAGATGAGATCCAACTCCCTCGTGATCTCATCTTGAAAAAACGTAAATAACAGAAGGAGAAGAAACCTGGAGAAGGATTTTTCTGTAATCCCTCCAAAAATAGTGAACAAAAATGCAAGGAGAAAAAGACATGGGCCATTTGAAAGACAGAATCTCAGTACTTTCGTCACATCACTCCCCCCTTCGAAGATTGAGCATCGATCTCATTACTGAAATCTCTGAGTTTCACACTGGCCCTTAACTCTGTCTACAAGGCTGTCTGTCCTTACCCCTCCTATTCAGTGTTCTTTGACCTTCCTCTTTTGCGTTTCCTCCTTCTTCCTCTCCTAGAATGAGCTCCTATGCTCCGTTGGGAGAGTTGATCTCTCTTCAGACCTGTGCCGTCTAATGGCGGGTCTGAACTTTCCCTGGCTATGACCGTCACAAGGCTGTCCTGGTCAGCTGATGTGACCGGCGGGCGCTGTGGCGACCTGGCGATGGCGACTTCCTCGCTGCGCGTCAGCAGGGTTGTGACTGCTGGTACCGTGCGAAACTGATGCAACGTCTCGGGTTCCTCTGGTGTAGAGCCTCCGATTTCTTGCTGGGTGTCTATTGGATCACGATCGACCTCAATAGCTTCTACCTTTGAAGAAAGGTAGGTAAGATCTGCCCTTGGCAGTGGTTCTGGACTCACTCTTCCCCTACCAATCTGAATCGGGACAGAGCTCTCCAATATAGCTCCTTGCAAATGCGTAAGGTCGCTTTTCTCACTCTTTTCTGGCCTGAAAAGTTGGTGAGATGAAAATGTAGACCACGGGCGCTCTCCGTCTAACACCCTAGTTCTACCTTCAACCTTGCCCTCCCCTGTGAGAGTTGCTGGCGTCAGTTGGAATGTGTCCTGCAGTGACACTTGACGGTTTAAGATCCCGTTAGATCGCGGAGAATCTGAGATAAAGCTCTCAGTGACTGGTTCCAATGTTCCTTGAAACAAATTGGAAAATATAGCCAATTTTTCAGGCTCCTCGTTACAAGAGTCGTTTCCTGTACACGAGATACGAGAGTTGTGGGGCCCATCTCCGTTTATAGGCAAACGGATACTCAGATCACTGTCCTCCGTTTGAGTAAAGTGCTGGTCGGATGGGGCTCCAGGGCTGGTTGGAACTATATGCTCGCTCAGACCGCTATCTTGTGCCCTATGAAGATGGTGCTGGTCGTTGACATATGTAATACCGCTCTTGTCAGTATGTCCCTCACTTGAAGGAGCTAATACCATCGGGGGCCTAATTCCCGACAACAAAGAGTGTACTTCCGAAATCAGAGGCGTCATCACCACTGTTTGGCCGGTTGGCTGAACAGGGCTGGCGGGCGAATTTGCCTCTGCAAATAACATATCACTGTCGTCAGAGGCGTTGCACCTCTCCTTAGCACGACAGCTATGTTTGAGCTCGCTCGGGGCTCTGTGAATTAGGGGTTCTCCTTTTTCACTTATCTGGCCTGCAGTAGGCCCCCTTGCATCAGCAAGGATCGGTGTGGGCGGGTTCCCCAAAACTAAATATGGGTTACCGAGAATGAAGTCGTAGGCCGGCTGAGCCATTACAGCTGCCTTGATGGTGCCAGACACGAACTTACATTTCACTTCAATGTTGGCCACCGGAAAGCACTGTGAAGTCCCTTTCCTTAAAACTCCACCAATATTGACCTTTTCCTTAGTCATCTGCCAGGGCTTCACCAGATGTCGGGCGACTATGCTGGGGTATGTAAGCCCGCTGTCAAATAAGCATGTAGTCTCAGTCCCGTTCACTTCTGCTGGCCCGCTGTTGGAAAACAACTTCTCTGACTGGAAGGGTTTCCACTTCTTCCCTTGTTTCACCCTCACAGGCCTTAAACAAGCCACCTGATGAGCGGGTTGTTTGTTTGGGCACCGTGTTGTCCAATGAGAAGTAGTCCGACAGAACCTACAATATCTCTCATTATCTCCCCGGTTCCTGACGGGTTCATGAGAAGTCGACCCCTGTGTTCTGTTAGGTGGCTGGGAGCGCATGTTATGACTGGGAGGGGGCTCCTTGCGAGACGGCCCTTGCTGTTGGTGAGCCGAAGAGGAAGGCGAATGCGATGAAGATGCTCCTTTGTCCGGGGCTGGCAGGTCAGGGTGTTTTCTTTTCTGGCCCAGTACTTCGGCCTGTGCCGACTGGAACCTTTCAGCAAATAGAATAATCTGGTCCAGTTGCTGGGCGCCCTGCTCCGCCAGGTACTTCCTTAAGTCCGGAGACATGTTGGCCTTTATCTGTTCGCACATGATGAGCTCTTCGAGTCCTTCAAACGATTTAGCCAAACCCGACAACTCTCTCCAGCGAGTGAGGTAATTCCTCAGCCTCTCCGCGAACTGGGGAAAACTTTCCCCTTTCTCCAGACGACTTTCCCGAAACATTGTTTGGCACTTCCGGGGAGTCCATTGGAATCGCTGTAACAGGGCGTTCCGCAGTGCCTCAAAGTTATTCTGGTCATCCACTAGCATCTTGCTATAGACCTCATATCCATGTCCTCTAAGTGATTGAGATAATTTGAGACACCAAAGACTATCATCCAGCCCGTATGCCTTTGCCATCCTTTCGAATTTTTCCAAAAATACCTCAATTTTCTCATTCCCGTTAGGAAAAGAGTCCATCGGAAAATTCATGGCTGCCATCCGGGGTCCTCCATTTCCTGAGGTGTCTGTCGCCCCTGCTCCGGGAGAGTCTCCGTTAGCCGAACTGCCTTCCGAAGATCGGTACTGCAGTTCCAGTGAACGCAGGGCAAGTTCATGCTGTCTCTCGGCTGCCTTCTCTGCTGCCTCCCTTTCTGCTTTTCTCTCCTCTGCCGCCGCAGCCCTTTCCTGCGCCTCCCTCTCTGCCCTTTTCTCCTCTGCCTGTCGGGCCTTCTCTTCTTTCTCCGCTTCCAATTTACGCAGGTCCATCTCTGCCAGTCGGGCCCTTTCTTCTTTCTCCGCTTCCAATTTACGCAGGTCTTTCTCCGCTTCCCTTTTCTCTCTCTCTCCGTCTGCCGGTCCTGTTCCCTCATAATGTAAGCCCTAGTCTCGGCCTCATTCATCCCCATGCTTTTAGCTGCATCCTTCCATGCAGTAAGTAGCTTGACCAATTCAGCCATCTTACCTGACAAATCAGCAGTAACTCACCACAAGGGGAAATGACAAAAAAAGGAACAAGAAAAATTTACTGTTACCTACTAGGAATATGCTGTCACAAAAACCCGCACTCAGACTAGCACCAAGTCTGACTAATAACTACCTGAAAAAAATTCAAGTTATCCAGCTACCCAAAACCCGAATTTACTTTCCTGTCAAGAAAAAAATTAGATTAGCCATCAATTACCTCTAAGTCATAAACAACCTTACTACAACTAACATCTAAACTGACTACAACCTGTGGAAAAAAAACTTATAGCTGGATCAGTCTTAATATAGCTCAAGTCTAGGGGATTTTATAAAGAATCTATTTCCAGAACTTCCTACAGAGACAATCTATGAATCTAGAATTGATCCCAACAAAGATGATCCCGGACGACGCCACCCACTTTGTCACGAAATGGATTTATGACTAGAGACTGTCTACATACAGTGACAAGACACTAGTGAGAAGAAAGACTGAAAAGATAGATTCAGATAGAAATATAGTGCAAACTGTGAAAGTTGAGACCATTGGCTCCGAGGTTGAGAACCGAGGTTGATTCTTTCCTCGCCACTTCGGACGTTTAAATTGCTATGGCCTCGAACCACCTCTAACTACCCTATGGGGATAAGGTTCAATTAAGATTCACAAACACCAAGGTACAGACAACATATAGCCACTGTACTAAAGGAAATGACTGATGCCAGCTACAATTTATACAAGTTTATTATACACCTATAAACAAACATATGAATGTCCCATACATAAAAATTGCAGTGTAAGCACTCCTGAAACAAACAAAGTCAGGAAAAATTACAAGTTGTTGTATCATTAAAACCCAACCCTTCACCCACAAGTTTCACCTGTATGGAGAAAGAAGGTAAGATTAAATGACATGAACCACACTGCACTTGATGTCGAGCTTACACTCTAAACTAACTGTTCTAAATTCTAACTCTAAGTCCACTGATAGCTGGAACGACTACGACGTGTCTACACAATCTCTGCACAGACTTCGGTTCTACACAGCCTATCATGAAATCTCCTGAACACAACTAACTGCACCTCTAAACTTCCGCAGCAGGCCTCTGCTATGATCTTCAACAAAACTACGTCTCTTTTCTGAGCTGACTTCTGTAGAGAGAATGTTCACCCTTTCTCTCTCCACGAACTCTGGATTTTGATGACTGAGGTTTAACAGAACCCCACTGGATTCTAAACTGGCACTGTATCTGACTTCTACCACTCTGAAATTACCTGCCCGAGTACCTATAACTGGGCGATGGGGCTATCGGCTTTATTATGGCCGTGAAGAAGCGAACAAAAAATTACCACAACGCTGGCAGCATGCCAAATCTGCGTGTGTAACGAGCGTCAGAACTCAGGATTTATCCACAAAAATCTTATTCGCTGGAAAATGTCTTCCCCTGGCTGGGAAAACGTATTTTCTTCCTCTCCTTCCACCACTGGCAATTCATGCGCGACTTAGCTTGTCGGCGAATGCCACAACTTCGCCGTGGGAGAAATTTTGAGGTATCAAAAATTCTGCTCTTCCCCACAAAAAGCCGGGACCTGCAAATCTCGAATGTCCTACTGAAGGCAATCGACTTCGACTCTGGCACCCGGCTTAGCAATTTTTCATTAAAAGAGAAAGAAGCTATGAAATATAGGCCTTTTATAATCAAGACCCCCACGCGCCGGCTTCATGACGTCATATGCGCGGCGTGGTTCTAAAGCCAATGGGAGCTCTGCATTTCAACTGCAGTTAGCTCTCAGCCAATCAGAACCTTAGATCATGCTGATGCAACGTACATGAGTTTTAGACAAAGAAACGGGATTAAGCCTAGCCCTCTAGTGGCAATGAAACAAAAATGGCCAAAATATATATATATAAAAAAATCCCGAAAAATGTGTCTAGCTGCATGCCTATCTTTTTAAAAAAAGACAATCTGGTGCCAATCCTGATCTAGCATCTATAATCTTTCTTCTAGAAAAATACTGTCTTATTCCCTACACCCCCATTCTAAACACATAAAGAAGAACCATAAAGCAGATGAGATCCAACTCCCTCGTGATCTCATCTTGAAAAAACGTAAATAACAGAAGGAGAAGAAACCTGGAGAAGGATTTTTCTGTAATCCCTCCAAAAATAGTGAACAAAAATGCAAGGAGAAAAAGACATGGGCCATTTGAAAGACAGAATCTCAGTACTTTCGTCACATCACTCCCCCCTTCGAAGATTGAGCATCGATCTCATTACTGAAATCTCTGAGTTTCACACTGGCCCTTAACTCTGTCTACAAGGCTGTCTGTCCTTACCCCTCCTATTCAGTGTTCTTTGACCTTCCTCTTTTGCGTTTCCTCCTTCTTCCTCTCCTAGAATGAGCTCCTATGCTCCGTTGGGAGAGTTGATCTCTCTTCAGACCTGTGCCGTCTAATGGCGGGTCTGAACTTTCCCTGGCTATGACCGTCACAAGGCTGTCCTGGTCAGCTGATGTGACCGGCGGGCGCTGTGGCGACCTGGCGATGGCGACTTCCTCGCTGCGCGTCAGCAGGGTTGTGACTGCTGGTACCGTGCGAAACTGATGCAACGTCTCGGGTTCCTCTGGTGTAGAGCCTCCGATTTCTTGCTGGGTGTCTATTGGATCACGATCGACCTCAATAGCTTCTACCTTTGAAGAAAGGTAGGTAAGATCTGCCCTTGGCAGTGGTTCTGGACTCACTCTTCCCCTACCAATCTGAATCGGGACAGAGCTCTCCAATATAGCTCCTTGCAAATGCGTAAGGTCGCTTTTCTCACTCTTTTCTGGCCTGAAAAGTTGGTGAGATGAAAATGTAGACCACGGGCGCTCTCCGTCTAACACCCTAGTTCTACCTTCAACCTTGCCCTCCCCTGTGAGAGTTGCTGGCGTCAGTTGGAATGTGTCCTGCAGTGACACTTGACGGTTTAAGATCCCGTTAGATCGCGGAGAATCTGAGATAAAGCTCTCAGTGACTGGTTCCAATGTTCCTTGAAACAAATTGGAAAATATAGCCAATTTTTCAGGCTCCTCGTTACAAGAGTCGTTTCCTGTACACGAGATACGAGAGTTGTGGGGCCCATCTCCGTTTATAGGCAAACGGATACTCAGATCACTGTCCTCCGTTTGAGTAAAGTGCTGGTCGGATGGGGCTCCAGGGCTGGTTGGAACTATATGCTCGCTCAGACCGCTATCTTGTGCCCTATGAAGATGGCGCTGGTCGTTGACATATGTAATACCGCTCTTGTCAGTATGTCCCTCACTTGAAGGAGCTAATACCATCGGGGGCCTAATTCCCGACAACAAAGAGTGTACTTCCGAAATCAGAGGCGTCGTCACCACTGTTTGGCCGGTTGGCTGAACAGGGCTGGCGGGCGAATTTGCCTCTGCAAATAACATATCACTGTCGTCAGAGGCGTTGCACCTCTCCTTAGCACAACAGCTATGTTTGAGCTCGCTCGGGGCTCTGTGAATTAGGGGTTCTCCTTTTTCACTTATCTGGCTTGCAGTAGGCCCCCTTGCATCAGCAAGGATCGGTGTGGGCGGGTTCCCCAAAACTAAATATGGGTTACCGAGAATGAAGTCGTAGGCCGGCTGAGCCATTACAGCTGCCTTGATGGTGCCAGACACGAACTTACATTTCACTTCAATGTTGGCCACCGGAAAGCACTGTGAAGTCCCTTTCCTTAAAACTCCACCAATATTGACCTTTTCCTTAGTCATCTGCCAGGGCTTCACCAGATGTCGGGCGACTATGCTGGGGTATGTAAGCCTGCTGTCAAATAAGCATGTAGTCTCAGTCCCGTTCACTTCTGCTGGCCCGCTGTTGGAAAACAACTTCTCTGACTGGAAGGGTTTCCACTTCTTCCCTTGTTTCACCCTCACAGGCCTTAAACAAGCCACCTGATGAGCGGGTTGTTTGTTTGGGCACCGTGTTGTCCAATGAGAAGTAGTCCGACAGAACCTACAATATCTCTCATTATCTCCCCGGTTCCTGACGGGTTCATGAGAAGTCGGCCCCTGTGTTCTGTTAGGTGGCTGGGAGCGCATGTTATGACTGGGAGGGGGCTCCTTGTGAGACGGCCCTTGCTGTTGGTGAGCCGAAGAGGAAGGCGAATGCGATGAAGATGCTCCTTTGTCCGGGGCTGGCAGGTCAGGGTGTTTTTCTTTTCTGGCCCAGTACTTTCGGCCTGTCCCGACTGGAACCTTTCAGCAAATAGACCAATCTGGTCCAGTTGCTGGGCGCCCTGCCCGCCAGGTACTTCCTTAAGTCCGGAGACATGTTGGCCTTTATCTGTTCGCACATGATGAGCTCTTCGAGTCCTTCAAACGATTTAGCCAAACCCGACAACTCTCTCCAGCGAGTGAGGTAATTCCTCAGCCTCTCCGCGAACTGGGGAAAACTTTCCCCTTTCTCCAGACGACTTTCCCGAAACATTGTTTGGCACTTCCGGTGAGGCCATTGGAATCGCTGTAACAGGGCGTTCCGCAGAGCCTCAAAGTTACCTTGGTCATCTACCAGCATCTTGCTATAGACCTCATACGCATGTCCTCTAAGTGATTGAGATAATTTGAGACACCAAAGACTATCATCCAGCCCGTGCTTTGCCATCCTTTCGAATTTTTCCAAAAATACCTCAATTTTCTCATTCCCATTAGGAAAAGAGTCCATCGGAAAATTCATGGCTGCCATCCGGGGTCCTCCATTTCCTGAGGTGTCTGTCGCCCCTGCTCCGGGAGAGTCTCCGTTAGCCGAACTGCCTCCGAAGATCGGTACTGCAGTTCCAGTGAATGCAGGGCAAGTTCATGCTGTCTCTCTGCTGCCTTCTCTGCTGCCTCCCTTTCTGCTTTTCTCCCTCTCCTGCTGCCGCCGCAGCCCTTTCCTGCGCCTCCCTCTCTGCCCTTTTCTCCTCTGCCTGTCGGGCCTTCTCTTCTTTCTCCGCTTCCAATTTACGCAGGTCCATCTCTGCCAGTCGGGCCCTTCTCTTTCTCCGCTTCCAATTTACGCAGGTCTTTCTCCGCTTCCCTTTTCTCTCTCTCCGTCTGCCGGTCCTGTTCCCTCATAATGTAAGCCCTAGTCTCGGCCTCATTCATCCCCATGCTTTTAGCTGCATCCTTCCATGCAGTAAGTAGCTTGACCAATTCAGCCATCTTACCTGACAAATCAGCAGTAACTCACCACAAGGGGAAATGACAAAAAAAGGAACCAGAAAAAATTTACTGTTACCTACTAGGAATATGCTGTCGCAAAAACCCGCACTCAGACTAGCACCAAGTCTGACTAATAACTACCTGAAAAAAATTCAAGTTATCCAGCTACCCAAAACCCGAATTTACTTTCCTGTCAAGAAAAAAATTAGATTAGCCATCAATTACCTCTAAGTCATAAACAACCTTACTACAACTAACATCTAAACTGACTACAACCTGTGGAAAAAAAAAACTTATAGCTGGATCAGTCTTAATATAGCTCAGTCTAGGGGATTTTATAAAGAAACTATTTCCAGAACTTTCCTCCGAGACAATTTATGAATCTAGAATTGATCCCAACCAAGATGATCCCACGACGCCACCCCACTTTGTCACGAAATGGATTTATGACTAGAGACTGTCTACATACAGTGACAAGACACTAGTGAGAAGAAAGACTGAAAAGATAGATTCAGATAGAAATATAGTGCAAACTGTGAAAGTTGAGACCATTGGCTCCGAGGTTGATTCTTTCCTCGCCACTTCGGACGTTTAAATTGCTATGGCCTCGAACCACCTCTAACT
The DNA here is from genome assembly GCA_024509875.1 of Oreohelix idahoensis. NCBI lineage: Eukaryota > Metazoa > Mollusca > Gastropoda > Stylommatophora > Oreohelicidae > Oreohelix > Oreohelix idahoensis. Next base: position 50,148 of record JAMPIV010011218.1, read on the forward strand.
ACCCTATGGGGATAAGGTTCAATTAAGATTCACAAACACCAAGGTACAGACAACATATAGCCACTGTACTAAAGGAAATGACTGATGCCAGCTACAATTTATACAAGTTTATTATACACCTATAAACAAACATATGAATGTCCCATACATAAAAATTGCAGTGTAAGCACTCCTGAAACAAACAAAGTCAGGAAAAATTACAAGTTGTTGTATCATTAAAACCCAACCCTTCACCCACAAGTTTCACCTGTATGGAGAAAGAAGGTAAGATTAAATGACATGAACCACACTGCACTTGATGTCGAGCTTACACTCTAAACTAACTGTTCTAAATTCTAACTCTAAGTCCACTGATAGCTGGAACGACTACGACGTGTCTACACAATCTCTGCACAGACTTTGGTTCTACACAGCCTATCATGAAATCTCCTGAACACAACTAACTGCACCTCTAAACTTCCGCAGCAGGCCTCTGCTATGATCTTCAACAAAACTACGTCTCTTTTCTGAGCTGACTTCTGTAGAGAGAATGTTCACCCCTTTCTCTCTCCACGAACTCTGGATTTTGATGACTGAGGTTTAACAGAACCCCACTGGATTCTAAACTGGCACTGTATCTGACTTCTACCACTCTGAAATTACCTGCCCGAGTACCTATAACTGGGCGATGGGGCTATCGGCTTTATTATGGCCGTGAAGAAGCGAACAAAAAATTACCACAACGCTGGCAGCATGCCAAATCTGCGTGTGTAACGAGCGTCAGAACTCAGGATTTATCCACAAAAAATCTTATTCGCTGGAAAATGTCTTCCCCTGGCTGGGAAAACGTATTTTCTTCCTCTCCTTCCACCACTGGCAATTCATGCGCGACTTAGCTTGTCGGCGAATGCCACAACTTCGCCGTGGGAGAAATTTTGAGGTATCAAAAATTCTGCTCTTCCCCCCAAAAAGCCGGGACCTGCAAATCTCGAATGTCCTACTGAAGGCAATCGACTTCGACTCTGGCACCCGGCTTAGCAATTTTTCATTAAAAGAGAAAGAAGCTATGAAATATAGGCCTTTTATAATCAAGACCCCCACGCGCCGGCTTCATGACGTCATATGCGCGGCGTGGTTCTAAAGCCAATGGGAGCTCTGCATTTCAACTGCAGTTAGCTCTCAGCCAATCAGAACCTTAGATCATGCTGATGCAACGTACATGAGTTTTAGACAAAGAAACGGGATTAAGCCTAGCCCTCTAGTGGCAATGAAACAAAAATGGCCAAAATATATATATAAAAAATCCCGAAAAATGTGTCTAGCTGCATGCCTATCTTTTAAAAAAAAGACAATCTGGTGCCAATCCTGATCTAGCATCTATAATCTTTCTTCTAGAAAAATACTGTCTAATTCCCTACACCCCCATTCTAAACACATAAAGAAGAACCATAAAGCAGATGAGATCCAACTCCCTCGTGATCTCATCTTGAAAAAACGTAAATAACAGAAGGAGAAGAAACCTGGAGAAGGATTTTTCTGTAATCCCTCCAAAAATAGTGAACAAAAATGCAAGGAGAAAAAGACATGGGCCATTTGAAAGACAGAATCTCAGTACTTTCGTCACAATTCTTCAAGTGGTAATCCTTCCAGCAGGTGGAATTCTGGCAAATGCACAAATACACTTGACATTCAGTGCAACGGAAAACTGTTTTTGTCATCTTGAATGGATTATCATGTTTTACCTTGTCTGGATTATCCCGACTAAAGTGATGCATCTTTTCACGACAGACAATGCATGTATTATTTTCTGTTGCTTCAGCTGACCTTTCTGGATGATGCAGTCCAACATTAGACATGCGGCGTCCGCAATCATGAGATACAGATTGCTTGCTAAATGATGTTCGCCAGAAGTCACCTACAAGCTGCATACATATATCATCAACAAAGTCATAAAAGGTTCTGGTCCGCTTGCCTTGTGACGCTCGTGACTTGACTGTTTTCTCCACAATATATGTGTTAAATAGACACCAGAACATAGCCTTCATCAGTAAACGACGAGGCCATCTGTAATGTCTGCACGTACGATAGATTCTGGTCATTTGATTGTTGAGATCACAGCCTCCCATGTTGAGCGTGTAATCTCTCACCACTTGTGGACAAGTCGGTTGTAATGATGAACCATCTTTATTCTTCCGAGACATGCTAAATTGCTGTCGCGGCGCTATTTCGCAGTGCATCTGTTGTACAAAAAGTCAGCCGTGCAACGCCGGGTATAGCCAAAACCGAGAAATCATGTGACTCCCGGAAGCGGGGAATTCAGGCGCAAAAGTAGTCAGTGGGATTCTAGCCAGCATCCGGGTCGGACGCAGATATTTTTGACTCTTTTGCCAGCAAGTTTGCTGTGTAGTTCATGTTATGGACTATTTGTTATTAGTGCTTGTCATATTCCGGGTCTGATGGATTATTTAGTTGTTATTCTAGTACCGTGTAGATTATATTTGTTACAGGCCGGAGATTTATAAGTTGTCAATGAGTTGAGTGTACCATTGTCACAGTTTTTGCCGCTCATGGTGAGCGATAGTCATTGCAGTGTTAATTCAGTTTAATCGTACTGTCATGTATGAGACTGATAGATTAAGTGATTGAGGCAAGTTACATTGGCATTATTATATTGTATTTCATACGTTTGTTGGCCGTGTGAGGTCTGATTGTGTGTGCATAGTTTTTAAGGGAAGTACCTGTAGAAGGTGTTGATTTTCTTATGTCAGCCATTAGAAGAACGAACTTTATTTATTATTATAAACCCACATTGCAGTGGTGCAGCACAGTGGAGTGTTATCCACGATAAGTAGCTCTGACAATTGCTGTTGTGGATTGTGTAAAGTGGATATAAAATATATTGGGGAGCAATCACACCAGACTACTATAGACATATTATCAAGACACAGGTAGTCCGACTCACCACGTTTCAACTGTTTTTTCAATGGTATAAGTTGTTTTGGAAAATTCTTCCTGTTTGTTTGAATGGTGCCACATGATCCAATTCCTTTAGATCAGTGGTGGCCAAGCTAAGGTTGGCCGAGGGCCAGATTATGGTAAAGAGTAACACCCGAGGGCCAGACCTATAAAATCCTTAAAAAATAACGTTCTGATATTTAGTTTTATTTATATATATATATATATATATATATATATATATATATTTATATATATATATATATATATATATATATATATATATATATATATATATAATATAATGAACCACGTACAGAAAGCAACGGCAAACTACTGTACTGCACATCTGCCAAGACTTGTGTACCAGTCTTCGAACTGGAATTACTGTTTAAAAAAATATAATGAATCTGATGTTTTAATTTGTTTTGTAATTTGACATGTAATTATTTATTTCAAACATACATTTGTGTGTTATTTCATTGTGAAGAGTGTGGCTTCAATCAACAATAAGAGGCCGACCAAAACAGGTTTGCGGGCCGGTCAAAACAGGTTGGCGGGCCGGATCTGGCCCGCGGGCCGTAGTTTGGCCACCGCTGCTTTAGATAGTAGGTACGTGCATAACGCTGGAGAGTTATAGAAGCTGTCCATATATAAATGGTAGTTTTGGTTTTGTAAGACAAATGTCAACCTGGCAATCACGCTCCCTGGTGCACCTATCTCAGTTACGTACAGACCATCAGTTTTACTGGTATAACCTTCAATGTTATAAATGCACCCAGTGCTGCTTTCACATAGTAAAAATGTTTTTATATCCCATTTCACTGGTTTTGACTTGATATATTGATTAAACCAAGGCGGTTCTTCGCAGGAATCATTTCCTCGTCAAGAGACATGTTCTGTGACGGGACATAGAAATGTAAAAATTTCTGCGTAGTATCAGACAACACAGGTCGCACTTTATACAGCTTGTCTGATTTGTCAAGTGTTGAATTCTTTTCATCAACAACGTGAAGAAACTTCCATATTGCCATAAATCTATCGCGTTGTAACACTTTCTTATATCCAGGGGTGGAGAACAAGACACCAGTTGAATCACTGAAGTAATGTTCATAGCGACGTTTGATGACCGCATTCTCCATTGAAATTCGCACCCCAAAGAATGCTTTTAATTCATAAATTTATTTCAGTCCATTGTCAAGCATAATAATCATTGGCTTTTTCTTCTAATGTCTGAGCAGCACGGAGATTTGTCATCCCAACCATGTTTTTCCAAGTACTTTCACTCCAAAACAATGAAAGAAAGTCTAATGCCGTACTGTCAACGCCAAGATGTCTACATTTCGCACACCAACAGTATCTGAAGAACGGAAGGGTGCATCTAAAATATTGATGGCTTTGCTCCCAGTGCTAGGATTATTGCATGTTAGCTGTTTACGTTTACCGTCGTTCAAAGTCATCGACTCCTGATAGTCAACATTGTTTTCACTGTCGCTGTTTGTTTCAATATCAATTTCTGGGCTAACTTCATTGTCACTCAACAAACTTTCACTGCTGTCACTATCTAATAACATATTTCTGTCTTCCTCTAAATTATAAAGTTTGTCTACATCGGCCCAGTTTCTTTCCCTTTTATACATCTTCACTATTTTACTAACACAAAGCGTATGTTCTACTAATTTTCCTTTCACGAAAGAACGAACTATACTGTTCAAAAAAAGAAACGCATAGCTACTGAAGGCACACACATAGCCATAATTTTGACATTCAATAACTTTTTTAATTTAATGAGTTAATTGTTCAAATTGCACACAAGAATACCTTAGGGCTCAACCATTCAATTGACAGTTGTTTTGCATCTGGGTCACGAGAGTTTTTTGGCGTACAGGCTTTCCTGTTAGTATGGTGGGTGGCCTCCTCTTGCATCGATAGCGACTGGCACTCCTGGGCATGGATGCAATCAGACGTCTGATGTAGGCCTGTGGGATGGCTGCCCACTTCCTGGAGTGCCTGGAACAGATCACGACGATTGGCTGGAGCAACGTCTCGGCGACAAACACGTCTATGCAGCTCATCCCACAGGTGCTCAATCGGACTCATGTCTGGAGACAGGGAAGGGTGAGAATGTTGTTAGCAGTCAGGAACTGCGTGGTCAACCATGCATAATGGGGTCTGGCGTTGTCCTGTTGAAAAACAGATCTTTGGGCAGCCAAAAGTGGAAGGATATGGGATCGAAGAATTTCATTGACGTATCGTTGCGCATTCAAGCCTCCTTCAATGTGCACCAATTGACTCCTTCCATTGTAACTGATCATTCCCCACACCATTGCACCTCCACCAGCATGCGGCGGAGCTTCATCAACGCAATTTTGGGCAAAACGTTCATTTCGCCTACGGTAGACCCTACGCCGTCTATCATGACGCTGCAACAAAAGAAAGATTCGTCACTAAACCAGACACGTCTCCATTGATTGTCAGCTGCCCAGGGACAATGCTGGTTGGCCCAAAGAAGTCGATTTTGGCGATGGCGGCGCGTAAGGCCAGGTCCTCGGTGAGGTCGTTGTGCCCAATGACTGAGCAGTTGAGGAAGCTCTTGTAAAACTGTCTCTGAGGTGATGAAGCCAAATAAAGCGATCCTCCGCTGCTGTTGTCACTCTGGGTCGTCCACTGCGATGCCGGTCTTCAACTGAGCCAGTGGCTTGGAACCGGTGCCAAAGTCGACTGATGGTACTCTGATGAACGTTTAGATGCCTGGCAACCTGACTTTGACTTTCGCCTGCATGCAGTCGGCCAATAGCAATGTTCCTTAAATTTATCGATAGAGACGCCATAAATGTCTGCTTGAAAATGAACTGAATTTTTTGTGTGTAGCATTATCCTTTTATAGGGTTTCAGTTGCGTAGTCAGTGATCACCCCAAATTTTGTTGCTTTCACGTGCGCGCAACATGAGCTGTGGTTAAAAAATTGCATCATAAACACTATTGACCACTGCGTTGTAACAATTACAAAAACAAACGCAATTCAGGTCAACACGTGCATTTGACACTGTAAAGAACATTTGAGGCTGGTTTTTATATACCCTAGCACCAAATTTTACTTACAAACTCATAAAAACGCGCCCTCGGATAGCTATGGGTTCTTTTTTTTGAACAGTATACTTCTGAAGCAAATGACTATTTATCGATTCAGACATTACCATCTAGCCCGTCCAGTCTGGTACTAATCACCACCCAACCGTAGTGCAGCTTTATAGCCCGGTAATGGGATTTCAGGTACGTGTGAAAATCCTTTGATGTAAACTGACTGGGACTGCAGGGATTAGTAATTGCTAAAGAAACTGAAATACCGGGACTGCAGGCTCAAAGAGTTAAGACCACCTCATCTTAATAAATCTCTCTCTCCATGAAATCTACTTATCCTTTCTCCTTTAAGACCACATCATCTTATGAAATCACTCAGTCTCTCTCCGTGAAATCTTTTTATCCTTTCTCTTGTAAATTGTTTCATTGTAACAGATCACTTTCTGTCCATGAAATCTTTTTTTTAACCTTTCTCTTTTAATACCACATCATCTTAATAAATCTCTATCTCACTACAAAATCTTCTGACCCTTTAAGATGACCTGGTTTTGATCAATCTCTTTCTCTGTCCACTATATTTTGTATGTCAGCTGTCTCCCAATCATTAACACACACACACACATGTGCATTAACACATTCACTTTTGGTGAATAAGTAAATATTCTGATATAATATTGCACGTGCATTGTTTACAATCAGAGTTATGGAATGCTGGTCCTGGAACAGTACAAAGTGACAGGTCAAGGTAAACTGTTAACATCTGGACCTGGGAACTACAAGATTCCAGCCTTCTCCAACATTCCCCGTGAGTTTAATGTGACCTTGCTCAAGAACAAAGGAAATCCAAAAGCTGTGTACTCTTCTAAGGTAAAGGATGTAACTCTGTTTTTTTGGGTCCAAAAACTGTTTCTTCTAAGATAAGGGATGTAACTCTGGTTTTTTGTGTGTCCAAAAACTACTCTTCTAAGGTAAGGGATGTAACTCTATTTTTTTTGGTGTCCAAAAACTGGAACGCTTTTCCCGCTACAGAGGCTAAGCTGCGCCTCCTGAACGTTGCGTTGCAACATAGCGTTGATCGCAACTCCCTCCACTTTTGAGTTAGTGGGTGCGGAAGGAGACGAGGTCGAGACATGGTAGGGATGTGATACGGCTCGTAACAAAAATGGCTAGTTCATGGTTACTGATGCGATGACGGGTTGTTTTGTTGTTTTTTTTTTTCCACCACAAATAGCGAGAATCAATTTTACGTAATATGCCATGTTAAAAATACTGCATGAGTTCTTGATAAGAAAATGCACGATGATATTTAATATACGAGTTTGTGATATCTTTATCATGGAAAACAAGGTTACAGTTGTATCTTATGGAGCAGGAAAAATAACTAACACCACACGTCGTATATTATGTGGTGTTGCGAAACTGCATGGCGAGCAAACGTAATTAATAACAAACTATTGTATCCGATTTCTCATATTCTCCATTTTTAAGCTTCTGATCTCAGCCCTTACATTTGTTCATCTTCATAGTTAACCTACTAATCCTTCATTCGACCACTGCATTTTCGCACACTGATACATGGATGTAAACACAGTAGTCCCATCTATTAGACTCCCACATCCTGCGGTATGCTGTATTTTAAAGGCGGGGCTTCAGATCCCGCGCTCGCGAAGGGCTGGATGCATACTCAACGTAACCCTGTATTCTTCTAAGGTAAGTGATGTAACTCTGGTTTTTTTGTGTGTCCAAAAACTACTTTTCTAAGGTAAGGGATGTAACTCTGGTTTTGTGTGTGTCGAAAAACTGTTTTCTTCTAAGGTATGGGATGAAACTCCGGTTTTTTGTGTCAAAAACTAATTTTCTAAGGTAAGGGATGTAACTCTTGTTTTTTGTGTGTGTCCAAAAACTGTACTCTTCTAAGTTAAGGGATATAACTCTGGTTTTTTTTGTGTCCAATAACTGTACTCTTTTAAGGTAAGGGATGTAACTCTGGTTTTTTGAGTGTCTAGAACTACTGTTCTAAGATTAGGGATGTAGCTCTGGTTTTTGTGTGTGTGTCCAAAAACTGTACTCTGCTAAGGTAAGGGATGTAACACTGTTTTTTTTCTTCCAAAAACTCTTCTAATATAGGGATGTAACTCTGGTTTTTTTGTGTGTGTTCAGAAACTACTCTTTTAAGATAAGGGAGGTAACTTTGGTTTTTTTTGTGTATCCAAAAACTGTACTCTTCTAAGATAAGGGATATAACTCTGTTTTTTTTTTATGTGTCCAAAAACTGTACTCTTCTAATATAGGTATGTAATTCTGGGTTTTTGTTTGTTTGTGGTTTTAATGGTGATGTTATTAGTCATGTTAGAAGAAAGCAATCAACCTTCTTTGGACATGTTTATGATAAGAAGAAAGATGGAATATATTGTGACAACAGGAAAGATTTAGGGAAACGAGATAGAGGGCAACAAAGAGAAGATACTGGGCAGTTTGGCGTGGAAAGAAGTTGACCACAGAACTGATAAACAGTATAGTAGACAGGAAGTTGTTGAGAGACATGATCACTTACGCCACAAGGCATGGTGACTTGAAGAAAAAGGTATTGCAAACTTTGGCAGGGGGAGCCACGGTAGCTCAGTGGTTAGTGCACTGGCTTCCTAGCTCGGTGGTCCATGGTTCGATCCCCAGTTGAGGTGGGATTTTTTAGACTGCAAACGGCTCCGGGTTGCTCAGCCTCATGAATTGGGTAGCAGAACAACTCTGGGAAGATTAAGGCGGCCAGTGTGATGCTGACCACATCACCCCTAGTGTACCGATGGTCAAGAAAATACTGGCCTAACACTGTATTCCCAATATGCCTCAATAGGCGTGTAACGGGATCCTAACTTTGGCAGGGCACTGATCTATATAAAGGTCCGAAAATAATTTTCTGTGGTGATATTGATTTTGTTAAATTTAATGTTAACATTTCACTCTTCTAAAGTATAGGACACAAATCTTGTTTTTTTTTTGTAATGGTGTTGATAACCTTAGATTAACCGTGCACATTTCCATAGCAATAAATTGTATGTTTTATTGTTATAGTATAGTTAACACATTAACTACCGAATTGAAAAACACACTGTGGCCGAATTAAATTTTTTTCCCATTTTCATCCTGTAAGTGTTTGCACAAAGTAAGCTGTAGTTTTCGTAACTGTTAACAGATTTTTATGAATTATACGTCATTTTAAAGATAAATGAATGTACTGTTACAATAAGCACTGTTTGTCACTATATTAGAGGTTGTTGCTATTTAACGGCCTTCCGCTGGCCGAGGACTTGCATTTTTTTGACATTTATAACTGCTTGCGCTCCATCTCAATCAAAACCACAATTTCAATCAATGTGCATACCATTTTCACTCTTGTCCTCGTCACTAGATCTATCAATCAGTTGTTGAAACACGTTTCTATCCTATTCAGCCGTTAGACGAGATGTACACGCATTTTTTGTAGCCCTATCACTAGTAATGATAATCGTCACACAGAGGGAGTAGCCATCCTAATGACACAGAAAGCAGCAGCATCGCTTATCAGCTGGGTACCTATCAATGAGAGGCTAATATTAGCTAGATTTCAGACACGATTTTTCAAGCTCTCAATTGTACAATGTTATGCACCAACTAACGACGCTCTTGATACCACAAAAGATGACTTCTATGAAGCACTTCTAAGTACCATCAACACAATACCCAAGCATGACATAATAGCAGTCATGGGTGATTTTAACGCCAAAGTAGGTGACAACAACGATGGAGTACAAAGATATCTCGGTACTCATGGCATAGGCTGTATGAATCAAAATGGCGAAAGACTTCTAGAACTTTGTGAAATATCAAACCTCGTTGTGGCAGACACCATCTTTCCACATAAGAATATCCACAAGATAACATGGAATTCACCTGATGGCAGAACTAAGAACCAGATAGATCACTTCTGCATAAGCGCTAAATTTCGCTCATCAGTTCAAGACGTCAGAGCATACAGAGGTGCAGAGATCGGAAGCGATCATAACCTCTGCATAGCTAAAATGAGAATTAAACTGAAGAAGTTATACCAACCGAATAAAAATAGAAGAATAGATGTACACAGACTGCAATCAAATGATATAAAGAAGGAATATAATGTCAAAATGAACAACTATTTCGATGCTTTAGGCAAAATTGACAACGATATCACCACCAAGACAATCGATACTAAATGGGAACAACTGAGAACAGCAATGACAGAAGCAGCTGTAGCGACCACCGGATACCTAGTACATAAAAAGAAAAAATGGATGAGAGAAGATACTTGGGATAAAATACAAGAAAGGAAAACAGCAAAACTTAAACTACTAGCGGCAAGTACACATAATGCAGTTGAATCTTGCAAACTAACTTATAACTTGTTAAATAAAGAAGTGAAGACAAAAACTCGAAGAGATAAAAGACATTTCATCAATGAACTGGCCGTAGAAGCTGAAAATGCTGCAAGAACTGGTAATAGTAGGTGCCTTTATCAAATTACAAAACAACTATGTCACCAGCCTACTGCTATGGAAACACCTGTTAAAGGTAAATTAGGGAATTCAATACCAACAGAAAAAGAACAAATGAAGAGATGGGCTGAGCACTTCATGGAGGTGCTAAACAGACCACCACCAACAGTAACACCTGATTTTAATAATGAAACATCCACAACCACCTTGCCAATAACTTGCGATGAATTCACGCTGGACGAGATCAAACAAGCCGTTAAAAGATTAAAAAATTTTAAAGCTGCTGGAGTTGACGAAATTTCAGGGGAAATGATTAAAGCAGTTAATGACAACAACCTCTTGAGAATTTTAGATATTATAAATGAAGTATGGAGAGAAGAACAACCACCACAACAATGGAAAGACAGTATTATTGTAAAGTTACCGAAGAAAGGTGATCTATCAGACTGTAATAACTGGCGTGGTATATCTCTATTATCAGTACCTGGAAAATTATTATGTTGCATGATGTTAGAAAGACTTAAATTGCATGCTGACGAAAAGATCAGAGAAGAACAAGCGGGTTTCAGGCCGAAACGATCATGTATTGATCAAATATTCACACTAAGAACAATTATAGAAGAATCAGTGGAAAGGCAATCGCCACTTATTATCACCTTCGTCGATTTTCAAAAAGCCTTTGATAGTCTACACCGCCCATCATTGTGGAAGATACTTACAATCTATGGTTTTCCAACAAAATATGTGAATATAATCAAAGCGCTATATGACAATGCAAGATGTTGTGTTAGAACAAATAAAGGGAATACAGAATGGTTTACAGTAGAAACAGGGGTGAAACAAGGCTGTATTATGTCACCACTACTTTTTGGAATAGCTATTGATTGGGTTATGAGAAACTATACCCACAATGAACAATTGGGTATAAAATGGACAAATGGAAAATTCCTGGGGGACCTGGATTTCGCAGATGATGTAGCATTCTTAAGTTCAACACCAAGACAATCCCAAGAAGCAATAAATAATTTGTGTCATCTCTCGGTTAAAATTGGTCTCCAAATAAATGCCTCTAAAACTAAAGCTATGAACTTTTCTAACGAGACCTTTGATATCATCTTGAACGGGGAAAAACTACAGAAAGTTGAAAGTTTCAATTATTTAGGCAGTAAAATGACTCAGGATGGTGACACAACAAGAGAAATCCATACTAGAATTGCTTTGGCAGCTAGCGCCTTCAATAGATTATCTAACATTTGGAAATTACGATCATTGAATATACATACCAAGCTTCGTCTGTTTAATTCAAATGTTATCTCAGTGTTAACATACGGCTGTGAGAGTTGGAAAATAACAAAATCATTGGAGAACAAGCTGAATACATTCGAGAACAAATGTCTTAGAAAACTCATGAACATCAGTTGGAAAGAATTCAAGACTAATCGACAAATAAGAGAAGACTCTAGGCAGAAATATGTCTCCGACTATATAAGGAAAAGACGATGGTCATATATCGGTCATGTCCTACGAATGCAAAACAACAGAATACCACTACAGGCGCTCACTTGGGTTCCTGAGGGTAAGCGGAAAAAAGGAAGACCAAAAGAAACACTCAGAAGAACAATAATAAGAGAAGGAAGAACGTTGGGCCTAAATAATGTGCAAGAGCTAAGAGGAGTGGCGTCACAATGAACAACCTGGAGAGCACTGGTTTCTGCCTTATGCGCCGTGTTTGGCGCTTAAAGAATTTATTATTATTATTATTATTATCACTAGTTGCCATGGTAAACAGTTTTACACGATTTGGTAACTAACCCAAAACGCTGAAAAATATGAACACAATATCAATTTTCCAGTGTTCTACAACAATAATGCTTTGGGAATTTGTTTTTCGGTGGCAACTCAAAATCTCGAACCAGATCAGAAAGTGTTTCAGTACATTTTTCATTCGTTTTATTACTAAAATGCGAGTCGTGGGCGGTGGCTGCGACCACGGGGCCAGATCCGGGCCTCAGGGGTGAGGTGTCTGAGGAAGGTGGTTGGGGTTGCAGGAGGAGACGTGGTCCGCGGCCGGACGATGCGTCAGGGCCTAAGGTCCCACCCGCTGCGGGCCCAAATGGAACAGTCCCAACTGGGATGGTTTGGCCGTGTCTGCAGAGTGGGAGGGGATCGGCTGCCACGAAAGGCATGGGAGACAGAGAGCCGGGGATCCAGGCCGCCGGGGTCCTCTGGGAGGACAGCATTGGACAATCTTTGAGGGACCGAGGGCTGGAGTGGAGCCAGGCCAGGAAGAAGACAGCTGATAGAATAGTCTGGCGCTCTCTCTTCCAAACCTCTACACCTCACAGTAGAAGGGGAACGACTAAGTAAGTAAGTAAGTTTATTACTAAAATTAGATTGGCGCTCTGAGCGTCTTGCAGTCCAAATGTGTTTATTTTGTGAGCCGCTGACAGCGGCTTGCGGTAGTTAATGTGTTAATAATTAAATTTTTTAGATAGCAAATATTAGCATAATTCAACATTGTACCTAACATATTTTGAGAAACAAAAGAAGATGTGAGGAGAGGCTTCTAATATTATAGAAAAATATTTCACACAAAAGTCAAAGACTTGAAAGAAGATTCAAATGACGCAGAAAAAGAAAAAAAATGTTTGATAATGGTTGATTGATACTTTTGTGATAAATGTAATATTGTAGAAATAGTTGCATCTTGTTACTTTAATGCATACATGCCAATTGTGCTAAGGTTTACCCATAATCTGTACATAAAATTTGCGTTTTCAGATTTGTATGCGCCGTACAAAATTTCGATACAGGTTTTTTCGCCTAATTATTAAGTGTATATATATATATATATATATATATATATATATATATATATATATATATATATATATATATATATATATATATATATATATATATATATATACGAGGGATGGTCAAAAAGTAACGCCTCGTAATTTTTAATTTCATTCAATAGGTAAGAAAACAGATAAAATTCACATTGAAATGTAGCCCCAAGTCTGAACTTTAAAGATTTATTTCTCAGTGTAGTCTCCGTTATTTGTTACAGTTTTTGTCCATCTTCTCACAAGAGCATGTATCGCTGCACGGTAAAAATGTGTGTCCTTTTTCCTAAACCACTGGCGTACGGCGCGTTTAAGGGTCTCGGTGTCCTCAAAGTGATTGTCCGCGAAGATCTTCTTTCAGTGGTCCGAACAGATAGAAGTCAGAAGGTGCAAGATCGGGACTGTAAGGGGGATGTGGTAATAATGTCCAGCCAAATTCTGCAATCGCATCAATGGTGCGTTTAGCGGTGTGTGGCGTGGCATTGTCGTGCAACAGTAGTGCAGTTCTCTGATCTTTTAATGGGTAAAGTCTCCGAAGACGACCTATAAGCTTCTTCAAAGTTTCAATGTAACGGTCTGCATTCACCTTGTTTCCCTGTTCCAAGAAGTCGAGAAAAATCACACCCTTCTCATCCCAAAACACTGAGGCCATAACTTTCCCTACAGATGGTGAACTTTTGAACTTCTTTCTTGTCTGCGATGTTGTGTGATGCCATTCCATTGACTGCCTCTTGGATTCTGGTTAAAAAAAATGAACCCAAGTCTCATCACCTGTCACAATATTCGATAAAAACTCTTCTCCTTCAGTTTCGTAACAGTGCAGGAGGTTGATGGCTATGGTTTTCCTTATTTCTTTATGTCTGTCTGTCAACATTCTGGGTACCCACTGTGCACAAACTTTTGAATAACCCAGGTCTTTAATGATGATCTGGACACTGCCTTTACTAATGGACAACATGGAAGAAAGTTCATCCAGTGTTACCCGACAGTCACCACGAATGATGCCATCAACTCGATGAATGTTGTGTGGAGTCACTGCGGTAGATGGACGGCCAGTTCGCTTTGCGTCAGCCATTCAGGATTGACCTACTTCAGCTTCGTCACAATGATGTACCCAACGTCGGACAGTGCTAACATCCACTGTTGAATCTCGATAAACATTCTTCAAACGTTCGTGGATGCAAATTGGGGTCTCGCCTTCAGCATTGAGGAATTCTATGACATAACGTTGTTTTAACCGAATGTCTTTGGCAGCCATTTTTTAAACTGTTACAGTGGTGCCACCTGTTACTGAAACAGGTTGGTAATGCTATACAGTGCAGAAGAGTGTTTGAGGAATCCTGCTAAATTTACAAATTGCGCACCGATGCAGTATTTATATACATAAAAAATAGGAGGCATTACTTTTTGACCTTCCCTCGTATATATATATATATATATCAGTCGTCTTGCGCCACACCTTAGCTGATATTTGTGTCGTGAGATTCAGCGAGATGTTAGGCCTCATGAATAAAAAAAAAAAAGCAACTAATGAATTCAAGTTGTGTATTTTTCGGTTTATGCGGGATTTGTGAGAGTCCATGGGATGTGTCATTCATTTTTCATTTCTTTGCTAAGGTGTACAGCAACCAGCACGTTACTGATTATTTTAACTATTACGTCATATTGAGCATAATTTACTATCTACAGCTGTTTATAAGCACACAAAAAATGGATACCACTACATAATTCTCGATTTCACTAACACATTTAGAATCTGCGTATGAAATGTACATTTTAACAATAATATTAAAAGAATTATGAAACTGGAAAAAAAATCATGAAAGCATGGCAAATTTATATCTTAACCCGATCAGAGCCCCTGGAAACATTTTTTTGGAGTTACTTTTCTTTTAAGTTTTAATTTCTTTTCTTTAAAAACTTTCTGATTTTTCTTTGGTGGATATATCATTATTACGATCATCCAGTGAGTTATTTTTATTAAATAATTAATTACTATCAATGTTTTTTGTATGGACGCCTGACACTAAAGTTATATGAGTATTTTAAACTGCCAGTGAGGCTAAAACAGCTATTTTCATTATTGAAGTTCAGTAGAGAATAAATTACGCTAGGGCCAGTTTATATTTTAGTTGCAAATTGCGAGCTTTTTAGTTTAAAAAAATTAGTATGATACGTGATTTTATTATTTTTTAAATTACATCAAATATTTATTGAAATAATTCAAACCCCCCCCCCCCCCCGAAACCTCCCCATTTAATTTCATATAACAGGATAATATAGTTTCGTTAAATTTTTCTCTTAGCAATAATAATGATAACGAAGTAGTAAAATTAGTTGTGAGAACAGTGAAACGTCTTCTTCGATGTCATCTGTGGTGGGTTTTGATGTTATGACTTGGTGTTATGTATTATTATTATATTAAATGAGATCAGCTATGAAGGTCCCTGAATTAACCAAATAGTATTGTAACTTTTCAGAGTACCTTTCCGCTACCACCCTTTTTATCTCATTCAAAATTAATATATATTATATAAGTGACTTCGTATAGTGTCTAGGGTTATGAATGTAGAGTGTAATGTGCAATAACCAACGAACATATAAACAATTAGTTTATTATCCACAACACCCAACAGTACTACAACAATAACATACCAACGACACTTTAAAAGGCTATCTTACTTAAGACAGTGGTTGAAATTTGTGTAAATAGAATTTTTACAATTTATTATCCTGATTCTAATTTATTTTGAACCAGGATTGACAATCAAAATTGAACTCAAAAGAATGATTTGCATCAGTCAAATAACACAGTGGATATTTTGTCCATACATACAATATTATTCTAATATAAGTATGTAGTTGTATTCTTCTACGTTGAGGTAATACTGGTATCAAATCATAGGTTGTTGGTGTCACAGGGTTATCCCGAAGGGTAACCAAAGAGAGTTATCGGTGTGGTGCCGGCCTTGTCAATGGCTCAGATTTGCCTGGCAACCGGTTGGAAATAGGCAGCAGGAGTGAAGAAGGCGAATGTAAGACACACATCACATCACATAATCGTAACCTCTTCTACCCCGTGTAAGACTCTGGGATAAATTCCCCGCAGACAGTCCCAGTGATTCTATATCTCGTGACACTATAACTCCTACCACTCTATCCCCCCTCTATATTATAATGCTAACGAGCCCCCACTCCCCTATTACACTGAGTGAACAGAAGAGGAAGAAAGGAAGAACAGCATGTCTCTTTCACACACTTTTTCCTGCTCTATATATGTAATAACGTGTGTTGGTAAATACAACCACAACATTTATTAACTTATTGAAATATAACAACATTCAAGTACACTAATACAAATGCAACTAGGAATGACATTAACTATCCCTGTGAAGAAAGATATTAGTTAATGCAAAATACACAAATGAATCTAAAGTCTACACTATGTGATGATGATGAATTTAAGTAACTCCTAAATACTAACAAAAAAAAGGATATCTTGTTTTTCTTGGTCTCTTGCTGACTGTCAATAAACTCTGGTTGTTTGTACACAATGGACAAGTCATTGTCTGCCTACAATAACACTGGACGGTCCACTTGGTTTCGTCAGGTGTCCACGGCTTGTTCTTTTGTCCTTCACAATGCGAGTGTTGACATTGTCCCGAGCGTCCAGGTGTCCTGTTCATGTGTGATGTTGAACGCGACGTTAGGCGGGTGAGACTTCGTCTGATATGCAGATGTCCTTTCGTTGTGCTGATAGTCTGCTCATGTGGTGATGATGATGGAAATATGTTGTATATTCGTATTTGTTGGTGCATCAATTGTATGGGGAGAAACTGTCCATTACTGCTGGTAATTCAGGATATCAATAATTTTTGTAGGCACTGGGTTTACAAGATCTCCCGTCTGCTTTTGCAGCTTTTGATCATGGTTTCTCAAAGCACTTGTTGTAAAAATCGTCCGTTGGCTACTGCCACTTCTGATCAAGATTTCTCAAAGGCACTTGTTGTAAAATCATCCGTTTGCTACTGCAACTTCAGATCATTAAATTTCACGTGGACAGCTATTAGAAATGCAGCAATCCTTCTGGGTATTTTCTGCTTTCTTTTTGGGTGGGTAGTCGATGATAGAAAGACCCTTCACCGCCTGGTAAATTCCTTTCTGACCCCCGTGGAGTATTGGTAGGTTGTTGCCGTTAATTACGTGTGAGATGCGTGTCGTCGCAGTATCTCGGTCAGCCCTACTCTAAAGCTTGTCCTGTGATTAACGCCAACCACGTAGTAGACGAAGGATGAGTATCTCAAATGGTCCCTGTCTCTACCACTGTGACGGATAAAATAATGAACCCTTTGTAAGTATCCCGTAAACTATGCTACGCCTGTAGTGTGTCCTTGTATGTGAAATCTTATCACTATAATGAATGGCTGTGTGGTGTTTACTGCACGTTTAACATGTAATGTAAAAGGCAAAATAAAAGTGTCTTGTATTTACTTCGTTATAGTTACTGGAAACTGTGCAATCTTACAAATATAATAATTTCTTTGCATGGTGTTTATTGCAATCTGTACTTATGAGTATGAAATATAGTATTATAATAAACGTAAAATGGTATTTACAGTGTTATATTTATGGAAAAAATGTATATATTATCTGACTGAGTTTAAGATATAATGATATAAGGTACAAATTTATATTACACTAACCTTGGTGTCCAGATTACGAATTTCACTGACACAATGTCCTGACTCTTCCTCGTGAAATCTAGAACCCCAAGTCGGTTGGCGGAATGGTTTCTCTTACCAATGCCCGAGCGATAAATTGAGTTGAGTTAAATATCGTCTATATCGCCTATGGCTAATTTTCGGGTTCGCTTCTTGTGTCATGTGAAATTTCGTTTGTTTTCCTTAAGTCAGACATTCCGTTCTCATGCTGTGTAAAATTTCCTGTAATATTTTGCTATGGTCGCTCTCATATTTTGCTTATCCGAGACAACTTGTCTGCGTTCGTCTTTTGAGTGTCTGTGCAGCATTTAATAGTCTTTACATAATGACATATTCTCACTCTTTTTATGTTGATCCTGGTTCAGACACTGCGTCGCCGTTAATCAAATGTTATTGGGTCGGTTCGATGAGAACCTGCTTATTAAATTATTCATTGTAAAACTGCCTCGCGCTCTGTCCATATATTCTACGGCTAGCCACAATAATATTGCTTGTACCTTCCTGCCTTTGTGAAAACACAACCGAGACGTTGGGGCAATTACCTCAATAATCTATTGACTCACTGTCTACTAGTTGTGAAAACATTCTTGAAAATTGGTCGATGTAACATGACTGTTGACAAACGATATCTGTGCCGACAATGAGTGTAGAAAGTCGAAATACAAACTCATTCGCTCCTCGTGACAGTTGGTTAAAATCACACCCTTTAAGTTATGTCTGTTCTCGTTTGTCCCTTATGGAAAATATTAATAAATATTCAGAGTTTTCTTCACTACAATCACTTTATAGTCTTATTGATTGAGCTTTATAGTCTTATAGGTTCAGCTTTATAGTCTTCTAGGTTTGGCTTTATAGTCTTCTAGGTTCAGCTTTATAGTCTTCTAGGTTCAGCTTTATAGTCTTCTAGGTTGAGCTTTATAGTCTTCTAGGTTGAGCTTTATAGTCTTCTAGGTTGAGCTTTCTGGTGCCGAACACGAACTTAACTTGGCAGGAGAATACAGGTAGATCGTTTCCTCTGCTCGTTTGACAATCTGTTCCACCTGTTTGATAGGCAATGGCCACTAGCATGGGCTCGAAGTATGCAGACAGAGTCCTGAATCGAGCAGTCCTCAAGCATTTGGTACTACATTAACGTCAGTACCCAGGACCCTGAAATGTGAAGGTTATGCATCCTTCTTTATACCTAGTATATAATATTATTCCACATTTACGTACAGGTACATTACAAACAAACGAAAAGGGTCATAGCCTTATGCCAACCTATGCCACCATTATCTTTTGATGTGAATGTACACCAGTATTCCTCTCCCCTAATAGTTACAACGCCACTGCAATTCCAGCTGTAATCTTTTCCATACAATAGGATAGGTGTTATGCTCCTTGATGACAATCATACATATTTTCTTGTAGTCTAACACCTCTCTGATAGTCTAACACATGGTGGATCAATCTCTAGGCTCTGCCTAAGTTTGCTACAGACCCACTTACTTATAGTCATACATTATTATCTCACATTCAATTTTTATGTTAGATACATGTTAATAAAGTCAATCTTACCACATTTATTCAATGAAATACACAATTGACGATGACTGGCACACTTTCGATCTGCCGTTCTGTCCAGGCTTTTGAGAATATGGTTTTCACAGCACAAGCCTGCTCTCATCGCTCCGTGTCAAAATTTGGTTAGAAAATGGCGTTCTCAACTAATGCTTTTTCCCCAATATCAACTACTCTGGCCAATGATTACCTTTATTTCACTTGTAAACAAAGTCTTTCAAAAATACAATTCAAACTTCTACTACGTTTCTAGGGTAATATATGTTTAGTACGAGGTCGGCCAATAATATTTCGCCTCACTTCAAATTCCACCCAATCCCCTTCATCGTACTATCTTAGCCTAGCTTTCACCTAATTTTTCCCCAAAAAATATGCCATCCAATCTAAGCAGATATGACTTGACCTGACAGTATCTCCGATTCTCTATGTATTATTACCACTATTTGATTATCTAATGGACTATTTAGATAATTGATAACATATTCTTAGTCAGCAAAGCCACAGGTACACGAATATATGATTTTTATGGGGCTACGTGGCTTGGTTCAATATTCCATATTTTTTCTATGTTAGTTGTTTATTTTTAAACTACCTCTCGTTCACTCTTTTTCCATAGACTTTCAAGCTAAATACGAGAGCTTAGGTCATTCGAAATAAGAGCTAAGCGTGTTTCCATGACCGTAGTGTCTACATTTCTAACTTTTTCATCGTATTGGGGAAACCCGCCTATGGCAATCCCAACAAGTTAGTTTTATTTTTAGAAACAATGTGAGACATGATTTGCGTGTATTATCTAGCCTTGCCCCTCTTTCCCCAATGCATTTAGGCAAATATTTCGTAGAACTTGGGAAGTTATGTCAAGGACGAATTTGAAAAATTGGGTACCGTTTTGTTCGGCTTATGCGTTAGCAAATAATAAGCTGAAGGCGTAGGCGACAACAACCGTTCTAGCCGAAATTGTTTAGTAATATTATATCTTTGACTTTATGCACTATACTGTTATAATCTAATTTAGATATTGTATTTAGAAGTTTACTACATCATCCTTGTACATCGTGAATGTCGTTTGGGTTCAGGATTAGGTTTAGGATTTCTAACCCATACCCTTTATTACTGTGTCTCAGAATTCTTTTATACTGTCCTATCGAACTCAGGATTTCCCAGTCTGTTAGTCATAGTTAAGCGCAGAAATAGACTAAATGATGAGATGATCACATCATTTGTACAGTGTCAAATAAACTCAGACATTTATTGTTTGGGTTTTTTTTAAAGTGAAGACCTGCTTTAAAAGGCAAAGTCCCATTGCCTCAATTATAATGCAGCCCACTGTAATTGAAAATGTTTTAACATGAATTAACTCTTTTAATAAGTTTTTTTCAGTCTTTGTACAGGTTTTGTGTACAGGTTTTTTTAAATTTTGTGTACCAGTTTTTCATCTCTGAGGTGTGGGATGTATGTTTAATGACAAATGTGATGAAGGCGAGATACATTCTTATTTGTTACTTTTATGATAAATGTAATACATGATATTGAGTAAATAAATTCCATCATGTTACTTTTTTGACAGTGCCTGATAATTTCCATACTTTTTGTGGTTCTTGGTGGTCTCTGAGGAGAAAAGGACCTCTGCTCCCTCAGGAATGTCTTAGGAGGTGACTAATGTGAGGTTACGCATAGGGCTGGCTACCTCATCATGTAAAACAATTGGCTGCAGAAATCAACTGCACATGAATACTTTGGTGCAGTCATCCTACAAGTGATCCAGCTTCAGTTATGGCTCCTTGCTCTGTAGGGGAAGTAAACAGGAAAATGATGATGATGACAATAATGTCCACGACTCGGCGGTTTGATCTAGGTAATGTTTCTATTGGTCAGGGCATAGGAGAACCCCCCCAGTGCCTGGCGATCTCTGTTTTCTTGGCTATTAAATCGGCCATCTCTGCAGCTCGCTCGGACGCTGGACACACTGGCTACTTCCAGTTGGACTCACCAGCCACCCCTGACAAAATCAGAATGGCGTGTCTCGACCAGTTCTCACAGCAGGTATAACAGTAATTTATCAGCTTTTTGTTTAATTGTATTCCACATCCTCATAATTTATCAATTTTAAAAAAAAATTCTTAAAAATGTATCAGTTTATTTATTAAATATTTTCAGTGTTTTCATAACTTATAAGTTTATTTTTGAATTATCTACAGCGTTTTTGCAACTTATCAGTTTATATTGGTTTATCTTTTAATAACTTCAGCATTTTTGTCAGTCATCAGTTTCTTATTTTAATTATCTTCAGTATTTTTGTTACTGATTAGTTTGTCTTTGAATTATCATCAGCATTTTTCTTTTATCAGTTTAGTTTCCAGAAATTATCTTCTGAATTTGTATAACTGATCAGTTTATTTTTGAATTATTTTCAGTATTTTTATTACTGATCAGTTTATTTTTGAATTATTTTCAGTATTTGTTTTCAGTAACGGACTATCATTTTGTTGAACTTATAGCTGGTTTCCGTTAGTATTTCTGAGAGAATGTCCAATTCATTTTTATTGTGGCTATGTTCTTGAATGTGTTCTCTGCTGCAAATCTGCGTTTATTTTAGGACGTTTATCATTGTAGTAGACAGGACATTTATCATTACCTGACCATGCTGGTAATCAAATGTTATGTTGTTTTTTTTTTTTTTAAGTTCCATCTTCTTGTATCCAAAAGATAATTTTTTTAAAGTACTGTAGTACGACCTGTCTTGGATATCAAAGTGAAACCCTGCCATTAAAATATACACTAAATATTCATCTGCTGTATCCTGTGAAACTGTTAAATCATTTTCGCATGAGCTCATCTTTCTTCCTCATCTGTAATCAGTCAATCAGCTCAGCTGTGGTACATATTATTGTACTTTTATTTCTTTTCTTTTCTTCTAGTTCATCACTGATGATGAGAAAGACAAGGAAAGACCATGGTTTGTGAAGCTGTAGCTTCAGAAGAAGCACTGAAAGCTTTTTTTGATTCATAACCAGTTGAGTCTGACAGCACAGTAATCATAATTATTTGAATCTGATGATCATATTAGTCATAACTATTTCAATCTGACAGAGTAATCATGATCAGTTGAATCTAATGGTCAGAGTAATCATGACTAATTAGATCTGATGCTCACAGTAATCATGACCAGTTGAATCTGATAGAGTAATCATAACTATCTGAATCTGATGGTCAGAGTAATCATAACTGTTTGAATCTGATGGTCAGAGTAATCATGACCAGTTAAACCTCTTGGTTGGAACAAACCATTATCAATTAAGTATGATGGTAGGAATGATCATGATCAGTTGATTCTGACAATGGGAATGATGGTGATCAGGTAATTATGATGATGAGAATGATGGTGATCAGTTAATTCTAATAGTAGAAATGATGGTGATCAGTTAATCCTGACAGTAGGAATGATGGTGATAAGTTAATCCTGACAGTTGGAATGATGGTGATCAGTTAATTCTGACAGAAGGAATGATGGTGATCAGTTAATCCTGACAGTAGGAATGATGGTGATCAGTTAATCCTGACAGTAGGAATGATGGTGATCAGTTAATTCTGACAGTAGGAATGATGGTGATCAGTTAATCCTGACAGTAGGAATGATGGTGACCAGTTAATTCTGACAGTAGGAATAATGGTGATCCGTTAATCCTGACAGTAGGAGTGATGGTGATCAGTTAATTCTGACAGTAGGAATGATGGTGATCAGTTAATTCTGACAGTAGGAATGATGGGGATCAGTTAATTCTGACAGTAGGAATGATGGTGATCAGTTAATTCTGACAGTAGGAATGAAGGTGATCAGTTAGTTCTGACAGTAGGAATGATGGTGATCAGTTAATTCTGACAGTAGGAATGATGGTGATCAGTTAATTCTGACACTAGGAGCAACGGTGATTGATTAATTATGACAGGAGGGGTGATCATTGTGAGTTGATTCTGACAACAGTAAGCATCATGACAAAGTGATTCTGACATCAGTAAGCATCATGACATTGATTCTGACAATGGTAAGGATTATGATAAGTTGATTTTGACAGTGGTACAGATTATGACACGTTGATTCTGACAGTGGTAAGAATTCTGACAAGTACATTCTGGCAGTGGTAAGGATTATGACAAGTTGATTCTGGCAGTGGTAAGAATTATGACAAGTTGATTCTGGCAGTGGTAAGGATTATGACAAGTTGATAGTTGATTCTGGCAATGGTAAGGATTATAACAAGGTAATTGTGACAGTGGGGACAGATCATAAGCAACTGAATCAGTCAGTGGGATATACCACTGGCAGTTTAACCAGACAATGGGATTATGTAAGATTTCTTGAGTATCTTAAAGCAGACATGTTAGAAATAATACTTACTTACTTACTTAGTCATTCCCCTTCTACCGTGAGGTGTAGAGGTTTGGAAGAAAGAGCGCCAGACTATCCTATCGGCTGTCTTCCTCCTGGCCTGGTTCCATTCTAGTCCTCGGTCCTTCAACGATTGTCTAATGTTGTCCTCCCAGCGGACTCTGGGGGTCTGGATCCCTGGCTCTTTGTTTCCCATGCTTGTTGTGGTAGCCAATCTTCTCCCATTCTGCAGACATGGCCAAACCATCTTAGTTGGGACTGTTCTACTTGGGTCTGCAGGGGGTGGGATTTTAGACCTTGACGTATCGTCTGGTTGCGGACCATGTCTCTTCTTGTTACTTCAACCACCTTCCTCAGATACCTCATTTCTGAGGTTTGGATCTGGCTTTTGTGGGTTGTGGTCATTGCCCATGATTCGCATCCATATATCAAGATTGGGACATAGGTGGAGCGGTATACAGCCATCTTCGTTTTCTTACCAACCTCTCTCTTGCTGAGGAATCCTGGATTTATGGCCTGAAAAAGTCTCCCAGCTGCTGCTTTTCGAGTGGCCAACTCTTCTCTGATGCCTCCCTTTCGGTCTATAATAGCTCCAAGGTATTTAAAGTGGTCGACCTGCTCCAGGACCTGTTCTCCCAGCTTAATCTGATGTACTCTTTGTTCTCGTGATATCACCATGGATTTTGTTTTAGAGCTGCTTATGACCATCCCTCTCTTCTCCAGCTCTTCCTTCCAGACTTGCAGGTTGGATTGGAGATGTGCCTCTGATTTAGCAATCAGGGCAACATCATCAGCAAATGCCAGCTCTGAAATACATACCTGTCTCATCTTCCAGTACCCCACTGAATACTTTCTTGTTCTCTCACATGCCTTGATGACATCATCCATGAGGAGTATGAAAAGATAAGGTGACAGGATATCACCTTGTCTTACACCAGTGGTGGTCCTGAACTCTTCTGACTTATAGTTTGCTGTCCTCACATAATTTCTGCAAGACTTGTAGAAGCTCTGTATATCATGAATCAGAGGTGCTGGAATGTTCTTCCTTGCCAAACAGTCCCAAATTTTGCTCCAGGGGACCCTGTCAAATGCCTTTTCCAGATCTATGAAACAAAGATAGATCTCACTCTTATACTCAAGGGCCTTTTCACTCAGCTGTCTGAGTGTGAAGATTAGGTCTTGAGTACTTCGGTTTGCTCGGAATCTGCACTGGACTTCATCCAATTGTGGCTCAGCTAGGCATCGGAGTCTCTGCTCTAGGATTCTAGAGTAGATTTTACCAGGGACACTGAGAAAGGATATGCCTCTGTGGTTTCCACATTGTCGGTTGTCACCCTTTTTGAAAATTGGTGTTATGATGGCAATCTCCCAATCCTTTGGTGTGGCCTTGTTGCACCACGCTGCCTGTAGGACCCTTAAGAGTAATAGGTCGCCTGATGCGTTAGAAATAATGGCATTGTAAATTTCTGAATGTTGTAGGATATGGTTAACAACCTGTATTTTGTGTGTGTACACTGCCATTGCTGGCATTGTACAGAAAGCACCTTTAAGTACTGAGCATGTTCAGACGTATGACAAATACAGTTTTTTTTATTGTTCTTTTAACATTTCTTGAGCTTTTCATATTGCTTTTGTTTGTTGCACAATTTATTTGGGTTTTCATATATTTTTAAGCTAATTTAGTAATATCAGTATTTCATTGAATTGACCATATTAAATAGTCAGTTGTGAATATGAGCTTGGATGTTTAAAAATGTTAGATATTCTGATAACATTGAATTGACCATATTAAATAGTCAGTTGTGAATATGAGCTTGGATGTTTAAAAATGTTAGATATTCTGATAACATTGAATTGACCATATTAAATAGTCAGTTGTGAATATGAGCTTGGATGTTTAAAAATGTTAGATATTCTGATAACATTGAATTGACCATATTAAATAGTCAGTTGTGAATATGAGCTTGGATGTTTAAAAATGTTAGATATTCTGATAACATTGAATTGACCATATTAAATAGTCAGTTGTGAATATGAGCTTGGATGTTTAAAAATGTTAGATATTCTGATAACATTGAATTGACCATATTAAATAGTCAGTTGTGAATATGAGCTTGGATGTTTAAAAATGTTAGATATTCTGATAACATTGAATTGACCATATTAAATAGTCAGTTGTGAATATGAGCTTGGATGTTTAAAAATGTTAGATATTCTGATAACATTGAATTGACCATATTAAATAGTCAGTTGTGAATATGAGCTTGGATGTTTAAAAATGTTAGATATTCTGATAACATTGAATTGACCATATTAAATAGTCAGTTGTGAATAACATTGAATTGACCATATTAAATAGTCAGTTGTGAATATGAGCTTGGATGTTTAAAAATGTTAGATATTCTGATAACATTGAATTGACCATATTAAATAGTCAGTTGTGAATATGAGCTTGGATGTTTAAAAATGTTAGATATTGATAACATTGAATTGACATATTAAATAGTCAGTTGTGAATATGAGCTTGGATGTTTAAAAATGTTAGATATTCTGATAACATTGAATTGACCATATTAAATAGTCAGTTGTGAATATGAGCTTGGATGTTTTAAAATGTTAGATATTCTGATAACATTGAATTGACCATATTAAATAGTCAGTTGTGAATATGAGCTTGGATGTTTTAAAATGTTAGATATTCTGATAACATTGAATTGACCATATTAAATAGTCAGTTGTGAATATGAGCTTGGATGTTTAAAAATGTTAGATATTCTGATAACATTGAATTGACCATATTAAATAGTCAGTTGTGAATATGAGCTTGGATGTTTAAAAATGTTAGATATTCTGATAACATTGAATTGACCATATTAAATAGTCAGTTGTGAATATGAGCTTGGATGTTTAAAAATGTTAGATATTCTGATAACATTGAATTGACCATATTAAATAGTCAGTTGTGAATATGAGCTTGGATGTTTAAAAATGTTAGATATTCTGATAACATTGAATTGACCATATTAAATAGTCAGTTGTGAATATGAGCTTGGATGTTTAAAAATGTTAGATATTCTGATAACATTGAATTGACCATATTAAATAGTCAGTTGTGAATATGAGCTTGGATGTTTAAAAATGTTAGATATTCTGATAACATTGAATTGACCATATTAAATAGTCAGTTGTGAATATGAGCTTGGATGTTTAAAAATGTTAGATATTCTGATAACATTGAATTGACCATATTAAATAGTCAGTTGTGAATATGAGCTTGGATGTTTAAAAAATGTTAGATATTCTGATAACATTGAATTGACCATATTAAATAGTCAGTTGTGAATATGAGCTTGGATGTTTAAAAATGTTAGATATTCTGATAACATTGAATTGACCATATTAAATAGTCAGTTGTGAATATGAGCTTGGATGTTTAAAAATGTTAGATATTCTGATAACATTGAATTGACCATATTAAATAGTCAGTTGTGAATATGAGCTTGGATGTTTAAAAATGTTAGATATTCTGATAACATTGAATTGACCATATTAAATAGTCAGTTGTGAATATGAGCTTGGATGTTTAAAAATGTTAGATATTCTGATAACATTGAATTGACCATATTAAATAGTCAGTTGTGAATATGAGCTTGGATGTTTAAAAATGTTAGATATTCTGATAACATTGAATTGACCATATTAAATAGTCAGTTGTGAATATGAGCTTGGATGTTTAAAAATGTTAGATATTCTGATAACATTGAATTGACCATATTAAATAGTCAGTTGTGAATATGAGCTTGGATGTTTAAAAATGTTAGATATTCTGATAACAAATTTGTTCAGAAATAATGCGTTATATTTGTTATTCTCATTTCTTTCTGTTATATGCAAAATGTTTATTTTACTAATGTCATATGAAGAGTCAGTTAAGTACTGACCCGTATATCCAAGCTTTTTTTCTCACTCTTTCTCACTCATGCACACACGCATGCATGCACACACACACACACACACACACACAACAGCAAGAACACAAATATGAAGAATGTATTGTTGGGGGGGGGGTGTTTAAAAAAAAAAACATGCACTATTTCAAAATGTTCAACATACCTTATATTCAATAATTAACCAGAAGAAATGATGTCCAAGAATCTACCATTTAAAAATTTTATGGAGAGGGAAAAAATGCACAATTAGGAAATTTTCATTTACTCTATATTCAGTAATTAATAAGATGAAATTAAGTATAAAAAAATCTGCCATTTAAAAATTGGGGGGGGGGGGGGCGGGGGGGGGGGGAAAGCACAGTTATAACATTTTCATGTACCCTGCATGGAGAAAGCATTTGATAAAGTTTGGAAAGATGGGCTAAGAGTTAAAATGCTTAAATATGGAGTCTGTGGAAGAATGTATAACTGGATCAGCAACTATCTAACAAACAGAACAGCTAGAGTGCAGGTGCACGGACAGTTAAGCAAAAAGACTACAATGGAACATGGAGTTCCACAGGGTGGGGTCCTTTCCCCAACACTCTTCCTCATATATATAAATGATATAACAGAAAACATCCACAAGAATGTTCACAACTCCCTCTACGCTGATGACCTGGCCATGTGGACTTCAGAACAATACATCACCACAGCAAGAGTGCGCATGCAGGATTCACTGCTAGCCCTTGAAAGTTGGTCCAAAAAGTGGTTGCTCAAAATAAATGAACAAAAAACTACGCACTCTATTTTTACCTTGTCAAATAAACCACAGCAAGCAAAGCTGCAACTAAATGGGCAGGCAGTACGAAAAGATGAAACACCAACATACTTAGGAATCACACTAGACCGCCGAATGACATGGAAATCACAGATTAACAAAATACAGCTAAGGACAAAACTTCGCATGGCCATCATGAAAAAGCTAGCAGGTACCACATGGGGTGCTGATGAGAATATCCTCAAAAAGCTGTACACAGGCAGAGTCAGACCTGCTATGGAATATGGCATCACAGCTTGGTCGATGGCAGCAAAGTCAAATTTTGACAGAGTAAACAGACTCCAAAACCAAGCAGCACGTATTATAACAGGGGCCCTAAAGTCTACACAAATCAACCATATGGAAAACATCACAGGGCTACAGTCAATGGAGGATAGACGTGACAGCAGAGTCTTAAAACAAGCTGAAAAATTTAAGAGGCTCGAAGGACACCCCATGTACCAAAGAATAAATAGGCTAGGAAGAGGCAGGCTCAAGCGAACAAACTTTGTCGCCCAAGGAAAAGAAAAAATTAACAATAATACCATACTAGCAAGCTCAGTTGCAAAGAAAATCCCAACAAGCTCAACTATCCCACTGTGGAAAATAAGATGCTTTCCTAAGTTAAAATCTGATATTCCAGGCATTGAAGGTAAGGGAACACAGACAGAAACACAAAGAAAGTGTATAGCAACCAAGTATATTGACCAAACATTTCCAGCAAAGTTTTGGACACATGCATATACTGATGGTTCGGCAACAAATGCAGTTGAAAATGGGGGTGCCGGCATCCTCATAAAATTAAAGAATAGAATTCACTCTATGGCAATTGCCACTGGAAAATACTGCAATAACTTCTGTGCTGAAGCAGAAGCCCTGAAACAGGCAGCTGAAACTCTTATTGAATGCAAAGCACAGGCAGAAAAACAGATAGTAATCTTTTCAGATGCCCTCTCAATAATATCAGCGCTAAAGAGCCACCAAACTAAAGGATTGAAAGATCTGATAATCTCCCTTGAAAGACTGGCCGAATGCTTCAAGAAGTGCACTATCCAGTGGATACCAGCCCATTGCAACATACCAGGAAATGAGGAGGCAGATAGACTTGCTAAGGAAGGAGGTGCCTTACAACAAAATGATATAGAGACAACTTACGCAACGGCAAAGACTACTATAAAGGCTACATTCAAATTCAAATGGGAAAGAGCACCCGGGACATTTGAAAAATGATGCATATCATCAACTATCCAGAAAAGAACAGATCATCATTTTTCGGCTACGCACTGGTCACAACAGATTGAGATACCATCTGTACCACAAATACAAAATTGGTGCAACAGATCTCTGCACCTGCGGTACCAGCCCAATGACAGTCGAACACCTGCTGCAATACTGCCCAACATACAGTAATGAACGGAGTAGCATATGGCAACAACCCACTTCTGTCAACGAAAAACTGTTTGGAGATGTCGGGAACCTTGAGTTGACTACTGCCTTTATTAGAGTCATAAATGTGGAAGTCTGAAGGCGAACGAGGAAGAAGAAGAAGAAGAAGTATTCAATAACTAACCAGGAGAGATTAAGTCAGTAAACAAAATGCGGCCATGGAACATTGGATCTAAAATTATAGCCGCTACGTATCCTAATTATAACCCATCAGAGATTGAACGGGTTTATTTCTTCATTTATACAACTTTTAACTTTTATTAATGTTGCATATGTTATTACTTTACTTGTTATTCAGGGCAGAAATGTAGATAAGCTTGGTGCCAATTTTCTTCACCCTGTATCAATAAAGATTTTCAATCATTCATTCGCAGTTATGGATCATAAACCCAGATATACTGCTCCACCTATGTCCTAGTTTTTGACATGGATGCGAGTCATGGGCAGTGATTGCGAGTCATCATGGGCAGTGATTACACCCACGAAAGCCAGCTCCAAACCTCAGAAATGAGGTACCTGAGGAAGGTGGTTGAAGTAAAAAGAAGAGACATGATCAGCAACCAGATGATAAGGCAAAGCCTAAAAACCCGGCCACTGCAGACCCAAGTAGACCAGTCAACTACGATGGTTTGGCCATGTCTGCAGAATGGGAGAAGATCGGCTAAGACGACAAGTATGGGAAACTAAGAGCCAGGAATCCAGACATTCCAGGATGACCCAGAGTCTGCTGGGAGGACAACATTAGACAATCTCTGAAGGACCGAGGACTAGATTGGAATCAGGCCAGGAGGAAGACAGCCGATAGGATAGTTTGGCGCTCTCTCTTCCAAACCACTACACCTCACAGTAGAAGAGGAACGACTAAGTAAGTAAAAGTTGGATCACACTATAATTTCCTCAGTTTTTTTTTAAAACTTGGGCACCTCCATGAAAACGATGATTGGTGCAGCTGCACCAATCCCACCGACCAAGAACCAACTCAGTGTAAACCTATAAATTCCAGATTTATTAAATTATAACACTTTCCCTTCCAAACTTTTTTTAAAATTTACAAGCACTGGCCTAGAATACACGCACGCACACAAATACACAATGGTTGTAAATGCTGTTGTCTTAACCTTACTAGAACATAGTTAATAAATAAGTAAATAAAGGTAATTAACAGGTACTCGTTGGACATAAAGGATGGCACTAGACAACAGAAAAGAAAATATAAGTGATAGGCTTACCGGGAATCAAACCTAGGACCAACCAGACGGCGCCATCGCCTAGCTGTGACAGTACATCGTGAATGGACGCTAAGCCAATTTTGCACCCCAAAATAAGTGCATTATTGGCAAAGGTCATTCTCATAACACTCACACAACTATGGTATAGGACCCGTGGACGACCCAGACTGCTTTTAAAGACGCAATCATTAATATAACTTTCCTATCAGCAAGTATAGACCAAATAAAGGCCGAAATATTTGTGCCCAGTAATGTGAAGTGGTTTCCTTCATTATTTAGAACATAGTTACTAGGATTGGTAACGAAAATGTTATTG
This sequence comes from Oreohelix idahoensis, assembly GCA_024509875.1. Lineage (NCBI taxonomy): Eukaryota > Metazoa > Mollusca > Gastropoda > Stylommatophora > Oreohelicidae > Oreohelix > Oreohelix idahoensis. The sequence goes on from JAMPIV010011218.1 coordinate 81,925, forward strand.
TTATTGTGATGCAGAATGAACATCATTGCACTTTATTGGGTGGTGCTCAGTATCTCTGCACCTCTTCTTTCAACTCCTGAAACAACAAAGGACTTCAACAAATTTATGTCAAGTCTTCCTGTCCTGTGCCATTAGGTCAAGGTCATTCTGTGTCTTCTTCATGTCTGTCTCCAGTTCTCTTCTCCATGTTTTTTCTGTGGTCATCCTCTACCTCTCTTACCCTGGGGACTTCAGAACAAGTCCTGGTAATGCTAATAAGAGGTTTTTCTCAATGTGTGTCATATCCATCGCCAGCATCTTCTTCTCATCTCTTGTTCCACTGGCCCTTGTCTGGTTCTTGTCATCAGTTCTACATTATTGATCTTTTCATGCCACATCAGGGGAGCTGCGCTGGTGTAATGGTTACCACACTGCGCTGGCGATCGGGGGATCCAGGTTCAAGCCCAGGTGAGGACATTAGAAGAAAACATTTGAAGTAGTGTCATCGACCAGGTACAGGCGGCTCCTGAGCCGAGCCAGCTCTAATGGGTACCCTCTGAAGATGGCGAGTATCTGCCTGAATGGCAAGTGAACACCTGTCATTGTACAGGAAAAAAAAGGGATACTCATGTAAAAATCAGTCTCAGATTAAATATATTAACCGGAGATTCTCGCCTCGAGTAATAGCAGGCGAACGTTAAAAAAAAAAAAATACCACATCAATCATTCTGTTCTACACAAGCACCCATTTATGTAAGTCTAACTTTTTGGTTGTTGTTTGTGTTGTTCTCCATGTTTCAGAGCCATACAATAGGACTGACTTGACATTTGAAATGAAAATTCTAATTTTTGTGTTGGTCCTGATTTCTTTTTATCTCCATTTATATCCAAATGCAGTGAAAGTTCCTCTATCTTTGTGTATTCCTATCTGATATCATTCCCTGTCCCTCCAACTGTGTCTATATTTCTACCAAGGTATAATTAAGCAGTTTGCAATAAATTTAATATTCTATGTTTATTCATAGATTAAATATACCTTAATTATAACCAAAATCATATTGAAGTGATATTTTTTCCCCTTAAATAAAGAAATACATATATTAATCATTGAGTTTGTTACTAAATGATTATAATGATTACTGACTTTGTGGCTAAATTTAATGATTACTGAGTTGATTAGTTAGTGAATCTTGGTCCCTGGTATTTTTAGTGAGGCAAAGGGGGTGAAGAGGACATGGAAAGACCTTGATCTGATAGCACAGGACAGGAAAACTTAACATAAGTTTGTTAAAGGCTTATGCCCCTTTGGGAGTTGAAAGGTGACAGAAGAAGAGTAATTTACTCATTGAAGTTTTCGATGCATGAATGTGTTCATTGCTAAGTTTGTCACAGATAGAAAATATATTAATTACTGACTGTCACAGAATGTGCATATTTATTACCAGTGATGGCTCCAATGCTTTTTGGCTGGTGGGGATATCTATCTATCAATTCTTTATTTTTTTAGTGGAGATATCTATCAATTTTTTATTTGGCGGGTAGGGATATCTATCTATCAATTCTTTATTTGGCTGGTGGAGATATCTATCAATTTTTTATTTGGCCGGTAGGGATATCTATCAATTTTTTATTTGGCTGGTGGAGATATCTATCTATCAATTCTTTATTTGGCAAGTGGAGATATCTATCTATCAATTCTTTATTTGGCAAGTGGAGATATCTATCTATCAATTCTTTATTTGGCTGGTGGAGATATCTATCAATTTTTTATTTGGCCGGTAGGGATATCTATCAATTTTTTATTTGGCTGGTGGAGATATCTATCAATTCTTTATTTGGCTGGTGGAGATATCTATCTATCAATTCTTTATTTGGCTGGTGGAGATATCTATCAATTTTTTATTTGGCCGGTAGGGATATCTATCAATTTTTTATTTGGCTGGTGGAGATATCTATCTATCAATTCTTTATTTGGCTGGTGGAGATATCTATCAATTCTTTATTTGGCTGGTGGAGATATCTATCTATCAATTTTTTATTTGGCCGGTAGGGATATCTATCAATTTTTTATTTGGTCGGTAGGGATATCTATCTATCAATTCTTTATTTGGCTGGTGGAGATATCTATCTATCAATTTTTTATTTGGTCGGTAGAGATATCTATCTATCAATTCTTTATTTGGCTGGTGGAGATATCTATCTATCAATTTTTTATTTGGTCGGTAGAGATATCTATCTATCAATTCTTTATTTGGCTGGTGGAGATATCTATCTATCAATTTTTTATTTGGTCGGTAGAGATATCTATCTATCAATTCTTTATTTGGCTGGTGGAGATATCTATCTATCAATTTTTTATTTGGTCGGTAGAGATATCTATCTATCAATTCTTTATTTGGCTGGTGGAGATATCTATCCATCAATTTTTTATTTGGTCGGTAAAGATATCTATCTATCAATTCTTTATTTGGCCAGTGGAGATATCTATCAATTGTTTAGTTACATGTGTTCATATTCATGTGGGTGCATAATAATATAAAACACAACAAGGATTTAAAATGACAATGTCATACCCCGCAAACACCATACAAGTTATTCATTGTCAAGATTACACTAACAAGGCAAAATATTTAATTGGTGTATGTGTCACTCAAGGCAACTAAATGAGGTTCTGTATGGGGTTAGCAACCTCATCACGTAAAACATTGCTACAGAAACTACTACCACAAGAGCATGGGGATGCTTGGTGTATGTGTTGTACAAAGTGACCAACTGTAGTGGTGGCTGCATGCTCCAGAAGGAACAGAAAGAAAAAAATTAATCAATAATCTAATTATAACTCATCAGTGGATATTGTTTCTTCATAAATTAAAAACAAAATCTTGTGAATTCCAGAATAAGTGCTGCCTTGTAATGCTATCATTAAGTTTCCTCAGTGTGTGTGTCCTGTCCATCACTAGCTTCTTCTCTTTTTCCGAACAAATGATATAATATCGAATGTAGGTTTTTAATGATGATGTTAGTGCTTTTCAACATATTTTGTTTCATGGTAATACTTAGTTTGTACTTTTCAACATATTTTATTTCATGTTTAAAATTAGATACTGTGAATGTGAGTATGCTATTATTTTACCTTTACAACGTTGAATTCCTTGAATTGATGGGTAAAATGTATGTAAGAATAAATGAAATCAGTATAAAAGACGAGAGAGAGGAAGGGCAGAATGTCAGACGGGCCTGCGTGCCCAATTCTCAACCCTTTGAAAATAAAGTTTGTTCGTTCATTGTTCAGTCCACTGACACTTATCTGATTCTTGTCATTAATTATGTGGAAAATGATTTCTGCATTACATAATTTGTGAGTAACTGAATAAATCTGAAACTGGGTGAATATATACCAGTACGTCACGGAACTAGTTGATGAGTGAATGCGTTGGTCGCTGAAATCATCAGTTACTGGTTTATTTTTTTCCTGATAACAATTAAAGTAAAAAAAAAAAAAAAAACATTGCTTACTGATCGACAGGAACATTAAAGAAAACACACCAGTTACTTGCTAAATATCCACACAATTTGACACTTTTAATTTACTTTGTTTACACCATCTGGTGTAATGAGGCGAAATAATGCCATAATCATGTCTTGGCAATCTAATTTATTATCTGGAATTAGCGACACTACATAACCTGATTATAACATAGCAGAGGTTATACAGGTTGTGTTTTCTTCACAAATTATAAAAAAAAAATTGCTAAAGCAGAACATCTCGCTGAGGAACGATACAGCATCTCCCCCACGGCTCTTAAAAACAGAATGTGAAAACTGCAGAATGAAAACTGACAAGCCAAGGGCATTTATTCTAAATGTATTGCTGAGTTGCAACTGTTTAAATGGTACTTCCCCTTTACACTCCTGGGTTTAATTATGTATGTCACGAGACAATAAGGTGCTTACACGCACAACTTTGTCCCTGACGGCTGCAACACTATCGCTGTTACCACTCATCTCACAGCAACAACGGCAACGTAGTCTAGCGGACACGTTTCCACACTGTATATAACACTACATAAATGAACTCAAAGACTGTGTCAATCTCGACATAATATAATAACAACTAGTACATGACATTTATGAGGTACGGTACTAAAAAAGCACAAGAAATTACCAGTCTATCTCGACAACCTACCAGTACTCAAATAATACTAATATCACTTCTGGGACTACGACAACTTCCAAGATCATATATAACATCGATCCTAGCAACAACTAAAACCACACAACAAACACCAGCTCTTCTACACAAGAGCAACAACGGGACCCTTTGGACAACCTTGCAACCTTTTCACCTTCCATACCTCAGGCTAACTCTAGCCAATAATAACTACCACATTAGTCACATGTCATAACAATCACAATTCAGCTGTTCATGCAAACATCACATGCAACTCACAAACGTTTAACTCGACTTACATTACAATCACGTTTGTCACAACAATGTACCTAATAAACCTTGCTCACCCAGGAGCATACAACCATAGCAACTTCTCAGAATTGCATCTTGACAATATCTCTCTCTCTCTCTCTCCCTCTCCCTCTCACTCACTTGAAAGGTGAGAGAAAGGAAGGGCAGAATGTCAGACGGGCCTGTGTGCCCAATTCTCAACCCTTTGAAAATAACGTTCGTTCGTTCGTTCTCTCCTGCCCTAACTACCTAACCTTCTCTCCTGCCCTAACTACCTTACCACAGCCGGCTAGTCAGCCTTCTGCCCAAAGCTTATCTTTTAAACATTGTATTTAGCGAAGTAGACAAAACCACAATCTTTTCTTTGTCTTAGTAGTTAATAGACGCACTTTCCCCACTGATGATTTCTGACGATTCATACCATATTCCTTTGCGCTCCCTAGGAGCAAGGAACGATCACTGCAGTTAGTACTACAAGAAGCCAGCACTAAACAGTTATCTACTCTTGCGGGGGTTATGATTTCCGCAGCAGTTAGTCTTACACGGCGAGGTTACCAAAACCTGATATAAGTGGCCTTGAAAGAAATGTCTGAGGATACAGACCCTGTCTGCTGATGCTTCCACCATGGCACCCCTACGACCCATGACGGGTTACGGGTTGAGATGAGATGATATATATATATATCAGAGACATGGTAGTTCAGGAGATACGAGAAGCTGAGAATGATAAGAGGTTGCAAAAAGCAGTGCAGCAGGTCCAACAAGGCCAATGGACTACATGGGAAGGAGCCCTGCAGAGGTCCTTGACATGGAATGATATATGGCACCTCTTAGGCTCAGCTTCGTTGTCAGATCACTGTATGACCTGCTGCCATCGGCCACCAACCTTGTGAAATGGGGAAAGTCGGATGATGAGCAGTGCCCCCTGTGCCAGGGGAGGCAGACACTTGAACACGTGCTCTCAGCGTGTAAGGTGTCATTAGGGCAAGGGCGATACACTTGGCGCCATAACAAAGTGCTAAATGAGCTTGCTGCGACAATAGATCTGGCAAGAATGAAGGCGAATAGCAAAGTCCGGCCAGACACCGCAAACACATACTTTCTGAGGGCAGGAAAGTCAGCACACCCCAAACCGAATAAACCTGGTAGCAGTTTACCATCTCTTCTTGATTGTGCAAATGATTGGGAGATGGCGGTAGACCTACCTGGACGAGGGGCATATCCAGAGAGTATCCGAAAATCGCGGAGACGGCCGGATATAGTGCTTCATTCTGCAGCAACGCTTCAGGTCATACTGATTGAACTGACCGTGCCATTTGAATCCAGATTAGATGAGCAACATTCGTTCAAAGCGGCCAAGTATAGTGATCTGGCCGCGGATCTGAGACACGATGGGTTCACTGCAAGGGTCATGGCTATTGAAGTGGGTGCAAGAGGGCTTGTGGCTGCATCAGTGTATGATCTATTGAAACTGTTGGGGCTGAGGGGACAGTCGAGAACAAGGGCCCTGAAGAGGCTTAGTGAAACTGCCGAAAAGGCATCAGGCTGGCTGTGGAACAACCGCAATGGGGAATGGAGATCGTAACAATAAACGCTGCGGTACAGAAAACACCAGGAATTTTTCTAAGTCCACAATACGCTGAGGTTTGTGGTGGACTAGTGAACGGGCTGCGACTCAGGGGCGACAAGCGGTGTATACTATAAGGGGTGTCAGTATCAAAAGTCCAGTGGGGAACGCGCAGTGGCGACTCGTTGACTTCGCGCTGGTGTCTCAGTGTGTGCGACGGAACGAACGGAATAATTTGTCTTCTCTTTGTTACTTTCACAATTGCCTCCACGGCTGGCGGAGTTGTGGAATTTAAAGTTGCTACCATAAGTGAAATGGGTTCATTTTTGATGCAAGACAACAGGAAGCTGAGACGCTTGGGAGTCATGACCCAAGTGGGCCCGCCCCCCTTAGAGTGTAAAGGAGTATATAGGGCCGAAACACTTGTCGGACGGGGGGACTTCTTCTGATGATCAGATTGCTTCCTGTTGTATCGCTCTGTAAAGAGTTTCCTATCATAGTTACATATTCAGACAATCGGGAAAAGACCGATTGACTTCTGGAAAGACAGATGACACTGGGAAAGACTAGAAACCGGCTGACCGGGTTAGCACCCCGTAAGCTGTATTCAATTGCTATAGAACCCAAAAACGATAGATGCCCCCAGGATTCACCGAAAGGGGGGGAGAATGATGAATCCACAGGTGCCTCATTGGAATCGACCAGACCCGTTACACGGACTTCGAGCTCTGAACAACGGCTGGAGTTTCCATGTGCCTGTGGTAGGGAATTCTCTACTCAGAGAGGAATGAAAATCCACAGAACGAAAAAGGGGTGTGGGAGGTCATCAGGGTGTGATTAATAGCGCTCTGTCTCGACGGATAAGACGTTAGAAGAACGCAGCCAGGAGTCAATCCACAGTGCTGAGTACATTCAAGTTGATCTGCCTGATGATGATCTCACACACTTCTTGGACGGGAAGAGAGATGCAATCAAGTTTCCACCCGCCAGTGCAAAAGGGCTTTGGGAACAGCTGGACGAAGCCTTGGCAAAAGAGTTGGATAACAACCTGAAGCAGATAACTTTGGAAAAGAAGCTGGAAATCTTCGGCGACATAATATATCTGCACTGTCGCAAAGTGTTCGGAGTGAGGGAGGCAAGGGAAAGTAACCCACCACGAAAAAGCAGAAGACAAATTAAAATAGAAGAAATCAGAAAACAGAAGAAGCATGCCCGAAAACTGTTCAAAAACGCAGTTGCCGCAGAGAAGGAAGGGTTACGACAGGTTTGGGAGCACCTGAAAGGCCAACATAATGCCCTTTGTAGAGCAGAAAGGTTGTGCAGGAAGAAAAGGAAGACTCGAATGGATAGGGAAAGATTCTTCAGGGAGCCCTTCAAGTTTGCCAAAGAACTGTTTGAGCAGCCACGGTCGGGTACGCTAAACATCAGGAAAGAAGACCTGGAAGAACACCTTGGAATGACATATTCAGATGGTCGCAAAGATGAGCCGCTCAGCAGCATGGCAGGCCTTAAATGGCCGAGTAAGCCAGGAGCTGAATTTAACACCAAGCCCCCAACGGTGCAAGAGGTAGAAAGCATTGTCCAGAAAGCTCGATGCAAGTCAGCTCCAGGTCCTAATGGTGTTCCATATGTGGTGTATAAGAGATGCCCTGAGGTGCTCAAACGACTGCTTCGTTTACTGAAGAGTGCGTGGAAAACCCAGCTTGTAAGCAAGGAATGGAGAAAGGCGAACGGAGTCTACATCCCGAAGGAGCAAAATTCCACAGACATCAGTCAGTTCAGGCCAATCTCACTACTCAATGTGGAAGGGAAGATATTCTTCTCAGTGATGGCGGAAAGACTCACTACATACCTCCTGGCAAATGGGTACATTGACACTACCATTCAGAAAGGAGGTATCCCAGGTACACCAGGATGTCTAGAGCATGCCACAATGATATGGGAAGCAATCCAAAAGGCAAAGTCTGACAGAACAAACCTTCATGTAATCTGGTTGGATTTAGCGAATGCTTATGGATCCGTTCCACACCAGATGTTGTGGCAGGCCCTAGAAATGTATCATGTTCCACAAGAGATTGCAGCAATGCTGAAGCTGTATTTCGCAGGGTTTGCTGTCAGATTTTCAACCAGAGAGTACACAACGAAGTGGATTGGCCTTGAAGTTGGAATTGCGATGGGATGTACCATCTCTCCGATACTATTCGTGATGGCTATGCAGGTAATCCTCAATGCGGCTGAAGGAATGGCTATAGGTCCAAAGCTTGGTGGAATGTGTCTCATGCCACCGCTCAAAGCATTCATGGATGACACAACAATTCTGACATCAGATGAACATCAGGCCCGGAGGATGTTAGCACGCCTGGATGAACTAGTCAGCTGGTGCAGAATGAGCTTCAAACCCAAGAAGTCGAGAAGCCTATCAGTCAGGAAAGGGAAGATAGCAGAGGTCATATTCACGGTTTCCAACCAAAGAATCCCTACTGTCATTGAGGAACCTGTTAAAAGTCTTGGCAGGGTGTACGATGCCTCATTAAAAGACTCAAAGGCAGTGCAACAGACAATAGAAATGGCAGACAGAGGGCTACAGATCATAGACCAAAGCAGACTCCTGGGGAAGTTCAAACTGTGGTGCCTCCAGTTCATGTTGATACCAAAGTTGCTGTGGCCACTGCTTATATATGAAATAAGCACAAGTACAGTGGAAGCCATAGAGCAGAAGGTCAACAAGTTCATGAGAAAATGGCTAGGAGTACCACCAGGTCTGTCAGATGTAGCACTGTACTGCAAAAAGTCAAAACTTCTGCTTCCTTTCAAGTCAGTTGTTGAAGAGTACAAAGTTGGAAAGGCAAGGCTTGCAATGATGCTACGCGAGTCAGCTGATGACGTGGTTAAGTCCATTCAGCCCACACTGAAAACGGGAAGGAAGTGGAAAGTGGAAGAAGCTGTTGATGCTGCCCAAGAGTCACTCAAACTGAGGGAGGTAATCGGATACACACAAACGAATAGACGGGGATTTGGTCATGGAGACATCCGCTGGTGGTCCAAGGCATCAAGCAGGGAGCGCAGAGACATGGTAGTTCAGGAGATACGAGAAGCTGAGAATGATAAGAGGTTGCAAAAAGCAGTGCAGCAGGTCCAACAAGGCCAATGGACTACATGGGAAGGAGCCCTGCAGAGGTCCTTGACATGGAATGATATATGGCACCTCTTAGGCTCAGCTTCGTTGTCAGATCACTGTATGACCTGCTGCCATCGGCCACCAACCTTGTGAAATGGGGAAAGTCGGATGATGAGCAGTGCCCCCTGTGCCAGGGGAGGCAGACACTTGAACACGTGCTCTCAGCGTGTAAGGTGTCATTAGGGCAAGGGCGATACACTTGGCGCCATAACAAAGTGCTAAATGAGCTTGCTGCGACAATAGATCTGGCAAGAATGAAGGCGAATAGCAAAGTCCGGCCAGACACCGCAAACACATACTTTCTGAGGGCAGGAAAGTCAGCACACCCCAAACCGAATAAACCTGGTAGCAGTTTACCATCTCTTCTTGATTGTGCAAATGATTGGGAGATGGCGGTAGACCTACCTGGACGAGGGGCATATCCAGAGAGTATCCGAAAATCGCGGAGATGGCCGGATATAGTGCTTCATTCTGCAGCAACGCTTCAGGTCATACTGATTGAACTGACCGTGCCATTTGAATCCAGATTAGATGAGCAACATTCGTTCAAAGCGGCCAAGTATAGTGATCTGGCCGCGGATCTGAGACACGATGGGTTCACTGCAAGGGTCATGGCTATTGAAGTGGGTGCAAGAGGGCTTGTGGCTGCATCAGTGTATGATCTATTGAAACTGTTGGGGCTGAGGGGACAGTCGAGAACAAGGGCCCTGAAGAGGCTTAGTGAAACTGCCGAAAAGGCATCAGGCTGGCTGTGGAACAACCGCAATGGGGAATGGAGATCGTAACAATAAACGCTGCGGTACAGAAAACACCAGGAATTTTTCTAAGTCCACAATACGCTGAGGTTTGTGGTGGACTAGTGAACGGGCTGCGACTCAGGGGCGACAAGCGGTGTATACTATAAGGGGTGTCAGTATCAAAAGTCCAGTGGGGAACGCGCAGTGGCGACTCGTTGACTTCGCGCTGGTGTCTCAGTGTGTGCGACGGAACGAACGGAATAATTTGTCTTCTCTTTGTTACTTTCACAATTGCCTCCACGGCTGGCGGAGTTGTGGAATTTAAAGTTGCTACCATAAGTGAAATGGGTTCATTTTTGATGCAAGACAACAGGAAGCTGAGACGCTTGGGAGTCATGACCCAAGTGGGCCCGCCCCCCTTAGAGTGTAAAGGAGTATATAGGGCCGAAACACTTGTCGGACGGGGGGACTTCTTCTGATGATCAGATTGCTTCCTGTTGTATCGCTCTGTAAAGAGTTTCCTATCATATATATATATATATATTATATATATATATATATATATATATATATATAAACCTAGACATATATTTACCTCTAAACAGAGCTATACCATTATAAGAGGAATTCGCTGAATCAACTCAGCTGGGGGCTTGAACGGGCTAAAAACCATTGCTTAAATCCTCCACAAAAGGCGACGGACAGATATAAGTTAACCATTGCTCAGCGCTATGCCGCATGGTTCTTGACTTCTGAATTATCTTGTTAAGCACCTTTCAGATAGAAGCGTCTTTACACTTCTATCTACATCTCTGCCAAGAGTAATCTTGTGCGAAGGTAAACACTTTTGACGACCCAGTTTAGATACTCTTGAGTTTTGCTGTTTTGGCCATTGTTAGACCACTGCTGCAAAGCAGGGAAGGCAATCCGTGACACGCCATAATGTAACCGATGGACCCTGTGTCTAGGATGGACGGTGTGCGCCTCTCCAAAACGTGCAAAATTTAAAAAAAGAAGGCTAGTTTGATGTGAGCAGAGCTGACTCTTGGGCAGTGCTAGAGATGCGGCCGCACCGGTTGCCGACTTGAACGGTATGGTACCGAAAGTGATGGCAAAGGTAGTACTGTAGAAGGTATTGCCATAGGGGAGTGAACTATTAAAGACCACCATACTAGGTCCAGGATCGTGATGTGAGGTGATTACTTCCCTTCCTCGCTGCTTTTTTCTTCCCTAAAAAACGGGTACAGATGTCAGGTACCCATTTAAAGCTGGGTAGCTGCCCTTTGTATCGAGAGGCCAGCGTCCTAACCTTTCTGCCAATCGGACGCTTCTGAAATATTTAAATAAAAGAATAAAATGATTCAAATTTTAAAAGAACAAGAAAAATGAAACAGAATTTTCCAAGTAAAACGTTCTTTGCTTACTTGTACCTGGTTGTTTTCCTACATGTATACAGTAAATTAATCTTTATTCAAATATAGTGGATTGGTCCCCCGCGTGTAATTCTACACGGATAAAGAAAAAAATTGACCTACAATAAGATTTAAAACAAATATATTTTGTAAAATACTTCAGTGAACATCAATTGCATAAATGACACTGTGATCCATCTCAACAATGTGAAATTGAGTCTTGTAAGAGCCCATCGATTATAACACAATGGGGGAGTCACGAGACTTCGCACCACCATGAAAACTCCCTAGGGGTGTGGGCGTGAGTTTCGTAAATCTGACAAGTTGTTGTTTTTGATTCAGCGGCGCTTAGGCTCTCACACTTCGGCCAAGTGCCATGTACTGATATCCGCGCATGTCTTCGTGAGTTGTTTTGTTTGTCCGTACAAGGTATTCCACTTATCTGGCCTCGGAGGAGAATTTTCCTAACATCATCGGGTGCTGGGCCCTCAGGTAAAGGTAGTACCCCTGCAGAAACTTCCGTAGGGGAGTCAAGTGTTAGAGATTTCACTATACTAGCTTTTTTATGAGGTGGCGTGACCAGTTCCCTACCCGGATGTCTTTGCCTTCCCTTGCTCAAGAGTAGAGTCCGGTACCCATTTACAGCGTGATACACTAGAGCTGTTGGCCTTTTAACAAACACGTGCCAGATCCTCCCGCCATTAGCTCAAGGTCCTTCCGTGCCTTCCTCAATATTTTCATTTAAGTCTCAAGTTCTCTCCTCAATGTGTTCTATGTAATACTGTCAACAGATTTCCTCAATGTGTTCTATGTAATACTGTCAACAGATGTCCTCAATGTGTTCTATGTAATACTGTTAACAGATTTCCTCAATGTGTTCTATGTAATACTGTCAACAGATGTCCTCAATGTGTTCTATGTAATACTGTCAACAGATCTCCTCAATGTGTTCTATGTAATACTGTCAACAGATGTCCTCAATGTGTTCTATGTAATACTGTCAACAGATTTCCTCAATGTGTTTCCAGTTTATCGTGAGCAAATTCTTTCTATCTCTCAGATTTATCTAATCTACGAATTATCTAATTAATCTATTAATCATATCATCATCTCAACCCATAACCCGTCATGGGTGGTAGAGGTGCCATGCTGGAAGCATCAGCAGACAGGGTCCTCCACTACTCTCTATTATATAATCTATTAATATTCAATCTAATCTAATTTATCTTAAATAAATAATCGCCATCATCATCATGTTCCTTCACACTTCGGAGCATAGAGCAGCCAATGTAGCTGGTCCACCTTGTAGGAAGCCTGCACTAAACGTTCACATGCTCCTACAGCCGTGGTCTCTGTGACAATTTGTTTTACATGATCAAGTTGCCATCCCCGTGTACAATCCTATATATAAAATCCCAGCTTTTTCTGTCAGTATGTAACTCTAAGGGATGCAACTTTTGGTGAAAGTTAGACATTAATTGTATTGTTTCCCTTATATGTAATAGTAACACTTACCAAAGAAGAATGAGCAAATGACGGTGTGCATGAACAGTTTGATTATACTGTATGGACAGAAGTCAACATCACAACTGATAAACAGTACATTAACTGGAGACAGAAAGATGCGGAGATCCATGATTTAAGTTGTTCCAGATTAAAACAACAGAAAATCAAGATGCTCTTCTGTCATGTTCAGACTTTTAACATCAGATGTAAAACACATATTTTGGTTTTTTAAAATACTTTTGAATAAGTAAAATTGCTGTTAGGGATTGGTGCTTTTGAATTTAATTCCCGTCTTATGGCGGGCTTTTACACTTGTTTTTTAATAGTTCCCTCGTAAGACATGCCTGGGTGTTTCGTGGACGGACCAAGTGACAAATGTCGAGGTGCTCTCACGCGCTGGCCTTCGATGCATGCATACACTGCTTAACAGTCACCCCAACTCGTGGGTGCCCGGGCACCCAGAGACTCATTTAAAACAGATGTTTTTCAAAAACTATAGCATTATTTTTCATTTGGTGCTAAGAATGCCCAAATGGTGTTGGAATACACCTTCTCCCTTGGTGTGTACACATAAAAACAAATAATAGTGTTGCAGTAGGGGGTGAAGTTTCATAGTCCTTTACCCAACTCGTGTGTGCCCATACACCCATTACTTTGTACAGGGAAATAATTATATAGATTTGATATGGTGTATCAGTAAATATGCTGTATTACACTCACAAAACATTACTGAGAGGAAATACAGATTATGATAGTTATTTCTTCTGTATAATTCTAGAGTAACTTCCCTTCAGCTTATTTTTCCTGGCTGACGTGCCACAGTTTGGATGCTAAATGTTTTAGATTGGAAACAGATGTCATCAGTACAGGTGAGCAAGCTTCATTTTCTTGTTCAATTGATGGATTTTTGTCAAGTAAAGTTGCCAACCGCTACATCTATTAATCTGTCTGTTAAATATATACACTGCTTGTTAGAGGAATGCCACAGTCTAACCTTTAGACAGGTGTATATTTAGATTTCCTCACTCTTAAACCAGACTAATTTCCTTTACCTTTTGCTAGCATACTGTAAACATTTTGGAGATAAACGTTTTTCTTGAAGATAATTTTGTACATGTAGGCCTAACATTCCAGACTATAATAATACATGTGTTTTTCCTTTTATATTTGCCAGGATCGGAATGTATTTGAGAGCCTTTGCTGCAGTGGAGAGCAGACTGAAGATGCTGAGGAAGATGAGAGCTCCAATGGATCTGTCACATCAGATTATGCTGATAGCAGTGAGATGAGCTGGATGCCCTCCGAAAACAGTGATTCTGATAGAGAGAAGAACTCTGATGTAGAGAGCACTGGTGGAGATATTGAGTTTTCTGATGTCAATGCAGATGATGCAGGAATGGTGCAAATAGGTGTTGAAGATCAAATGGTAGCCAAAGACAATACACATTGGTCTAAGAGTGTTCCATCAATTAAAAAAACAGCAATATACAATATTTTCAAAGCCAATAAGAAAGTGTTGGCAACCAAAACAGACATGCCATCTTGTCGTACAACTAGGTTGTTAGTTATTTTTGTCCCGTCTGAGTAGAGTGGATGGTGATAGATACATGAGAAAAAGGTGTAAGAAAAAGATTTCACAGGGTGGTAGCTTAAGGAAAAGATATGTCTCTGGAATGAGTAAGTTTCTCTATTCCAGCCTATCTATACGACTATAAGTTAGTACAAGACAACCGTGCCCTCCGCATACATATAAATATAAGTTTAACTACACAATATGTCACCGCCAATAGTTGATGTAGAACCGTGATCTTGGTGTTCACAGTTAAAAGAGGAAAATACTTCCAGTATTGGGAAACATCTGGTTGCTAAAAATGTTACAATTGATAAATGATGATAATCCTATCGGCTGGCTCTATGATGGAGTGCCGATTCTGAAACAGCGTAAATTCTGGATGCTACGCTTGAATACGACTGTCTGAAGTCGGGAATGAATGTTATTTTTTTTTCACCACCCCAGTGGGTTGATTAAATTGAAAAAAACATTGCTGGGTTTGGAAAGTTCAGTTAAATTTTACCCGTTAAAATGTTTCTCACGTATCGTTGGCAAATATTTGCTCACCAATGAAAGACCACTGGACGCCCTTGATCAGGTCTGCTAGGAATATATAAGAAACATTATGGAAAAATGCTGCTAAATTATATAGCTACATATATGTGTGATAGACGAACTCAGCTGACCCTGAAGTGTTGGATGATATGGTACGACCCTTTGTAACGACCCCTTCGGATAACATCAGTGCCCCCGAATATTGTGGTAACTTTTCGTCAAACGGGATTTTTTCCACCTGGACTCATTAGCATGCAACCTTTCCACGCAGATTGTCAACACGTTTGCTGATTAATATGTGGACAGTTTATCTACCGTACATTCTGGTCATCGCATTGATTTAAGGAGAGGTTAAATCACGCCCACGGATATCTCTTGAGCAATCATATGCAGTTATTTTCATTAACTTGGTCAGAACGCCGGCCCAGTGGGGGCGTTGCCAGAATCAAACGAAAGTAGCGGCACACGATCAAACATGCACTGAGGGATCTTAGGAAAGACTAGCGACATGCTATCAAAGGCAGTAGTGGTCCCTGAAACGAACGATGCAAGTTTCTTGCCGGCATTTCGCATCTCTGTGTTAACCACAGAACCGATCGCAGTGGACGCGAACGGGAAAGCCGAAGCGGACGCAGCGAACGGAGATACGGAAAACCAGGGGCGGCATCTCTCTTTAGTCTGGCGGTCAGAACCCCGAAAGTCTCCTGAGATCTAAAAAGGTGTCAAATTCTAACATGTCCTCCCAATCTTGCATTTCAGTTAGATATATACAGACCACGAAGAAAGCCATTTTATCATTCGTTCGCCAGAGATTTAAGATTCACTAGCTATAGTAGAATTTTGCTAGATTTCCATCTGAATTGGTGGCTACATTGGAGTGATTTCTTTTTCTGTGCACGGTATAATATATTTGTTAAACTGATCAGTGGTCTAATGATTTCATTTTATTTCACTGGATTTTGTGTTTATTTAAATCTATTAAATTAAACGCATCTCAAAAGTTCCAGTGGTAAATTTAATGATATATCTATTATAATATTTCAAAAAAATAATAGATGCTTAAATGCTAAATTAACTTTTAAAGTCGCGAAGGAATTTATAATTAATAAATTTAGTTAAGTCCTATATATATATAGATGTGTGTTTTAACCATCAGACTCGCGAAGTGTTTTCTTAAATACATAATTAAATACGCGAGTGTATATAAATAGTCTTAACGGTAAATTTATTGCGCGTTAGAATATTATTTGATTTTTGCGGTATGATTATGTTGTCATGGTTTTTTTATCTTTTTCTATCTTCTTCTTTGATCCTTAGCCACCGACCGTCAAAGCAGTCAGTGGCCATCGCGCCTAGTGGCGTCTTGTAGGGCAACAACAAATTGATTCCACTTTGCTCGGTCGGTGGCCATCCTTCGTACAGTGCCCCAACTCTGGTTCATTCCCTGCATCTCAGCCTCCACAGTCCTCCGCCAGGTTGTTTTTGGTCGGCCTCTCTTTCGTTTTCCTTCAGGGGTCCAAAGCATAGCTGTTCTTGTGATGGCATCGGGGTCTCTTCTGAGGACATGACCAACCCATCTCCCGCGTCTGCCAGCTATGATGGTGTGCATGTCCTCTTGCTTGCTACGAATAAGCAGATCTTGGTTAGTGATGGTATTTGGCCAAAAGATTCGGTGAATTTTTCTTAGGCATGTTGTGTGAAAGGAGGACAATTTCGACATTTCCTTCTCTGTAACTCTCCAGCATTCCGCACCATAGAGAAGCACAGAAAGCACACAGCTCTGATATAATCTTAATTTTGTGCTTGTGCTGTATTGGGAGGACTTCCAGATGTTCTTTAGGCTAAAGAAAGCTGTTCTTGCCTTATTCATTCTGATGTTGATGTCTTTGCCTGCCCCGCCGTCTGGTGTTACTATGCTTCCTAGATATGTGAAGGTATCTGTCTGTACCAATTGCTGATTCCTTACTGATATGGGCTCAGGGTTGCTCACATTGAGCGTCATCTTTTTCTATAGAATGATCAAATAACCTTTGCGATCCCAGCAAGAAATCATACAGAGTCTTCCAGACTCGGTTCTTAAACTTCCAGATATATTGATGAAACATTTTAAGTATAATCTTGTGGCGGTCCGATGTGGCCTAGCTATCATAATTACATGAAAGAAAGCCCACCCAAGAACATTTAAATAAACCATCAAATTAAATTACAATCTGTAAGATAAACTGGAAGAAGAACAGTTGCCAGTAGCGATATTTTATTCACTTCTCTGCTGTGAGAGAGTACATATTTACCTGAACTGTGACTGGGCCTAGTTTTTCCTCACTGGATTTAAAAAACTTACCGGTCAGTTGCTATCATCACGCATTGAAGGAATTTTACCACCATCGGCGAAATTAAAGAGACCACTCCATTCTCACCCCTTTATCGAACTGTGACAGTGCCATCCCATAGACTCCTTTGTATATAATAAAACACAAGAACTCTTAGGCTTCACGTCCGGCGATAAGTGGGAATATTTGCTATCAGCCAACCTCGCTAAATCTGGGGCGGGACATCGAAGTACCAGACATTTTCATATGTCAAGAGTGTAATTGCTGTTTATATAATTCTATGGAGTGTCTGATGCTTCTATCGGTAAGTGTGTGTGAGCATATGAGTGTGGGCCCTCACGAGCGTGCATGAATGACAGGAGATTTAATTTTTGCAAACCATTTGTTAACTTGCCTACCGGGTAATACATTTTCTGTATACCCTGCATTGTTCCTTTAAGTGGGATAGTTTGTTAACTCTGTTTACCCCCCCCCTCCCCCTTTTCATTTTGCTTAGTAAAGGGAAAACCAATTAGGAATAACAGGATTTTTTTTCTACCACCCATACCTAATATTGTAACACCTCTTTCAGGGTAATTAAATTCACTGTTGGGTTACATTACCTATGTTCCTGATAACTATCTATCTTTGGACTGGGTTTATCTTTGTCTAATACAAGCGGGAAGGGCGTAGTCGTTACCAATCTTCTTCACCCCCCCCCCAACCTTGTTAATTGTATTTTTTGTACTTATGATATTTTTCCTGTAACACCTGATAATTGTTGTGATTGATTTTAATGTTAATAAACAGCATAAACTTATTTACTACTGTGTTGGAATACCAAAGCCCAAATTTCCCATATCTGTTTAATATAGTTTGTATTCACGTGCGTCTGTGTGTTTGAAGCACCAAATCGGTGTGTGCGCAGGTGTGTGTCTGGAAACTGGCAAATAATTGTTTGACCAGGAGAGTTTGAGGAGAAGATTGAGAGGAACGATTGTCGTAAGTAAGTCTGTCCTTACTCTCCCCAGCACTCTGTGAAGCAACTATTTACTTTCTAACCCTTATTATCACTGAGCTTTCACCATCATTCTCCACTCTAAACAGGACCACTATTTCTAAGACTGTTTCTCTCAAAATAAATTTACGACAATATTTGGCTGGCTCGCCGGGATAAAGATATTTTTGAGCCTGATCTAAGTCTGGGTCTAACTAGATAGAGTGTGAATGATCTGTCTTTGTGAATTAGGGAAATAAATAAAAATAATTAATTACACCCCTAGACAACGCTTTTTAGTATTTGGGTCGTCCACACAGCATATTTGCAGGTTGTTTTCTTTCCACAGCAGTAGAAAGTACGGATAAACATAAATTCGTTACGTTTTTATTATTCTCTGGCAGAGAAAATTAAATTTTTTCTTTATAAGATTTGCTAGGATTGCGTGATTGTTTTTACAGTCACTAAAGGTTTTTGAAGTTACTAGAGTTGAGCTTAGCTAAAGACGCCTTGTTCTGACTTTTTAAGTCTAGTTAACAACGTCTCTTCTCAAAAACTGACTTCAGAGGGCGGAGTTTTGTTGACGGAGAATTCAAATTTTAGGAAATTTTTTTTTCCTTTAAATTGTTTTAATATAAATTTTTTTCTACTGTTAGTAAAAGTAGATTTTTTTTCCAGTGTAACTTACCATTTTAACGTGGCATAGTCGCTTGCGTTAAGAGTCTTAAGTGACAATAATAGCAGCGATAAGTTTGCACATTTCAAGGTAGGAGGTAACACAAGTAATTTATACTTTGTTTTTTTTCTCGTAGATGTTGAGTTTTTTCCCTCCTTGGTTCTTCTTACTATTCTCTAGTCTTAGAAGCATCCAGTTCTTTGGCATGGCAGAGAGAATTAGAATAAGATCCATTTTGAGACAGGAGGCGAAGGACTCAGGGTTAGAAGGAGAAGCCGCGAACCTGTTTGTCAACAGGGAACTTGAAAGGTATGACGCGGAGCAACAGAGAGAAGAAAAAGAGAAGAAGGAAGCGGAAGAGAGGGCAGAAGCTAGGAAGAAAGAAGCGGACGGTCGTCAGTTGGAGCAGAAGAAAATTGAGGCAGAGATAGAAGCTCGCAGGGAAAGAGAGAAGGAGAGACAACGTGAGGAGAGAGAGAAGGAGAGACAGCACGAATTGGCGCTCAAGGATTTAGAGAGTCGGGGCGCTTCTACTTCAAATAACGGAGAGCCGTCTTCGCCCCAGTCTCAGTCAATGGATCTCTCCAGCACTCAATCTGCCCAATTAACTGCGATGTCTTTTGCTTTAGAGTCTTTTCCTAGCCCCAGTGAAAAAAATTGACACCTTCCTAGAGAAATTCGAGAGGCTCGCAAATCTGTATGGGTTAGAGAGTTTCCGTTGGTCACTTAAACTCTCAACGTCATTAAAAGGTAGTGCTTATGACGTATATACAAAGCTGGGAACCAACCAACATGATTACGACATGCTGAAGAAGGCCTTGCTAGAGCGGTTTGAGATGACCGCCCGAAAATTTCTGAAAATGTTCAGAAACATCCGAAAAGAGAGCACGGAAACTTTTCCGCAGTTCTCTTCACGTCTCACTGGCTATTTGACAACGTGCATTGAATTATCTGACTTATCTCTTACATATGAGGGACTACTTGAACTTGTTCTTGTGGAACAGATAAAGTCAACTTTGTCAAACGAAACCCGTAGATTTTTGGCTGAACAGGACGCAGTCAGGCTTGAGGACCTCCTCAATAAGGCAGAACGCTATACCAATGCAATGATCGAACTTCCCAGCACTAAACGTAAACCCACAGATGAGCCATCTCGTAAACAAAATCTAGAGCAGTCATCCTATTCTTCCAATCCCTCTCAGCATTATAAGCAACGAGAAAATAATACCCAGAGACCTCCCCAGGAAAAATCGAAATTCTACAAAACCCGATTTCCCCCAAACAACAATTCTGATCAACCCACCAAGCCTACGTGGCAGCGCGGCCACCAAGGTCAAGGAAAAGGGAAGACCCCTACACCAGGGAAGTCTGATCAGGGCAAGCACGCCGGACAAAACCGCATCGGATGCCTGCATACAGCCTCGCAAGGTAGAGTCTATGTCAGTGATTCTCAACTTGAGTGGGACCGACCCTCAACGCGAGGAACTGTAATTTTGAATGGTACCTCAACTACTTGTCTCTTTGACACTGGATTAAGTTTTAGTTGTATTGTCGCCAGACACCTAGTCAAACCAGGTCAGGAGACAGAGGAAACCGTCAAACTTAGTGGAGTTTTCAAGAGTGATGCACCCAGGACGCTTCCTATCGCACTGGTAGAAATACACTCTGATTTTGTCAGAGGTGTTATTAAAGCGGCCATAATGGATGATCCGATCTACCCAGTTATCCTGGGATGTAGATATGTGTTTATTGGGAGACCAAAGGAGCCGATTGTGGCAGCGGTAACCACAAGAGGGCAAACTAAGAAGGAGAGGGAGCCTGCGCCAAATTTGTTGCCGAACGAACTGAAGGAGGCGCAACAAAAGGACCCTACTCTGGAGCCCTGCTTTAGAAAACTGCCCATGGCTAAGGACCCCAGACACCACGGAGACATCTTTTCTAAGGATGGCGTATTGTATCGTAGAACGGGCGACCCTGATACAGGGAATAACCAGCTCCTAGTACCGACGCAGTACAGAAGCCAGATCTTAGAAATGGGGCACTCTCTTCCCTTTAGCGGACATATGGGACAAAACGCCACTATTCAGCGAATAAAAACCCACTATTGGTGGCCAGGAATGAACTCTGAAATTATCAGGTACGTGAAATCCTGCGCCCAGTGCCAACGTGTAGCACCAAAGCACTTGACACCCCCAGTACCTATGGGGCAAATGCCAATAGTAGGTACTCCATTTGAACGGGTTGCTGTCGACATCATTGGACCCCTGGAAAGGAACAAAAGAAGGAACAGGTTCATCCTGACCTTAGTCGACACTTGCACAATGTGGGCCGAAGCTATACCGCTAACATGCACGGATTCCAAGCATGTCGCAAAAGCCTTCGTGCAAATTTTTACACGGTTGGGATTCCCTCAACAAGTTTTGACGGACAATGGATCCCAATTCCGTAGCCTGTTAATGGAGGAGATCTTTAAGATCTTGAGGGCCAAACGTATCCACACAAGTCCCTACCATCCGGCCGGAAATGGGCTCATGGAACGTTTTAACGGCAGCCTCACCATGATGTTACGTAAGCTGGGTCAGGAGAAACCGGAAGACTGGGACCTATATATATCTGCTGCCTTATTCGCCTACAGAGAGGTTCCCCAAGCGTCTACGGGATTCGCGCCAGTTACACTTTTATTTGGCAGACCTATTAAGGGGCCACTAGAAGCCTTACTTCGGTCCCTGACAAACCAAAAGGCTGACGAGACAGTCGTGTCTGCAAGCAAGTATGTATCTGAGCTCAAGGAAAGGCTAAAGCTAGGATGGGATCTAGCTACGACCAACCTTAAGAAAGCCCGCGCTAAACATGCTAAAAGATACAACAAAGCCGCAAAAGAGAGAGAACTCCAACCAGGGGAGAAAGTTTTGTTGCTACTTCCAACCGGAAGCAATAAACTTCGCATCGGATGGCAAGGACCGTTTACCGTCCTTAAAAAGATCTCACGCCCCAATTACAAGACCTCCATTAAAAGAAAAGAGAAGGTCTTTCACGTAAATCTCCTTAAGAAATATTTGGAAAGACCGGTGCCATCCTCCGAGCATCTCCTGGCTGTCGCCATAGCAACGGAAGACGAGGTAGATGATGATGGTTGCATGGAGTACCCATTGCAACCCACAGAATCCTTTAAAGATGTCAAGTTCGGCGACAATCTCTCACCAGAACAACAAACAGAAACCAGGGCGCTACTAAAACAGTACAGTGCAGTCTTAACGGATGTATCTGGTCGAACAAATCTCATCGAATTTGATATGAAATTAACAAACGAGACCCCTGTTCGAACCAGAGTTTACCCCATCCCTTACGCTAAAGCTGATGCACTTCGCGGAGAAATAGACAAGCTGCGTCAGGCAGAAATTATAATTGAGTCTACATCTCCTTACAGTTCGAGTGTAGTGCTGTTGCAGAAGCCCAACAAGGAAGTTCGGCTGTGTATAGATTACCGGCCGTTAAACGCTGTAACGGAATTCCAGCCCGAACCTCTCCAGACTGTTTCTGAGTTGTTCACCAAGCTCAGAAAAGCAAAGGTTTTCTCCAAGATTGACCCCAGTAAAGGTTATTATCAAATACCAGTCAAGGAGGAAATTAAACCTGTGTTAGCTTTCAGCACTAGGGAAGGACATTACACATTTAATGTGATGCCGTTCGGATTGCATAACGCACCAGGAGTGTTTACCAGGATGATGAGGAAGCTTCTAGAACCTTTGCAAAGTCCCCATATCCATAATTTTATGGATGACATATTAATTGCATCGGAAAACTACGACGAACATATTGCTACGGTTACTATGCTCCTCAGGAGACTACAGGAAACTGGTCTCACAGCCAGACCTAGCAAATGTCTCATCGCGTTTAAAAAGCTAGACTTCCTGGGGCATACTATTTCTCACGGCTGTAGTTGGCCCGTTAAGAAAAACGTGGAGAAAATAATTGCAGCTAAAAGACCCCGAACCAAGAAAGACACTCGTTCGTTCATATCACTATGTGCATACTATCAGAAAAACATCCAGAACTTCAATGGACTGACGGCACCTCTGACTGACCTCACAAAGAAAGGTTGTCCTGATAAGGTCATTAGGGATCAAAAGAGCGAACACGCGTACAGCACTTTGAAAGGACAGTTGTCTGCATACCCCATTTTGAGGTTCCCTGACCTCAAGAAACCTTTTGTACTGCGGGTCGACGCGTCAGGTCAGGGCATCGGGTCAACACTGCTTCAAGCCGAGGACAGTGACCCGAACATGCTATTTCCAGTTGCTAACGGCAGTCGGAAAATAAATAAAGCTGAACGGAACTACAGCGTAGTTGAAAGAGAATGTCTCGCTCTGATTGACGGTATCAGACGCCATCATGAGTTTCTCTATGGGACATCTTTCACGGTGCAAACAGACCACGCTCCGTTAGCCTTTCTTGGTGCCAATAAAGAATTTAACGCAAGGATCATGCGTTGGGCCCTTCTTTTAAGCGTTTATTCTTTCAAAGTGGAATATATTCGGGGAAGACAGAATGTCGGGGCGGATTTCCTGAGTAGAAACTGGACTACGGAGGAAGAGGAGGAAGTTGAAGATACCAATCACCCAAAAGCTACCGATCAGGTCAGCTTCATTGTCATAAATCAAACATGAAAAGATGTTTTCATGTCTCAAAATAGGGGACGATTGTGACAGACGAACTCAGCTGACCCTGAAGTGTTGGATGATATGGTACGACCCTTCGTAACGACCCCTTCGGATAACATCAGTGCCCCCGAATATTGTGGTAACTTTTTGTCAAACGGGATTTTTTCCACCTGGACTCATTAGCATGCAACCTTTCCACGCAGATTGTCAACACGTTTGCTGATTAATATGTGGACAGTTTATCTACCGTACATTCTGGTCATCGCATTGATTTAAGAAGAGGTTAAATCACGCCCACGGATATCTCTTGAGCAATCATATGCAGTTATTTTCATTAACTTGGTCAGAACGCCGGCCCAGTGGGGGCGTTGCCAGAATCAAACGAAAGTAGCGGCACACGATCAAACAGGAAAGACTAGCGGCATGCTATCAAAGGCAGTAGTGGTCCCTGAAACGAACGACGCAAGTTTCTTGCCGGCATTTCGCATCTCTGTGTTAACCACAGAACCGATCGCAGTGGACGCGAACGGGAAAGCCGAAGCGGACGCAGCAAACGGAGATACGGAAAACCAGGGGCGGCATCTCTCTTTAGTCTGGCGGTCAGAACACCGAAAGTCTCCTGAGATCTAAAAAGGTGTCAAATTCTAACATGTCCCCCCAATCTTGCATTTCAGTTAGATATATACAGACCACGAAGAAAGCAATTTTATCATTCTTTCGCCAGAGATTTAAGATTCACTAGCTATAGTAGAATTTTGCTAGATTTCCATCTGAATTGGTGGCTACATTGGAGTGATTTCTTTTTCTGTGCACGGTATAATATATTTGTTAAAGTGATCAGTGGTCTAGTGCTTTCATTTTATTTCACTGGATTTTGTGTTTATTTAAATCTATTAAATTAAACTCATCTCAAAAGTTCCAGTGGTAAATTCAATGAAATATCTGTTATAATATTTCAAAAAAAATAATAGATGCTTAAATGCTAAAGTAACTTTTAAAGTCGCGAAGGAATTTATAATTAATAAATTTTGTTAAGTCCTATATATATAGATGTGTGTTTTAACCATTAGACTCGTGAAGTGTTTTCTTAAATACATAATTAAATACGCGAGTGTATATAAAGTCTTAACGGTAAATTTATTGCGCGTTAGAATATTATTTGATTTTTGCGGTATGATTATGTTGTCATGGTTTTTCTATCTTTTTCTATACAATGATCAAATAACCTTTGCGATCCCAGCAAGAAATCCTACAGAGTCTTCCAGACTCGGTTCTTAAACTTCCAGATATATTGATGAAACATTTTAAATATAATCTTGTGGCGGTCCGATGCGGCCTAGCTATCATAATTACATGAAAGAAAGCCCACACAAGAACATTTAAATAAACCATCAAATTAAATTACAATCTGTAAGATAAACTGGAAGAAGAACAGTTGCCAGTAGCGATATTTTATTCACTGCTCTGCTGTGAGAGAGTACATATTTACCTGAACTGTGACTGGGCCTAGTTTTTCCTCACTGGATTAAAAAAAAAACTTACCGGTCAGTTGCTATCATCACGCATTGAAGGAATTTTATCACCAGCGGCGAAATTAAAGAGACCACTCCATTCTCACCCCAGTATCGAACTGTGACAGTGCCATCCCATAGACTCCTTTGTATATAATAAAACACAAGAACTCTTAGGCTTCACGTCCGGCGATAAGTGGGAATATTTGCTATCAGCCAACCTCGCTAAATCTGGGGCGGGACATCAAAGTACCAGACATTTTCATATGTCAAGAGTGTAATTGCTGTTTATATAATTCTATGGAGTGTCTAATGCTTCTATCAGTAAGTGTGTGTGAGCATATGAGTGTGGGCCCTCACGAGCGTGCATGAATGACAGGAGATTTAATTTTTGCAAACCATTTGTTAACTTGCCTACCGGGTAATACATTTTCTGTATACCCTGCATTGTTCCTTTAAGTGAGATAGTTTGTTAACTCTGTTTACCCCCCCCCCCTTTTCATTTTGCTTAGTAAAGGGAAAACCAATTGGGAATAACAGGATTATTTTCTACCACCCATACCTAATATTGTAACACCTCATTCAGGGTAATTAAATTCACTGTTGGGTTACATTACCTATGTTCCTGATAACTATCTATCTTTGGACTGGGTTTATCTTTGTCTAATACAAGCGGGAAGGGCGTAGCCGTTACCAATCTTCTTCACCCCCCCCCCCCCCCCCCCCCACCCCCCAACCTTGTTAATTGTATTTTCTGTACTTATGATATTTTTCCTGTAACACCTGATAATTGTTGTGATTGATTTTAATGTTAATAAACAGCATAAACTTATTTACTACTGTGTTGGAATACCAAAGCACAAATTTCCCATATCTGTTTAATATAGTTTGTATTCACGTGCGTCTGTGTGTTTGAAGCACCAAATCGGTGTGTGCGCAGGTGTGTGTCTGGAAACTGGCAAATAATTGTTTGACCAGGAGAGTTTGAGGAGAAGATTGAGAGGAACGATTGTCGTAAGTAAGTCTGTCCTTACTCTCCCCAGCATTCTGTGAAGCAACTATTTACTTTCTAACCCTTATTATCACTGAGCTTTCACCATCATTCTCCACTCTAAACAGGACCACTATTTCTAAGACTCTTTCTCTCAAAATAAATTTACGACAATATGCACACAGACGGGGACAAGACGATCTCTTATCCACTCCGTCAGTCCTGATTAAATTTAAAAGGCTCACGGTGTCTTTAGCCTACCCTATCGCCCGTCGCTAGCGCTGAGTTTTCAGCTCGGATGAGTTATGCGACTCTCCCCATTCTTTGCTCTCGCTTAACGATCAGCGTACAATGTCAATTATTATTCAATTATCCATACGCGCCGTTACATAAATATCGCCTGTCGTTAATAGCTATTAAATGGTCGACGTCTGCTAGTCATCGTATGGTATTAAATAATAGGCACTTATAATAAATGCGCACAAACAAATAAGCGTGAATTCTTTTCTGTCATTATCAATCGCACCTAGCATTTAAATCAGTCAACTAAAACCGTCTCTTCTTGTGTGAGAAAGCGTGTGGTGAAAATTAACATTATAACTGAACATCTGGTATGAAATAGCTACGCGTTATTTTATTTCCCTGGTTTTACCAGCTAGAAAATCAAAGTGAATTATAATGGTATGCTAACACTTTTAAAGACGTAAGCACTAATTCCTATTACCAAAAAATCAGAATGAAAATCCCCACGAATGCTATTAACACATTTAGCGAAATGGTTCTAGAACTGCGTGCTTAGACTATCCAAAAATTCTGAGTGAAAACTGATAGCAGGTTTAAGAAACCACAGTTTATATATCATTATGTTTCTCTGATCTGTAGATGATGTTACTTTTCGCAATTATTGTGTGAGTAACGGAGAATCAGAAACATGAGTTCCCCCGATAAAAGTTTACGGTCGACCTTTCTCGGGCGTTCGACCGCCATCAAAGACTTATATCCGTGTAACGGGGTTCTCGAAGATTTTTGTACGTGATCGACATCAAAGAGTCCAGGGGTTTTTCTGACTCCCCTGAGTATGAACTTCAAAGGGCTGTGGTTTTTCACGTGCGGTCTGTCAGGTATCTGATAAAGGTGTAGTTTCTTGCAGTTTAAAAGGGGACGTACACTTCGACATCACGATTACAGTCACTTGAACAGGTTGGCAAATAATCATCGTATACTTGAAAAATGGGTGACAATATCAGGTGTACATTTATGTGGCATGAAAATATAATGGAACGATAGTAGGCAAGCACTCAATATTCTGGTTGTCTATCGTCTCATGTTTCAACTAACTAATCGCGTCAGTTAAGGTGGATACATAATCATCAACAATGGTTCACTGTCAGAACCTTCTCCTGGCTAAGTTTCTCAAGCCGTAAATTCATTCAATGTTTATAGCAACAATGTTAAACCACAGTAGTGGGTTTTCATAATATGCAGATCTCTGTACCATCATCAGATAATAGGACCTTTTCTGTTCTCCGACGATGATCCGTTTACAATGGTTGGAATCCAAAATGGCTCTCCTCCGTGAGCTTCGCTCACCCAGGATGGAAAATTATGAAGCAGAATTACTTCGTTATTCATACGTAAATGTCCTCATTGGGCTTCTATACATTTCTGCTATCAATAAGGCTGGATACATCAAGTGATCTAGTGCTGCTAGATATCACGTCATCTTCACCTGTAATCAACAATCCTAGATGTACGATACTACGTCTCCCATCTAGGCTTAGCAAAAAAGTTCAGCAAAAAGGTTGTGGTTTTACCTGGCTTTAGGAAAAACACATACAAGTGAATCACGCACGCCATTCCTTGGCGTTAATAATGAACATTAGGAGAATCTCTGATAATACAGTCATACCGAGAAACAATCTCCTTCCTAGAATAAATCACAGAGATCAATCTTCAAACTCTCTAATCGACCAGCCCATAGTAGCGACGACATGACAGCCTTCTCTGTCGACACCCCAAAGAATCAACGCATGCGCAGAAAAGCCTTTCACCCCAGAGTTCAGCTCACAAAATAGTCCGACATAGAAATACAAAGATACAAAGATATAAGAGCGAATCACCTTAAATAGTCAAGGAATAAATATAAATTCGGGCCATAAACATATTAAGCAAGACCAATCTGTATCTGGCCATACCAGACGCAAAATGACGTAAATCTAGTATTCATACACCAGATTGAGACACAAGAACAGATAATCCATAGAACCGAATACAACATCGACCAATCAGGGTTCTGTCCCTTAGGCTAAGAATCATTGATTCTCAAATAAATACCTTTCATCAGACAAATAGTTATTCTTTACATATGTATGCCTACCAACAGTAATCTGTGCGTCGCATATTACCACACAAAAGAATATGTGCGCAACAGACTACCACACCCCCTGGAAAAAAAATGAAAATCATTTTTTTCCATCTGAGAGCAACATACAATAGGCTCACAACGCACAAATAATGCGCAAATGAGAAATATCAGGAATTTATAACGCCAAATTAAGGCAAAGTCGAAATATAGATCGACCGGTGAGAATATATCTCAACATCTCAGAGAAAGTATTTCTCTAAGTATAAATATTTCCAGGGAGGTGTCACCAACCCATACTACAATACTGGCAATGACACAATGTATACAATAATTTCAATTACAATTTCATATTAAGTACCATAAGTTCATGATTGACAAAAGAAAAATCATCAAAAGAGTAGCGGTGAATATACATTAGTGAACCGCTAAATGTTTATACAATCACTATATCATATATTACAAATGTGTACATATTTTGATATAGAAAAAAGAACTGTTGTAAAGCTAGACATATTAGGAAGTCCAAGATTTAACAGTTAAGTGGAATCATGTTGAGATCTACCATCACAACGAGATCTATCAAAATTCTTATCTCTGTTGAGCCCATTGCTCTTATTTGAACTCCAGTTAACATAGTTATAATTGTTATTTCTCTTCTGAACAAAATATCTATTTGATGGGTTTTGTTGTCCTGGAGAACAATTATTACAATGTTGATAACCGTTATGAAAGTTCTTATAGTCACTAGGACCAAAATTTTGAGGACGATTAAATTGCCTCCAGTTCTTTGAAGAAGAACTATTATCATATGGACGTGTTTGGTAATGTCCACAATCACGATAATCTCTCTTAGCAAAATTGCTTTTATTTTTTTCTGTGTCACTGTGCTTAATAGGTACATCGTACTGTCTGAGCTGAGTACGATGGATACTAACAGTTTTGTTTTCTTTTACCAACTTATCAGGAATCTGAAAATTCGATGCACGGTTTCCCTGAGGAATCTTATCATGATACTTATCAAAGTCCTCACCGTGATCCAAACTTAATTTACCTTTGTTGGCCTGACGCCAACTCCCATTAGAGGCAGTATCGTTATTTCGTGGGAAACCATATTTTCCACGAAAAGATTTGTTCACATATTGCTTAGTGTTATTATGAGCATTGAGTGTCTGTCGCTGGCTCTTTGCATTAGCAACATGTTGACCATCATGTTTATGTTTCAGTCTATCCACCTTAGTAGTAGATAACATGTTATTGTACAAAACAATATCTAATAAACTGTCAACTCTCTTACGAAGTTTTGTAACTTCCACCTCTGCCATAACTTTCTCTCTAGTAACAGCTTTGTATATTCTTTCGTTGGTTTTAATTTTTCTGTCATAATCCAACCTTATGTCTTGTAACTGAGAAATAAGAGTCTTCTCTTTAGCCATACTATCTTTAAGATCTTTTCTCAACTTTGTCGTCTGAGACGTAGCTTCTAAAACCTTAGCCTTTTCTTGAACAAGTTCAAGTTTGAGTGCTTCCATAGCACTATGATGAGTAGTCATAAGTTCATCAACTTTCTCATCCTTTACCTTATTTGCTCTCAACTGTGTCAACTCTAGTTGTAGTGACTGCATCTCAACCCTTAATTTCTCATTGTCCATTTTGACTTGTTTCAAGTCCCCGGTGCAAGCATTTTCTTTACAATACTGCTCGTATTGAGCCACGCTCATATCACTTTCTAACCACTGTTCATATTTAGAAAAACTCATCCCATCTTCAAATTCCTTTTTCTCCTTCATTTGAGATTGTTTTAATTTATTCTCATGAGGAAGAGCTAATGTTTCTATAATTTTCCACAGTAGTTTTAAATCAAGCGTGGAAGAGCTCACCTTATCTATTTGATTATCCAACATCTCTTTTAATGAGGTCACTTCATTCTCTAACTCTTTCTTCTGACTAAGAGAAGAGTCATAGACTTTCTTATTATCTTCTATCAACATCATCATTTTATCTTTTAATATTGTATTTTCAGAATTCATTGCTGATAACTTATCAGTAAGAGCTTTCTTATCCCTTTGAAGCTAATTTATTGTTTCTTTTAATGCATTCAACTCCAAAGCTAAGAGTTTTACTTCATGTTCCATCTTCGCTTTTCTCTCTTCGGCTTCCCTGTCTAGCTGCATTTGCCTCTTTTTTTCTTCAGATTCTCTATCTAATCTTTTTTCTTCAGCCTGAAGTTTTCTTTCCTCTGCTTGAATTTGCAACCTTAAATTCTCAGCATCTATTTTCTTTTGTTCAGCTTCTGCTTTCAATTTATTTTCCTCTTTTAGTTTCTTTTCTTCTGACTTCAATGCCATGGCCCATTGAGCAGTCGAGTATTCTTCCAATTCTTTACCAGACTTGCCTAGGGATTTCCCTATCTCAATAAAGTAATCTAGAGTCGATATAATGTTTAACAATATGTGACTAGTTACCTGAAAAAGTCAATGAAATTTTTTCCACCGTAAATGAGAGCAAGTTTTAATAAACTTGAATAATCAGCTCCCTTTATCCCAATCTCTGTGGGAGACAAGCTTTTAATAAGGTCTTGTATACTCACTTGTATAATAATAATAGTAGTAGTAATAAACTACAAGTTTATTCTATACCACACGTGCACTACCCAGCTAGTAGTGTATGATAAAATATACCTTATAGCATATGTCAACCAACAACATAAACAAAGGACAATCAAGAAAGACAATACGAAAACATTCGCAGAAATCAATTAAACAAATAGGAAAACTGAAGAAAATAATCACAGAATCTGTGATGATAACTGCGCGGAAATAAACAACACAAATGACATCACAGTGTATAAATATAAAGTTGTATAGAACTAATTGAAAGGACAGAGTAGACCTACAGGTACCAACAAATCAAAACAAAACTAAAGAACAGAAAAATACTACAACAACAACGATAGGTACAGTCGTCACAACTAACAAAAATAGCAACAAATTGTCGCTAGCAAATTTTCAATTAAGAAAATTCATGACTATAGAACACTAATATAAGCCCTCTATGACGTGGGAAATCTTATATTAGTCACCTTACCCAACCGCCCACAGACATATACACAACACTATAACATGTAAACACTTAAACATAAATACATATATGTCATATAATGTAATGTAATATGTTGCACGGAATGCTCAGATGTTATCACACAATAGTATTATAATTAACAATAATCATTCTGGCTTTAACTATTACAAAGTTCAATTTAGAGCAGAACACCAGAAGATCCACCGTTGAAATATAAGCACTTCTCGCTAACACAGTTAATACCCTGCTGTGCGATGATGTCTGTTCTAGCACAAATGTCAACAAGCGCTGATCTAGTTACTGCCTCTGCTTTGACAGGTCAGATCACGTAACAAAACGTCTGACTAGCTGACATCGACTGTAACTTGTACTGCTTGTGTTTATATGTGTCGTATGCGGCCACAAGAAACGATCTGGTATCAGTAGCTGACTTCTGGCAATGTCCACTGTGCAGGTTAGACCCAGAAATCTGGCCTACCACATTGATAAAGGTGTAGTTTCTTGCAGTTTAATAGGGGACGTACACTTCGACATCACGATTACAGTCACTTGAACAGGTTGGCAAATAATCATCGTATACTTGAAAAATGGGTGACAATATCAGGTGTACATTTATGTGGCATGAAAATATAATGGAACGATAGTAGGCAAGCACTCAATATTCTGGTTGTCTATCGTCTCATGTTTCAACTGACTAATCGCGTCAGTTAAGGTGGATACATAATCATCAACAATGGTTCACTGTCAGAACCTTCTCCTGGCTAAGTTTCTCAAGCCGTAAATTCATTTAATGTTTATAGCAACAATGTTAAACCACAGTAGTGGGTTTTAATAATATGTAGATCTCTGTACCATCATCAGATAATAGGACCTTTTCTGTTCTCCGACGATGATCCATTTACAATGGCGGGAATCCAAAATGGCTCTCCTCCGTGAGCTTCGCTCACCCATGATGGAAAATTATGAAGCCGAATTACGTCGTTATTCATACGTAAATGTCCTCATTGGGCTTCAATACATTTCTGCTATCAATAAGGCTGGATACATCAAGTGATCTAGTGCTGCTAGATATCACGTCATCTTCATCTGTAATCAACAATCCTAGATGTACGATAATACGTCTCCCATCTAGGCTTAGCAAAAAAGTTCAGCAAAAAGGTTGTGGTTTTACCTGGCTTTAGGAAAAACACATACAAGCGAATCACGCAAGCCATTCCTTGGCGTTAATAATGAACATTAGGAGAATCTCTGATAATACAGTCATACCGAGAAACAATCTCCTTCCTAGAATAAATCACAGAGATCAATCTTCAAACTCTCTAATCGACCAGCCCATAGTAGCGACGACATGACAGCCTTCTCTGTCGACACCCCAAAGAATCGACGCATTCGCAGAAAAGCCTTTCACCCCAGAGTTCAGCTCACAAAATAGTCCGACATAGAAATACAAAGATACAAAGATATAAGAGCGAATCACCTTAAATAGTCAAGGAATAAATATAAATTCGGGCCATAAACATATTAAGCAAGACCAATCTGTATCTGGCCATACCAGACGCAAAATGACGTAAATCTAGTATTCATACGCCAGATTGAGACACAAGAACAGATAATCCATAGAACCGAATACAACATCGACCAATCAGGGTTCTGTCCCTTAAGCTAAGAATCATTGATTCTCAAATAAATACCTTTCATCAGACAAATAGTTATTCTTTACACATGTATGCCTACCAACAGTAATCTGTGCGTCGCATATTACCACACAAAAGAATATGTGCGCAACAGTTTCGTATGATTGACAGATAAGCTCGAGTGAGAAAACTAGGTAAACAATCCTGATTTGCTACCGGTTATGACTGACAGGTCACGAAAGTTTGTAAACTTCGTTTGATTATGTTCAAAGAAAAGAGGCGTTGGTGAAAAAGTGAGTAAACACAGGCTGTATATGCCTGGTTTTTGCCAGCAAATCATAGAACGCTACGAGGTCACAAAAAGACTGTCAGATTACTGTAGGCTCTCTTTCCATTATACGTCACAGTACGTCCGGGCTTGAAGATGTGAAACCCATTCATATCCCATTTATGGAAATAGAGCTACTGTAATCCGTAGCTACCGAGTGATTGCTATCCTCAATTGCATCATTCTCCTCATTGCTCCAATTTCGACTCATAAAATCGGCTCCTACATTCTCTTTCCCTGGTATGTATTGTACTTTGAACGAGTACACGCTTAACAATAGAGCCCAGCGCATAATCTTTGCGTTAAAATCCTTATTGGCTCCTAGGAATGCCAATGGAGCATGGTCAGTTTGTACTGTGAATGAAACTCCATATAAATATTCATGGTGTCTCCTAATTCCGTTCACGAGTGCCAAACATTCTTTTTTCACGGTCGAATAGTTCCTTTCTGCTGTATTCAGTATGCGGCTGCCGTAAGCAACTGGAAACAACAGGTTAGGATGTTGGTCGTCTGCCTGAAGCAGTGTCGATCCAATTCCCTTTCCGCTGGCGTCCACGCGCAAGACGAAAGGTTTCGTAAGGTCGGGTAACCTTAGAATGGGATATTTGGACAGCTGTTCCTTCAAAGTAACGTAAGCATTTTCGCACTCTGCGGTCCAAACAACCTTATCGGGTTTTCCCTTCCGCGTGAGGTCGGTGAGTGGCGCTGTAAGGCCATTGAAGTTTTTGATAAACTTTTGGTAATATGCACAAAGTGAAAGGAATGAACGTGTGTCTCTCTTTGTTTTTGGCCTCGTTGCTGAACGTATTTTCTCGATGTTTTTAGCAACGGGCAACATACAACCTTGAGAAATGGTATGTCCTAGGAAGTCAAGCTTTTCAAAGCCGATTAAACATTTGCTAGGTCGGGCGGTCATCCCAGCTTCCTTTAGTCTCCTGAGGAGCATAGCGACCGTAGCAATATGTTCTTCGTAGTTATCCGTTGCAATAAGTATGTCTCCATGAAATTGTGAATGCTTGGACTTTGCAAAGGTTCCAAAAGCTTTCATTTCATTCTGGTGAAGACTCCTGGTGCATTGTGTAAAGCGAAAGGCATAACATTAAAAGTATAATGTCCTTCGCTTGTGCTAAAGGCTAACAGGGGTTTAATTTCCTCCTTGACTGGTATTTGGTAATAACCTTTACTCGGGTCAATCTTGGAGAAAATGTTTGCCTTGCTTAGATTGGTAAACAGATCTGAGGCGCTTGGGAGTGGTTCGGGCTGAAATTCTGTTACTGTGTTGAGTAATCGGTAGTCGATACACAGCCGAACTTCCTTATTCGGTTTCTGTAACAGTACGCCAGAATGGGTGGCTCGTGTCCAGGATTTGATCTAAGTCTGAGTCTAGATTAATGACTAACGTCTGTTATTGTATCTTAGTCTAACTCTAGATAGAGTGTGTTGTGCCGTCCTGTGTTGTGAGTGAAGAATAGTAATAACAATTATCTCCTAGACAACGTTCTTATTTACTGGGTTCTGACCACACGAATTAGAAATTTGTTTCTTTCCACAGTATCTTATAGTTTACATAAAGTTTGATTTTGATGGTGATCTTTGTTGGAGATATGATATATAATAATGTGTGTACAAAAAGACCGCTGGCACGCGTGATTGTTTAACAATCACAATTTTATTTGAGCAGTGGAGCTTGCTTTAGGATCTCTCAACCAAGGGCATCTTGACACGAAAGTCATTTTCAGCGACATAGGGGGAAGCCCCTTTGTCAGATCATTGTTTAGCTACAAAAGATGTGTCAGGTTGTTGGGGGTGCTTGCGCTTTGATGACAAATCCACTCGCACAGAAAGAAGAAACAAAGACCCTCTTGTTCCTGTCAGGGAAGTTTGGGAGAAGTTTGAAAGAAATTTGAGAAGAAACTACAATCCTGGTCCTTTCCTGACTATTGACGAACAACTGGTGCCCTTCAGAGGAAGATGCAAATTCCGGAAGTACCCGATATATACCGAGCAAGCCAGAAATTTACGGCTTAAAGATATACTGGCTGAATGAGGCTGTATCACCTATAGGACTACCTGTACTTTTTTTTTTTAACGTTGCGACCACAACATCTTCGTCAAAGGCACAAGAACGAAAACAGAAAAGAAAGTCAGATCTAATCTAACTTCACCAATTCATTACCCTCCAGCTCCCCAAGGAACAAGGGCCTACAACAAGTGTCTACCAAGTCCTCTTGTACCGTGCCATCACCGCAAGATCTTCCCACGTCTACCTCATCATTTTCATTGCCTTTCATCGATCTTCTCTAACACGAATGATTTCTTGCAGGCTTCATGCAACGGGAACAAATGCAATGGTGGTTCCATGCTCCATGTGGGACGTAAAGGGAAATGAAGGAAAGGCAAAGGTGGTACCATAGCAGATACTGCTGTAGTGAGGTGTTGTGTCAGAGACTTCACTGAACAAAGGTCCAGTTTTATGAGGTGGGGCGACCAGTCTCCGTCCTCGCTGCCTTAGCCTATCGTAACTCAAAAAGGTTAGTCAGGTACCCATTTACAGCTGGGTCAGTTGGAGCGTGACTCTGCCTGGTATTGAACCCGAAACCTGGTAACTTTGCCACGAACGGCAGTGTCTCTAATGACTCACCAATTGGACACTCGAAAGAAAACAAAAAAGAAATTATGACCATATAATGCGTATTTAGTGTTTTTTTTTTTTTTGTTCTTCTTCATAAATGTCTTAGTTTGTTTTTCTTCTTTTTAAATGTCTGTTTTTTTTTATTGTTATTTCTTCTTCTTAAATGTCTTGGTTTTTTTTTAATATGTTCTTCTTAAATGTCTTTGTTTTTTTTTTTATTTCTTCTTCTTAAATGTCTTTTTTGTTTTTATTGTTATTTCTTCTTCTTAAATGTCTGTTTTTTATTGTTATTTCTCCTTCTTAAATGTCTGTTTTTTATTGTTATTTCTGAGACGGTATTGCCTCCCCTGCTTTGCAGTAGTGGTCCAACAGTGACCACACCTCAAGAGTATCTAATATGAGCTTCAAAGGGTCTACCTTCGCACAAGATTACTCTTGGCAGATTTGTAAATAGAAAGGTAATGACGCTTCTATTTCAATTTAGTGTTCACAAGATAGTTAGATATTCGAAAACAATGCTGCATTGGTTGAGCGCGTTAATTCTAGAATCTGCCGACAACTTTTGTGAAAAATTAAGCAATGATTAATTCTAGCTCGTTTAAGCCCCCACCCCTGATTTACTCAGTGGAATTATTATAATTCTGGTATAGCTCTGTTTAGAGAGTGTGTAGTAAATTGACTACATTAATTTACAATTAATGTATATAAAGAAAAAACATGCAGTATATTTAAAATGATTAAATCGAAATTAAATTTGTAAAATTACAAATAATAAAAAGTAATAATCACTTAGCACAGTGGGCTGATCACCTGCTTGCCAACCAATCTGATTACGGAAACAATGATAGATTGTTTGGTCTGTTTTTGTTCCACAAAGACGCCACTAGGCGTGGTGGAAACAGTGATAGATTGATCAATTTGTTGTTGCCCTAAGACGCCACTAGGCGTACTGGCCACATACTGCTTTGCCGGTTGATGGCTAAGGATGGAAGAAGAAGAAGAAGAATAATCACTTAAGTTTTAACAGTTTGAAAATAATTGAATAGTTTAACCGAAAAGGTTCATCATTGATGGATAGTAGATTCTATGGGAAAAAAGTTCGCTTTGGCAGCTTATACATTGCACTTAGCTGCCAGTGGTTGTTTCTGCTCCCGCTGGGTTGGTTCTTTTTACACCGCTCACGTTCGTCGCTGGTCAAGGTTGTAGGGTGTAGCTCGTTTCTCAGAAATGTCAGGGAGAGTCTACGAAAGTTGGTCCCTCATCTTAAAGCGTAGGCGACTGTTCCCTTCTTGTTCCAGAGATAGTACTTTCTGCTGGAACCACCAAAAGCTATGATAAAGAATAGAAATGAAACGCTGTCCTGGGTATTGCATTTCCCGACACATACTTATGTGTCCCCTATTCCTATTCTACCATCCCATTTATCTCATAATTTAACCTCGATGTGAATAAAACTTAATCCCTTTAGAGAAAACTTTCTTTACATTTAAAATTGAATAGCTTTTATAGTCACTTTACATTTAAATATAAAGGTTAACAGTACAGATAGAATATGTTTACATTTACATTTCCACTGATTGAAAAGTGTTCACAATATAATTGAATATGTTCTCATTTATGTTTACACAGATTTGAAAAGTTTGAAACTTCCATTAATTTTAAAGTGAAAATGTTAACATCGACATTTACACTGGTTTTAAACTTGTAAGTATTAAAATTAAAATGTACATCATTTCTTTCATCTTTCCCTCCCTGCTCCATATGGAACTTGGGATTACCTTTTGCTTTTAGTTCTCTATTAAGAATCTAGCAATAAAGCAATCACCAGCCCGTGCAGTTGTGGTTCATGAATCGTCATTCTATACGCTGAGGTTAACAGCCTCAAATGACTGGGACATCCACTAGCGATTTTCACATATTAATATTCACATGGTAATAAATACATATTAATTCACATGTTAGTAATGAAAATAAAGAACGTAAAATGACAAAATATTCCCGACATGGAAAAATTTTGAACGTAATGTATGGGTCAAGTCTTCCGTATATGGCATGAACATATCCGATCCCTGGCAGGCGAACTCACCAACACATCTGTAAACTCATACGGCAAATGTGTTTTAGATGTAACAAATTTATTACTTAATCAGAAAGTAATCTACTCGCAGACGGATAATCTCGTTATTCGTCCCGCATTCTGGCCTTTATCAGCGATTCAAGCAAACACGCGATTCTAGGGCTAATCTGTAGCGGCCAAGCTTTGGTACACAAGAATTACCAACTTGCCTGACGTTAATGTTATCTCTGCCGCTCCCTGAAGGTGGTGGGGGGGGGGGGGGGGGGATAACAAACAGGCATGACGACTTATCCCTGATGGAAGTGTAAGAATAAAATATCTGCTACAGTGAACAGAGAAAGAAAAGGGTGCGACTCGGAAAACACGCAATAAAATCAGTACAAAAAATGTAGCTTATTACTGCCGTAGTGAAAAGGATATCGGAAAGGGGTCGCCTCAAAATCCATCTTGTGACAATTTCTTCTTTATAAATGTCTTTGGTTTTTTTAAATTTCTGCTTCTTAAATGTCTTTGTTTTTTCTATTTCTTCTTAAATGTCTTTGTTTTTTATTGTTATTTCTTCTTCTTAAATGTCTTTGTTTTTAATTGTTATTTCTTCTTCTTAAATGTCTGTTTTTTATTGTAATTTCTTCTTCTTAAATGTCTTTGATATTTTTTTTATTGTTATTTCTTCTTCTTAAATGTCTTAGTTTTTTAAATTTTTATTTCTCCTTCTTAAATATCTTTGTTTTGAATTGTTATTACTTTTTTTCAAATGTCTGGGTTTTTTTATATTTTTTGTTCTTAAATATCTTAGTTTTTATTTATTGTTATTTCTTCACTTAAATGTCTTTGTTTTTTTATTCTTATTTCTTCTTCTTAAATATTTTTCTTGTTGTTAGTTGTTATTTCTTCTTCATAATTTTTTTTTTAATTGGTTATTTCTTCTTCATAAATTTTTTTATTATTATTTCTTCTTCATAAATTTTTGTTGTTGTTATTTCTTCTTCATACATTTTTTTATTATTATTTCTTCTTCATAAATTTTTGTTGTTGTTATTTCTTCTTCATAAATTTTTTTTATTATTATTTCTTCTTCATAAATTTTTGGTGTTGTTATTTCTTCTTCATAAATTTTTGTTGTTGTTATTTCTTCTTCATAAATTTTTGTTGTTGTTATTTCTTCTTCATAAATTTTTTAATTATTATTTCTTCTTCATAAATTTTTGTTGTTGTTATTTCTTCTTCATAAATTTTTTTATTATTATTTCTTCTTCATAAATTTTTGTTGTTGTTATTTCTACTTCATAAATTTTTTTATTATTATTTCTTCTTCATAAATTTTTGTTGTTGTTATTTCTTCTTCATAAATTTTTTTATTATTATTTCTTCTTCATAAATTTTTGTTGTTGTTATTTCTTCTTCATAAATTTTTTTATTATTATTTCTTCTTCATAAATTTTTGTTGTTGTTATTTCTTCTTCATAAATTTTTTTATTATTATTTCTTCTTCATAAATTTTTGTTGTTGTTATTTCTTCTTCATAAATTTTTTTATTATTATTTCTTCTTCATAAATTTTTGTTGTTGTTATTTCTTCATAAATTTTTTTATTATTATTTCTTCTTCATAAATTTTTGTTGTTGTTATTTCTTCTTCATAAATTTTTTTATTATTATTTCTTCTTCATAAATTTTTGTTGTTGTTATTTCTTCTTCATACATTTTTGTTGTTGTTATTTCTTCTTCATAAATTTTTGTTGTTGTTATTTCTTCTTCATAAATTTTTTTATTATTATTTCTTCGTCATAAATTTTTGTTGTTGTTATTTCTTCTTCATAAATTTTTGTTGTTGTTATTTCTTCTTCATAAATTTTTGTTGTTGTTATTTCTTCTTCATAAATTTTTTTATTATTATTTCTTCTTCATAAATTTTTGTTGTTGTTATTTCTTCTTCATAAATTTTTGTTGTTGTTATTTCTTCTTCATAAATTTTTGTTGCTGTTATTTCTTCTTCATAATTTTTTTATTATTATTTCTTCTTCATAAATTTTTGTTGTTGTTATTTCTTCTTCATAAATTTTTGTTGTTGTTATTTCTTCTTCATAAATTTTTGTTGTTGTTATTTCTTCTTCATAAATTTTTTTATTATTATTTCTTCTTCATAAATTTTTGTTGTTGTTATTTCTTCATAAATTTTTGTTGTTGTTATTTCTTCATAAATTTTTGTTGTTGTTATTTCTTCTTCATAAATTTTTGTTGTTGTTATTTCTTCATAAATTTTTGTTGTTATTTCTTCATAAATTTGTGTTGTTGTTATTTCTTCTTCATAAATTTTTGTTGTTGTTATTTCTTCATAAATTTTTGTTGTTGTTATTTCTTCATAAATTTTTGTTGTTGTTATTTCTTCTTGATAAATTTTTGTTGTTGTTATTTCTTCTTCATAAATTTTTGTTGTTGTTATTTCTTCATAAATTTTTGTTGTTGTTATTTCTTCATAAATTTTTGTTGTTGTTATTTCTTCTTCATAAATTTGTGTTGTTGTTATTTCTTCTTCATAAATTTTTGTTGTTGTTATTTCTTCATAAATTTGTGTTGTTGTTATTTCTTCATAAATTTTTGTTGTTGTTATTTCTTCTTCATAAATTTGTGTTGTTGTTATTTCTTCTTCATAAATTTTTGTTGTTGTTATTTCTTCATAAATTTTTGTTGTTGTTATTTCTTCATAAATTTTTGTTGTTGTTATTTCTTCATAAATTTTTGTTGTTGTTATTTCTTCATAAATTTTTGTTGTTGTTATTTCTTCTTCATAAATTTGTGTTGTTGTTATTTCTTCTTCATAAATTTTTGTTGTTGTTATTTCTTCATAAATTTTTGTTGTTGTTATTTCTTCATAAATTTTTGTTGTTGTTATTTCTTCTTCATAAATTTGTGTTGTTGTTATTTCTTCTTCATAAATTTTTGTTGTTGTTATTTCTTCATAAATTTTTGTTGTTGTTATTTCTTCATAAATTTTTGTTGTTGTTATTTCTTCTTCATAAATTTTTGTTGTTGTTATTTCTTCATAAATTTTTGTTGTTATTTCTTCATAAATTTGTGTTGTTGTTATTTCTTCTTCATAAATTTTTTTATTATTATTTCTTCTTCATAAATTTTTGTTGTTGTTATTTCTTCTTCATAAATTTTTGTTGTTGTTATTTCTTCTTCATAATTTTTTTATTATTATTTCTTCTTCATAAATTTTTGTTGTTGTTATTTCTTCTTCATAAATTTTTGTTGTTGTTATTTCTTCTTCATAATTTTTTTATTATTATTTCTTCTTCATAAATTTTTGTTGTTGTTATTTCTTCTTCATAAATTTTTGTTGTTGTTATTTCTTCTTCATAATTTTTTTATTATTATTTCTTCTTCATAAATTTTTGTTGTTGTTATTTCTTCTTCATAAATTTTTGTTGTTGTTATTTCTTCATAAATTTTTGTTGTTGTTATTTCTTCATAAATTTGTGTTGTTGTTATTTCTTCTTCATAAATTTTTGTTGTTGTTATTTCTTCATAAATTTTTGTTGTTGTTATTTCTTCATAAATTTTTGTTGTTGTTATTTCTTCTTCATAAATTTTTGTTGTTGTTATTTCTTCTTCATAAATTTTTGTTGTTGTTATTTCTTCATAAATTTTTGTTGTTGTTATTTCTTCATAAATTTTTGTTGTTGTTATTTCTTCTTCATAAATTTGTGTTGTTGTTATTTCTTCTTCATAAATTTTTGTTGTTGTTATTTCTTCATAAATTTTTGTTGTTGTTATTTCTTCATAAATTTTTGTTGTTGTTATTTCTTCTTCATAAATTTGTGTTGTTGTTATTTCTTCTTCATAAATTTTTGTTGTTGTTATTTCTTCTTCATAAATTTTTGTTGTTGTTATTTCTTCTTCATAAATTTTTGTTGTTGTTATTTCTTCTTCATAAATTTTTTTATTATTATTTCTTCTTCATAAATTTTTGTTGTTGTTATTTCTTCTTCATAAATTTTTGTTGTTGTTATTTCTTCTTCATAAATTTTTGTTGTTGTTATTTCTTCATAAATTTTTTTATTATTATTTCTTCTTCATAAATTTTTGTTGTTGTTATTTCTTCTTCATAAATTTTTGTTGTTGTTATTTCTTCTTCATAAATTTTTGTTGTTGTTATTTCTTCTTCATAATTTTTTTATTATTATTTCTTCTTCATAAATTTTTGTTGTTGTTATTTCTTCTTCATAAATTTTTGTTGTTGTTATTTCTTCATAAATTTTTGTTGTTGTTATTTCTTCATAAATTTTTGTTGTTGTTATTTCTTCTTCATAAATTTTTGTTGTTGTTATTTCTTCATAAATTTTTGTTGTTGTTATTTCTTCATAAATTTTTGTTGTTGTTATTTCTTCTTCATAAATTTTTGTTGTTGTTATTTCTTCATAAATTTTTGTTGTTATTTCTT
Organism: Oreohelix idahoensis; assembly: GCA_024509875.1. Taxonomy (NCBI): domain Eukaryota; kingdom Metazoa; phylum Mollusca; class Gastropoda; order Stylommatophora; family Oreohelicidae; genus Oreohelix; species Oreohelix idahoensis. The sequence goes on from JAMPIV010011218.1 coordinate 124,577, forward strand.
CATAAATTTGTGTTGTTGTTATTTCTTCTTCATAAATTTTTGTTGTTGTTATTTCTTCATAAATTTTTGTTGTTGTTATTTCTTCATAAATTTTTGTTGTTGTTATTTCTTCTTCATAAATTTTTGTTGTTGTTATTTCTTCTTCATAAATTTTTGTTGTTGTCATTTCTTCATAAATTTTTGTTGTTGTTATTTCTTCATAAATTTTTGTTGTTGTTATTTCTTCTTCATAAATTTGTGTTGTTGTTATTTCTTCTTCATAAATTTTTGTTGTTGTTATTTCTTCATAAATTTTTGTTGTTGTTATTTCTTCATAAATTTTTGTTGTTGTTATTTCTTCTTCATAAATTTGTGTTGTTGTTATTTCTTCTTCATAAATTTTTGTTGTTGTTATTTCTTCATAAATTTTTGTTGTTGTTATTTCTTCATAAATTTTTGTTGTTGTTATTTCTTCATAAATTTTTGTTGTTGTTATTTCTTCATAAATTTTTGTTGTTGTTATTTCTTCATAAATTTTTGTTGTTGTTATTTCTTCTTCATAAATTTTTGTTGTTGTTATTTCTTCTTCATAAATTTTTGTTGTTGTTATTTCTTCTTCATAAATTTTTGTTGTTGTTATTTCTTCATAAATTTTTGTTGTTGTTATTTCTTCATAAATTTTTGTTGTTGTTATTTCTTCTTCATAAATTTGTGTTGTTGTTATTTCTTCTTCATAAATTTTTGTTGTTGTTATTTCTTCATAAATTTTTGTTGTTGTTATTTCTTCATAAATTTTTTTGTTGTTGTTATTTCTTCTTCATAAATTTGTGTTGTTGTTATTTCTTCTTCATAAATTTTTGTTGTTGTTATTTCTTCATAAATTTTTGTTGTTGTTATTTCTTCATAAATTTTTGTTGTTGTTATTTCTTCATAAATTTTTGTTGTTGTTATTTCTTCATAAATTTTTGTTGTTGTTATTTCTTCTTCATAAATTTTTGTTGTTGTTATTTCTTCTTCATAAATTTTTGTTGTTGTTATTTCTTCATAAATTTTTGTTGTTGTTATTTCTTCATAAATTTTTGTTGTTGTTATTTCTTCTTCATAAATTTTTGTTGTTGTTATTTCTTCTTCATAAATTTTTGTTGTTGTTATTTCTTCTTCATAAATTTTTGTTGTTGTTATTTCTTCATAAATTTTTGTTGTTGTTATTTCTTCTTCATAAATTTTTGTTGTTGTTATTTCTTCTTCATAAATTGTTGTTGTTGTTATTTCTTCTTCATAAATTTTTGTTGTTGTTATTTCTTCATAAATTTTTGTTGTTGTTATTTCTTCATAAATTTTTGTTGTTGTTATTTCTTCTTCATAAATTTTTGTTGTTGTTATTTCTTCATAAATTTTTGTTGTTGTTATTTCTTCATAAATTTGTGTTGTTGTTATTTCTTCTTCATAAATTTTTGTTGTTGTTATTTCTTCTTCATAAATTTTTGTTGTTGTTATTTCTTCTTCATAAATTTTTGTTGTTGTTATTTCTTCATAAATTTTTGTTGTTGTTATTTCTTCATAAATTTGTGTTGTTGTTATTTCTTCTTCATAAATTTTTGTTGTTGTTATTTCTTCTTCATAAATTTTTGTTGTTGTTATTTCTTCTTCATAAATTTTTGTTGTTGTTATTTCTTCATAAATTTTTGTTGTTGTTATTTCTTCATAAATTTTTGTTGTTGTTATTTCTTCTTCATAAATTTTTGTTGTTGTTATTTCTTCTTCATAAATTTTTGTTGTTGTTATTTCTTCATAAATTTTTGTTGTTGTTATTTCTTCATAAATTTTTGTTGTTGTTATTTCTTCTTCATAAATTTTTGTTGTTGTTATTTCTTCATAAATTTTTGTTGTTGTTATTTCTTCATAAATTTGTGTTGTTGTTATTTCTTCTTCATAAATTTTTGTTGTTGTTATTTCTTCTTCATAAATTTGTGTTGTTGTTATTTCTTCTTCATAAATTTTTGTTGTTGTTATTTCTTCATAAATTTTTGTTGTTGTTATTTCTTCATAAATTTTTGTTGTTGTTATTTCTTCTTCATAAATTTTTGTTGTTGTTATTTCTTCATAAATTTTTGTTGTTGTTATTTCTTCATAAATTTTTGTTGTTGTTATTTCTTCTTCATAAATTTTGTTTAATTATTTCTTCTTCATAATTTTTTGTTTTATTACTTCTTAACTCTCGTTGGTAATTTTTTTTTAAATGGTTATTTCTTCTTAAATATTTTTATTTTTTTATTGTTTTTATTTGTGTCCTTCCACCTGCTGTTAACGAACAGTTCGAAGGTAGACAACTGAGTTTGGTCTCATTAAATACTTTTGTTTAATGGAAGGGGCTTGAAATATGTTGCACGTACTGATTGCGAACTAATTCACGTTAAGCGGATCAGCCAGTTTCAAGAGGTTAATGCTGCAGTAATGCGGGATCAACATTCATATCAACATGTTACCACTACAGACATGTTAAACAAATATGGAACAGATGCCAGAGTTAATCAGAAATACATGTTTGATTTCCGCATGAGGCCATTATTCTACCTGTGTGATCCTGGAGCCAGGTGTACGGCGCGTAATTGAATGATTGTTCAGCGTAGTGATCTAAGACTCTCAGCGGTTACATGTCACTGTGCACCACTTTTAATAAACTGAAGTCCTTGAATTAGTTATTGGGTAGGGAGAACTATGATTTATTGCGTCACTGGAAAGAATATGTGGTTTTAATTGTATGGACTTATGACATATTTAATTGGGTCGGATCATTGCAGAGACTTTAATTGTATTTGGTGCAGTGCACTGGACCATGCACCGTTGAGCCAAGATTCATAAAGACAAGCGTAGTTTTATTTGTGAAAGTATATTTTATTTCAGTGTAAAGTTCTTTCCATTCATGTCATTCAGAACACAGACTTCACGGTCGTCTGCTCTCTGTTGCTGTCAATGATTTCACTTGACCTTTTTTGCACATAACGTCGACTTTTATTATGAACCCTGTTGCGAATGGCGCATGTGGTTTTTCCACAAATATCTTCCTTACAAGCCAATCTCCAGCTGTTCCTTCAACTGATTTCCAGTAACAGACAACGGTAATCTCATAGATATTGCTGTAGTGGAGTGAAGTGTTAGAGACTTCACTTCATTATTAATCAGGCAATACCCTTTAGCTCCCCAAGGAGCATAGACATTCAACAAACACATGCCAAGCCCTCCTGTTATGTGCCATCAGCTCATTGATCATAATAGAACTCATATTAGAACGAAGTTCATTACTCATATTAGAATGACGTTTATAACTCATATTAGAAGGACGTTTATAACTCATATTAGAAAGACGTTTATAACTCATATTAGAAGGACTTTTATAACTCATGTTAGAAGGAAGTTTATAACTCATGTTAGAAGGACGTTTATAACTCATGTTGGAAGGAAGTTTATAGCTCATATTAGAAGAAACTTTATAACTCATATTGGAAGGAAGTTTATAACTCAGATTAGAAGGAAGTTTATAACTCATATTAGAAGGAATTTTATAACTGATATTTGAAAAAAGATTATTTCTTCTTCTTTTTTGATCCATAACAGCCAACCGTCAAAGCAGTCAGTGGCCATCACGCATTGTGGCGTCTTGTAGGGCAGCAACAAATTGATTCCACTTTGCTCGGTCGGCGGCCATCCTTCGTACAGTGCCCCAACTCTGGTTCATTCTTTGCATCTCAGCCTCCATAGTTCTCCGCCAAGTTGTTTTTGGTCGGCCTCTCCTTCGTTTTCCCTCGGGGGTCCACAGCATAGCTGTTCTTGTAATGGTATCAGGGTCCCTTCAGAGGACGTGGCCAACCAAACTCCTGCGTCTGCCAGCTATGATGGTGTGCATGTCCTCCTGGTTACTCCGAATAAGTAGTTCTTGGTTACTGATGGTGTTTGGCCAAAAGATTCGGAGAATTTTCCTTAGGCAGATTGTGTGGAAGGAGGACAGTTTCGACATTTCCTTCTCTGTTACTCTCCAGCATTCCGCACCATAGAGAAGCACAGAAAGTACACAGCTCTCATACAGTCTTAATTTGGTGTTTGTGCTGTACTGGGAAGACTTCCAAATGTTGTTGAGACTAGCAAAGGCTGTTCTCGCTTTATTCATTCTGTTGTTAATGTCCTAGCTTGTTCCGCCGTCAGGTGTTACTATGCATCCTAGGTAAGTAAATGTGTCTGTCTGTTCTAACTGCTGGTTCCTTATTGTTATTGGCTCAGGATTGCCCACATTTAGTGTCATGACCTCTGTCTTCTTCAGATTGATGTTCAGGCCAACCTGCTGGCCATACTTATTCAGTCTATCGGTTTTTTCTTGGATGTTTTGATGTGAATGAGCGAGTAGTGCAATGTCATCTGCATATTCCAGGTCTTCCAGTGTAGAAAACGTTGTCCATCTAATTCCTCTTGGACTGCCCTTTGTTGTCTGGCGCATCACCCAATCTATGGCTGTCAAAAATAATGTTGTTGATAAGGGGCATCCCTGTCGTACTCCTGTTTTCACTTCGAAAGTTACATTACTCAATCCAACACTGCATGTAAAGCTAGAATAGAGGCTTTTTATGATGGAAACAATGCAGCTGGGAATTCCATAAGCCCTCAGTATTTTCATAGGCTGTCCCTGTGTATGCTGTCGAAAGCCTTTTCAGAATCAACAAAGTTAATGTATAGCTGTCTCTGCCATTCTGAGCACTGCTCTATAATGTTCCTGAGGGTGAATATATGATCTGCACATCTTCTGTTCTTTCTAACACACGCTTGTTCTTTTCTCAGTTTATGGTCAACTGCTTTTGAAATTCTCTAGATGATTATCCTGCCTAGTATTTTGCTGGGAACTGAGAGTTTACTCATATTAGAAGGAACTGTATAACTCAGATTAGAAGGAAGTTTATAACTCATATTAGAAGGAATTTTCTAACTGATTTTAGGAGAAAGATTACACTGGCTAACAAAAAAAATTTTTTTTTTCTTTCTCTAACATTTCTATGTTTTTCTGGTCAATTTTAATGCGCTGTTTTTAAATCTGCAAACCGTTTTTCTCTATCAGGTCGGGATCTCTAGAAATACGCAATTGAATTTTTTTTAACAACGCATACAGTATTACAACATCATTCGTACAAGAAGTATAACAGTTATGTAGGCTTGAATTTCTTTGCAGTCGACTTTCGTCGGTGAATGGCATGTGGTACATCGCGATGAAACATCCAACAATAATCGGCAAGCATGGTCACACTCCACCGTCCTCGATAACGTGACTCCATTACGGCGATATCTTGATGGAATTGTTCTCCATGTTCATCGCTGACTTCTCCAAGGTTGTCAGGGAAAAAGTCAAGATGCGAATCGAGCAAATGGATTTTGAGGGACATTTTACAGCCCATTATTCTGTATGCATCTATGCACTGCTTAACAATATGCACATAGTCGACAGATTTGTGATTTCCCAGAAAGTTATCGACGATCGATTTGAATGCCATCCATGCGCGAAGTTCACAACCATGTAACAAGTTCTCGAATTGTTTGTCTGCAATAACTTTCCTAATCTGAGGTCCTTTAAAGATACCTTCCTTTATCTTTGCATCGCTAACTTGCGGAAACTTTTCTCGAAGATGAAGCTTTGCTCGTTTTATCTAACGCTTTTACGAAATTCTTCATGAGCCCCAACTGTATATGTAACGGTGGTAAAATGATGCTGTCTTTGTTAACTAATGGCTCGTATATTACATTTTTATGCCCGAGCTGCATACGATCCCTGATAGGCCACACCTTTCTTGCATAATGTTCCTGTCTGTTTCGGCTGTCCCATTCACATAGGAAGCAACAAAATTTAGTATACCCAGTCTGCATGCCCGTGAGAATTGCAATGACCTTTAGGTCTCCACAAATCCGCCATTGGTAGTCATTGTACTTTATTTTTGCCAAAAGTATAGCCATATTGTCATAAGTTTCTTTCATATGAACAGAGTAGGCGACTGGAATTGATGAAAATAAAGTTCCGTTATGCAATAACACGGCTTTTAGACTAGTCTTGGAAGAGTCGATGAAAAGTCGCCATTCGTTGACTATGTGCTCATGACCGAGGTGCACCATTAGACCGTTTACATTTTTGCAATAGCAAATGTCATCATCCATCTCAAAGTATTGAACAAGTTCTCTGTGTCTATAACGAAATTTAGATATCGGAGTATTGGGCGCTAAAAGATTCCATTATTTGAGTCGCGAACCGAGTAATTCCGCTTGTCCTTTGGTAAGAGCGAGATCACGTATTAGATCTGAAAGTTCTGAATGGTTAATTAAGTGAACACCATCATTCACCGGTATATAATCCGAGTTAGAATTAGTTTCTAAAGCAGGTAAACTATCACTTTCTGATGGTTCATTCACGTCCAACGGATATTGTTATGGTGGAACTGGGATCGCACACGTGATTGGATCATGAGGCACTGGTTTCGAAACCGATTCAATATTTGGATAAACCACAGACTTTCTAGTTTTAAAAGTGAAACCATTGATATTTGTCAAGCAGAAGTAACAATCAGTAGCGTGATTTGTCTTGTTCATGCCATATTACTGGCACTCCAAAAGGCATCGACTTATGCTTCGGCGATATTCGTAACCAACCTGCCAATATATTTGCACAAGTCGAACAAACTGCATTTGGCTTCCAAGATTTATTTGCATCATCAACTTTCGAATCGAAATAAAGTTCATATGCTTTCTTTAGTAATGGTGTAAAGTTTTTCTGGTGAACACGATCGGTAAAATATCCGCACACGTAACAGAACAGATCAGCCGAATTTCTACAACTTCTAGAAGCCATATTTCGCTCAGAATTATTTCAAAATACAGTAACTATTGGAAAAATAGCGTAACATATGTCATGCATCTTTTAGCAGTATAAAAAGTATAATTATTTTGCATTTTATTAATTTTTAATAAGTTATATAGTAAAAATGAAACGGAGCAAATAACAGTTTCCCAAAAATATATTTATTCACAAATATCTTAAGAACCCGATGTGATAGAGATAAACGGATTTCAAATTTGAAATCAGCGCAAGAAACTGACCTAAGAACACTTACTCTTATATAAGAAAGAAAAATGTTGTTTGTCAGTGTTATTACTCATATTTGAAAGAAGTTTATAAATCACATTAAAAGGACGTTTATAACTCATATTAGAAAGAAGTTTTTACTCATATTAGAAGGACGTTTATAACTCATATTAGAAGGAAGTTTATAACTCATATTAGAAGGACATTTATAACACATATTAGAAGGAAGTTTATAACTCATATTAGACGGAAGTTTACAACTCATTTAAGAAGGAAGTTTATAACTCATATTAGAAGGAAGTTTATAACTTATATTAGAAGGAAGTTTATAACGCAAAGTAGAAGGACGTTTATAACTCATATTAGAAGGACATTTATAACACACATTACAAGGAAGTTTATAACTCATATTAGATGGCAGTTTATAACTCATTTAAGAAGGAAGTTTATAACTCATTTAAGAAGGAAATTTATAACTCATTTTAGAAGGAAGTTTATAATTCATATTTGAAGGACGTTTATAACTCGTATTAGAAGGAAGTTTATACTCATATTAGAAGGAAGTTTATAACTCATATTTGAAAGAAGTTTATTACTCATATTAGAAGGAAGTTTATAATTCAAATTAGAAGGACGTTTATACCTCATATTAGAAGGAAGTTCATAACTCATATTAGAAGGAAGTTTTTAACTCACATCAGAAGGACGTTTATAACTCACATTGGAATGAAGTTTATAACTCATATTAGAAGGACGTTTATAACTCAAATTAGAAGGAAGTTTATAACTCATATTAGAAAGAAGTTTATAACTCATTTAAGAAGGAAGTTTATAAATCATATATTAGAAGTGTGACAGGATGAATTTGGGGCGACCAATTCTCGATCTCTCTTTCACTACGGCAGTAATCAGTTACATTTGTTGCACTGCATTTTAACGTGCTTTTTCATTGTCAGCACTTTTTTCTTTCTCTGCTATGTAGCAGATATTTTGTATTTTCATTCTTACACTCCTTTTAGTAATAATTCGTCTTGTCTGTTTACCTGCCCATCCCTGCTGAGATAGTAGACAGGTGATGCAATATTGAAACGGCAGTCAAGTTGGTAAATTCTTGTGTACCAAACCTTGGCCACACACCCGTGTGTTACCGGGGCCCGAAAGGGGAGCAAAGAATAGTAACACTGTACCCTACCAGGCATGTCGTAAAAAGCGACTAAGGAAGATTGGGCATGGGGCTGGTTACCCCATCCCGTAAAAAAAACTTTTTACCACAAAAACTTCAACAAACATAGACAAGTCAAATAAAGAATATAAATCAACTCATCCGCCCAAGACAGTAGAAGGTCTTCTGGAAAGGACGCGCATGAAGCAGCCTAGAGAAAGCCGAAAGGAGTCTGGGTTGCCGACTAACCTTTTTTCGTCTAGAAAAATCTTCAGGATTGGCACCTGGAAAGTTCGCACTCTGTGTGAACAAGGGAAAACTGCACAGGTAGCAGCAGAAATGACAAATTACATGATTGATATCCTGGATCTCTGCGAGACACGTTGGAAAGGTATAGAGAAGAGGAGAGTGATCACAGGAGAAATGGTGTTGTCCTCAGGAAGGAAGGTGGCTCTAATGCTGTCCAAGGAAGCACAGAAGGCACTTTTGGAATGGGAAGCAATGGGACCCCGAATTATAACAGCAAGGTTTAAATCAGCCAAAAAGAAAGCAAACTTAAACATCAGCCAGTGTTATGCACCAACAAATGGTAAAGGATCGGAGAAAGAAGACTTTTACACCAGACTACAAAGTGTCTTGGACAATAAGAAAAGAAAGGACATCACAATTTTGAAGGGGGACCTAAATGCGAAAATAGGAACAGACAACACTGGCTTTGAAGAAATTATGGGAAGGCATGGATTAGGTATGATGAACGAGAAGGGGGAACTATTAGCAAACTTCTGTGCTTCAAATCAACTAGCTATAGGTAGAAGCATATTTCCACATAAAAGAATACATACAGCAACATGGATATCACCAGACCACAGAACTGAGAATCACAATGATCACATACGCATAAGTAAGAAGTTTAGGTCATCATTGCATGATGTGAAAGTATGTAGAGGAGCAGATGTTGTATCAGACCACCATCTTCTGTTGGCTAAAACAAAATTAAAACTCAAGAAATTTACAACAGCATATAGCTATAGACAACAGTATAATGTGGGATATCTAAGAAATCAGGAAATAAGAGAAACATTTTCAATCACAGCATCCAAAAAATACCAAGTACTCCAACAGCTGGAAGATGAAACAGATACGGAAGACCACTGGCAACAAGTAAAAAATATATGGAACGAGACATGTGAAGAAGTACTGAGAAAAAGAGAACATCAGCACAAAGCATGGATAACAACAGAAACTATTAGTAAGATAGAAGACAGAAAAAACAAGAAAGCAGATTTAAACAGAAGCAAAACCAGAAGCTCCAAAGCCAAAGCTCATGAAGTGTACATAGAAGCAAACAAATGATTAAAAAAGAAACATCAAAAGAGACATGATGAAATATATTGATGATTTGGCAAGGGAAGCAGAGGAAGCTGCAGCCAAAGGAAATATGAGGGATATGCACAACAACACAAAGAAGCTAACAGGGAAATATAAGCAAGCAAATGGCCTCATCAAAGATAAGAAAGGAAAATTGCTTAGTAATATACAAGAACAAATGAAGAATGGACAGAACATTTTGAGGAACTTCTCAAAAGACCATCTCCAACTAATCCCCCAGACATCCAGCCAGCAGAAGAGGAGCTACAAATCAGCTGTGAACGACCAAGTAGAGAAGAAATAAAGAAAGCCATAATGCTTCTGAAAGATGGAAAAGCAGCTGGTCCAGATTGCATTCCAGCAGAGGCCATCAAAACAGATATTGATACCTCTACAGAGATATTATACAAACTACTTGGCAAAGTCTGGGAGAGAGAGGAAATACCAGCAGAATGGAAGGAAGGTTATCTGGTCAAGTTGCCTAAGAAGGGAAATTTACAAGAGTGCACAAATTATAGAGGAATAATGTTACTATCAGTGCCAGCAAAAGTATTAAACAGAATCATTCTGGAGAGATTAAAAGAGTCCATAGACAAGAAACTGAGAGATGAACAAACAGGTTTTCGACAAAATAGATCCTGTACAGACCAGATAGCCACGTTGAGAATATCATCATAATCAGTTGCCATCTCCACAACGAAGGTTGGCTGTAATGGATCTCCAACGTCTTCTGTCTCTTGTCTTGGTGGTGCACTCTGATAGACTCTTTCCTGTCCATCTCTTGATGTTATCTTCCCCTTGCACGTTTGCCTTCAGCTCTCCCCTCTGTTATGGTCTTCTGCAATGTGTTATGCCTTTTTATGTGGCCAAAGTATTTTAGCTGCCGAACCTTGATTTCCCTCATTAGTTCTCTTTTCATACCTAGATTTTCTAGGACCTCTTTATTTGTTTTCATCTCTTTCCGTGAGATACGCTCCATTCTTCTATATATCCACATTTCAAGAGCCTCAATTCTTTCTTCCAAATGCTTATTCATCGTCCATGTTTCAGCACCATACAGAAATGCAGAATACATATAACACTTTATGATTCTCAGTTTTAATTTGTGAGATAACTGTTTAGATGTCAGTATATGTTTCATGTTGTTGAATGTAGCTCTGGCCATTCCTATTCTCTTCTTGATTTCTGTTTCACATCTGCCATCTTCTGTTATTATATGACCAAGATATACGTAGCTTTTGACTTGTTCCAGGATTTTCCCATTTTCGCTTATCTTTAATGTGGGTTTATCGTTTGTTTTGCTAATTATCATAGTTTTTGTTTAATGTCGAGTCCATATTCATGACTTATACTGTTCACTTGCTTCACTAGTTCTTGTAATTCCTGTTCGCTTTCAGCTAACAACACGGTATCATCTGCATATGTAAGGTTGTTTATTGACCTTCCACTGATGTTCAGTCCTGGTATTTCCTGTATCTGTTTGAAAATTTTTTCGGTGTATAAATTAAATAGGCAGGGGGACAGCACACAACCTTGTCTGACACCTCTTTTTATGTCTATGTATGATGAATAATTCCTTCCAGATCTTACTGTGGCAGTTTGCTCCAAATAAAGGTTACTGAGTATTCTTATATCTTTGCCTTCAATACCTATTGAGAATAATAGTTGAACAAAGTCTGGAATGTAATTCACCGCTATACTTCGGATTCGTGGACTATGAAAAGGCATTTCTTCTTCCTCTTCTTCCTCGTTCGTCGTGAAAAGGACGTTGGTTGCGTTGTGTCTGTTTACGCCGGAGCTGTGACATCTGTACCTTTCGGTCGACACATCCGACTTCAGCACGGCAGTTTTTGGGACCGGGTTTGCCTTCCCTCTTCGATCCCTACTCACTCAGCCAGACTGCAGTGATGCAGACTGTTTCCGGGACCACCACGGGGAGGTGGAGTAGGGTATTAGTCAGCTCTGGTTCGCTGACTCTGATGCAAGCAGTCAAGCTATGGGTCGCTGACTGCATTCTCTATTGCTGCATCTTTGGGTCCCTATTAATGAGGCATTATGGAGTTCCCATGAAGATCATTAACTTAATAAAGAAGACCTATGAAGACATGACATGCAGAGTTCTTCATGAAGGACAACTTACAGAACCGTTTAGGATTAGAACGGGAGTGAGACAGGGATGCCTCTTGTCTCCATTTCTTTTCTTACTAGCAATAGATTGGGTTATGAAAACATCGACATCACACAACAGAAATGGAATCCAGTGGAATCTGACTAAACAGCTTGATGATCTAGACTTTGCAGATGACTTGATCTTCTGTCCCATAACCATAATCAGATGCAAGAGAAAATGAAAATTCTCGATGAGAGGTCACAACAGGTGGGCCTGAAAACACACAGGGAAAAGCCAAAGATTATGAGAATAAATGCAAGAAATTATAACAAGGTTGAACTTGAAGAAGCACCACTAATAGAATCGTACACATATATTGGAAGTAATATAGACAAAGTTGGAGGGACAGACATTGATATCAAACTAAGAATACAAAAAGCAAGAGGAGCTTTCATTGCATTGGGAAACATATGGAGAACAAGAGAAATCAAGTCCAACATGAAAATAAGAATTTTCAAATGTGAAGTCAGTCCTATTGTATGACTCTGAGACATGGAGAACAGCAAAAACAACAACCACAAAGCTACAGACTTTTATAAACGGGTGCTTGCGTAGAATAGAAGGACTGAAATGGTATGACAAAGTCACAAATGTGGAATTGATGACAAGAACCAGACAAGTGCCAGTGGAACAAGAGTTGAGAAGAAGACGCTGGCGATAGATAGGAAACACACTGAGGAAACCTGTTGATAGCATTACAAGGCAGTCCTTGTTCTGGAATCCACAGGGAAAGAGAGGCAGAGGTAGACCAAAAAACACACGGAGAAGAGAACTGGAAACAGAGGTGAAAAGGATGAGGAAAACATGGAAAGAACTTGAGCGGATGGCACAGGACAGGAAGACTTGGCATGTGTTTGTTGAAGGCCTATGCTCCTTGGGGAGCTAAAGGGTATTGAAACCTTGGCCACGACAGACTAACACTAAAATCGCCCCAGCGTATTTGTTTAATCGCTGATAAAGCGATAAAACTGAGGATTATTCTGATTTTTAGTGGGAAGGGTGGCAGGGAGGTGCGAAAACATGCTTTCAACTGCACTGCAGACAGGTAATTTAGAAGTAAATCTGATAAAGCCAGGGTGCGTCCGTTGCGAAGGTGGTAAAGAGATAGGTTTTGCGTGCTCAAGTGACAGATAACGAGATTACTCGTCTGTAAGACACCTTAGGGACAGACATAAATGACATAATCGTGTCCTGTCCGACTTTCTCGAAGACATTACTTTATATGAAAGTAATAAGTTGTTACATATGACACACATTGCCGTATGAGGTTACAGATGTGTTGGTGAGTTTGCTGCCAGGCAATCGGATGTTTTATTACCATATATGGGAGATGTGACCTCTGCATCATGCACAGAATTATTCCATGTCGAAAATAATGTTAAATTTCCCCACACGACACGAATGTTTGAAAACGATTTGCGCTTTCTTAGCATCGTAACAAACCAAATGCAGGGGCAGACTTGCAATATAATCTGACAATTTTTGCAAGTCTAGTTTACTGTGAGAAATCGCTTGCCAAGATGACACAACCAGACCGCCAGAAGTTAGAATTCAGAATTCCATTTATCAGGCCGGACTTTTATTGGATTTTTTTTTTCAAGGACTTACACAGCCCAGAAAAACTCTACCATTTTAATAAGGAACCGACATCTGTGGAAACTTAAACACATGAACGAACGAGCATGGAGTCATAGGGGGAATTATCTTATAAAAGTAACGACCCCAAGAACGCGTGTAAGAGGCCTAATCAAGTGCCTTTTTTCAACTGAGCAAAAAGTATATGAGCCAGGATTGGCGTAAGTTTTTACATTTTATATTTTTTCATTACTAACATGTGAACTAATATGTATATATTGCCATGTGAATATTAATAGGTGAAAATCGCTAGTGGATGTCCAAGTCATTGAAGGCTGGCAACCTCATCGTATAGAATGATGATTTCACGAACCACCACTGCAAGGGCTGATGACTGCTTTATCACTAGTTTCTTAAAGAGAACTAAAACCATAAGTAGTCCCAAGTTTCATATGGAGCAGGGAGGGAAAGATGAAAGAAATGATGTACATTCTAAGTATAATATTTACATTTTCAAACCAGTGTAAATGTCTATGTAAACATATTCGCTTTAAAATTAATGAAAGTTTCAAACTGTTCAACAAATGTAGATATAAATGAAAACATATTCAAGTTATATTGTAAACACTTTTCAATCAGTGGAGATGTAAATGTAAACATGTTCTATCTTTACTATTAACCTTTTTATTTGAATGTAAAATAAAGATAAAGCTATTCAATTTAAATGCAAAGAACGTTTTCTCTCGAGGGATTAAGTTTAATTCTCATTTAGGGTAAATTCTGAGGTAGATGGGATTGTGGAATAGAGAGAAGGGGACCCATAACTATAGGTTGAAAAACGCAATACTCAAGAGAGCGTTTTGTTTCTATTCCTTTACCATAGTTGTTGGTGGTGGTACCAGTTGAGGGTACTACCTCTGGAACAAGAAGGCAACAATGGCCCGAGCTTTAAGACGAGGGACCAGCTTTGTAGACACTCCCTGACACTTTTGGCAACGTGCGACGCCCAACATCCTTGACCAGCGACGAGCGTTATCAGTGACCTATCTGCACAGAATCAAACCATCAGCGGAAGCACAACCTACCAGTGGCAGATAAGTGAAACCTATAAGCTGCCACGTGAACTTCTTTATAAACTTTCATCCCATCACAACAGTGATGACCACTTTCTGTTAAATCATTATTAAAATTGTCTAAAACCTTGTTAAACCTAACCCCAACTGGGTACCAGAGCAACTCTGGGAAGGTTAAGGCGGCCGACGTGATGTTGACCACGTTACCCTAGTGTGCCGATGGTCAAGAAAATATGGGCCTAACACCATATTCCCAATATACCTCAATGGGCCTCAATGGGCGTGTAACGGGATCCTTTACCTTTTTATTTGTTAAACTTAAATGATTATTAAATTTGTTATTTGTAATTATACATATTTAACTTCCATTTAATCATTTTAAATGTACTGCATGTTTGTCTCGGTCAATTTACTCAATACACTCTAAACAGAGCTATACCTTAATAATAAGAATTCCACTGAGTAAATCAGGGTGGGAGCTTGGCGAGCTGAAATTAATAATTGCTTAATTCTTCATAAAAGGCGGCAGATCGATATAAAGTTAACAATTGCCCTGCCAATGCAGCATTGTTCTTGACTTCGGAAATATCTTATGAACACTCCCTTGAGATAGAAGCATCATTATCCTTCTATCTACCACTCTGCCAAGATTAATCTTGTGCGAAGGTAGACACCTTTGAAGGCCCATTTTAGATACTCTTGAGTGTTGGCCACTGTTGGCCAACTACTGCAAAGCAGGGGAAGCAATCCGTGACAAGAATGAAGTTTATAACTCATATTAGAAGAACGTTTATAACTCATATTAGAAGGAAGTTTATAACTCATATTAGAAAGAAGTTTATAACTCGTTTTAAAAGGAAGCTTATAACTCATTAGATGGTAACTTATTACTCACATTAGAAGGAAGTTTATAACTCGTATTAAAAGGAAGCTTATAACCCATTAGATGGTAACTTATTACTCATATTAGAAGAGAGTGTATTACTGATTATTAGAAAGAAGCTTATTGCTAGTATTAGTGTTATTTGCATGAAGCTTAATAGTTATATTAGGAGGAAGCGTATAAGTCATTTTAGAAGGAAGCTCATTACCCATTGTTTTTAAAGTAAGTGTATTACTCATATTATAAGGAATCAGTTCACTGTACATAGTTCAAATACCTTAGAAAACATTTTTGTAGAACATTGAAGACTTAATAGAAATATTGAAAAGATGATCAAAAAGCCAGTGCAGTGACTTACTAGCTGTCACCATTACTCAAACATCAAAATATCAGTATCAAAGCTAAACGACAGCTAATCAATAGTATATTCTTGCCAATTATCTGCTATCAGTGTCAGAAATGGTCCCTGACTAAAGCGCGGGAGAGGAAAATCACATCGTGTGAGATAAGATGCTTAAGAAAAGCCATAAATGGTCCCAGTAGAGACAGAATTAGAAACGCTGACACTAAAAAAATAGTAGGAACCACGTCCTGCATAAAGTACATAGAGAGACAGAAAATTAAGTGGTTTTACCATCTCGTGAGAATGGGGTCCGATAAATTACCACTACTTGCCCACAACAGCGGGAGATCTGGTTTCAGAAGGGGGCAAGGGAACGACAAAGAGGCAGGCGGATAGACAATAATGCAGAAATCCTCCAGTAACTATGGCTCTCAGCAGCTGATGCGACAGACTTGGCTCAAGAACTATAACTTCAGCTACCCCCTTACGCTTTCAAGGCAACAATGGACTGAAAAAGAAATTCACTTTCTTTGAATATGTTATGAGAAGAGAAAAGCTGGAATATGTTATGAGAAGAGAAAAGTTGGAATATGTTATGAGAAGAGAAAAGTTAGAATATGGTATGAGAAGAGAAAAGTTGGAATATGTTATGAGAAGAGAAAAGTTAGAATATGTTATGAGAAGAGAAAAATTGGAATATGTTATGAGAAGAGAAAAGTTGGAATATGTTATGAGAAGAGAAAAGTTGGAATATGTTATGAGAAGAGAAAAGTTTGAATATTTTATGAGAAGAAAAAAGTTGGAATATGTTATGAGAAGAGAAAAGTTGGAATATGTTATGAGAAGAGAAAAGTTGGAATATGTTATGAGAAGAGAAAAGTTGGAATATATTATGAGAAGAGAAAAGTTGGAATATGTTATGAGAAGAGAAAAGTTTGAATATGTTATGAGAAGAGAAAAGTTGGAATATGTTATGAGAAGAGAAAAGTTGGAATATGTTATGAGAAGAGAAAAGTTAGAATATGTTATGAGAAGAGAAAAGTTGGAAAATGTTACGAGAAGAGAAAAGTTGGAATATGTTATGAGAAGAGAAGAGAAAAATTGGAATATGTTATGAGAAGAGAAAAGTTTGAATATGTTATGAGAAGAGAAAAGTTTGAATATGTTATGAGAAGAGAAAAGTTGGAATATGTTATGAGAAGAGAAAAGTTGGAATATATTGTGGACAGATTGAAGGAAGAATAGGTAAAAAAAAAGGATCCCGTTACACGCCTATTGAGGCATATTGGGAATATTGGAAATACCATGTTAGGCCCGTATTTTCTTGACCATCGGCACACTAGGGGTGATGTGATCAGCATCACGCCGGTGATGTGGTCAGCATCACGCCGGCCTCCTTAACCTTCCCAGAGTTGTTCTGGTACCGAATTCACGAGGGTGGGTCGACCCCGGAGCCGTTTGCAGTCTAATAAATCCCACCTCAACTGGGGATCGAACCATGGACCACCGAGCTAGGATGCCAGTGCACTAACCACTGCGCTACCGCGGCTCCCGAAGGAAGAAGGGGATGATTAGCTTATTAACTGTATTCCGTGTGTATATCTCCTTGATCATTTGTTAGACAGAACATACAAATAATGAGATATTGACAGATATTTTGATAGACTCACGTACATTTAGATACAAAGTGGTGCGAGCCAACCTGCCGTACTGTATTGCATGAACTGTTACGAGACTCAATTTTGTGCTATTGAGTGTGATCAAACTATAATTTCCGCAAGTGGTGTACGCTGTAGCAATTTACACAAATATAATACACTTATGGTTTTTAAAAGCTAATTGTTGGTTTCTTTAAGAAAATTTTATTAATATTGAATTATAGATGGGTATGGCGTCCGCTTCGTATTTTAAAGGTACCATGTTCGATTCTCGGTAGAGGGGAAAACAATTTATGGAAATATTTTTCTGAACCAGTGGTTCTAATGATGCCATACTCACCCCTGGTCTCCTGGGTAGTGAGATTGGATGCCTAGCCTTCTCGGATAAGGGGTGAAAAAGTAGGAGGTCCCGTGTGTAAGTTACATACATTACAAATCCCTCGGCAGTTGGAAATCGTAAAGGGTAGGCCACACGGATACTGCCCTGGCAAAATTTAAAAAATTTGGAAACCTACCCACCACAAAAATATTTATAGAATGTGTGATTGTTATATACACACACTGGAATATTCTCGTAGGTGCTACGGAGTTCGCGCACTGTGCTGAGATCCTCCTTGTGTGATCTAAGTGAAGAGATCGGAGCACTGATGGAGTTGTCCGTGTGCAATGAAAATGGTCCTTAAAAACAAACCAAACATATGGGGCGCTCAGCGCCCTGTTTTTGAAAAAAATGTGAATATTATAGACATCAAGGAAAACGATCAATTTCATTAAAGCAAATAATCTTCTTACTTTTAAATTGTTTGCTTCATTTTTCTTGTTCGGATAAAAGTTAATCAATATATATATACGAGGGGCGTTCAGAAAATAATGCACCACATCGTTTTTCTCAGGAGCTGTTTATTAAAAAAGCAAGAAATTTATACACAATATACATGGATATGCCATGTAAACATCGGTATTATTCAACATAATCCCCATCAACTTGTACGGCTTTATGCCAGCGCGAAACAAGTGCATGTATTCCTAGCCCGTACCAGATTTTGTTTTGTTCATTTAGCCATTTCTTCGCTGCATGAATCCCTCCTTCATCATCTTCAAACCTTGTCCCACGGAGTGCATCTTTAAGTGGGCCAAATAGATGAAAATCAGAGGGTGCCAAATCGGGACTATAGGGTGGATGGGGTAGTACAGTCCAACCCAATTTGGTGAGTGCTTCCCGTGTTGCAAGACTTGTGTGAGGTCGCGCATTGTCGTGAAGGAGAAGCAGGTCTACTGGATTCTTGTGCGGCCGAACTCTGCGAAAACATTGATTGAGTTTTTTCAATGTTTTAATGTAAGCTTGTGAATTGATTGTCTCTCCTCTTGGCATAACGTCCACAAGAATCACACCTTCAATGTCCAGAAAGACAGTGATCATGACCTTTCCAGCTAAAGGAATTGTCTTGAATTTCTTTCTTCGAGGTGATAGCGGATGATGCCACTCTATTGACTGTCTTTTTGTCTCAGGTTCAAAATGATGTGCCCAGGTTTCGTCACTTGTAACGATCTTAGCCAAAAAGTTATCTCCATCAGCATTGAAAAGCTCCAACAATTCAGAAGAAATTGCTTTCCTTTGCAATCGGTGGTCATTTGTGAGACTTCGAGGAACCCATCTTGCGCAAACCTTAGAAAATCCGAGAGTTTTTATAACAGCATTTGCACTACCAATGCTGACTGACAGCTGTAAGGCCAGTTGTTGAGTAGTGATTCGCCTATCAGTAAGAATAATGCCCACAGCGCATTTCAACATTTCTGCGTTGGTGGCTGTGGCAGGACGTCCACAGCGCGGCCTATCAAGCAGCTCCGTATCTCCACTTCCTGATTCTTTGATTCTCTGAACTGTGCTCCTGTCGACTGCAAAACTTCCATACACATCACGTAGACGCTTGTGAATGTTCACAACAGTTTCCTTCTCTGCAATGAGAAATTCTTTCAAAATTTGCTGCTTATACTGTAACGCAAGTTGCTAACACGCTCCATTTCAACAGTTTAGGGCAGCCGTATTATTTGGCCGGGTGCGGTGCAATTTAGTGCACACAGTTGACACATGCCATATTTGAAGTGTGCAAAATTTCATGCTTGTATCTTCATTATTAGCTGAGAAAAACGATGTGGTGCATTAATTTCTGAACGCCCCTCGTATATTGGCGTCTAACTCCCCACCCAATCGGCGTCCGGTACAGATGCACCGCCAATATCCGATCCCGGTAAGTATGTAGTTAGGTAGGTGGACAACTAGGTACTTAGATTTACTTCTAAATTACCTGTCTGCAGTGCAGTTGAAAGCATGTTTTCTCACCTCCCTACCACCCTTCCCACTAAAAATCAGAATAATCTTCAGTTATAGAATTACCTATAACGGTCTATCAACCAAGGCGGCTGTTTCACCGGCATAAAAAAGGGAATGTCCGTTCAAATCTGTACGTGTCGCCTGGGCCACGCGCAAACTTTGTAACAGGTTGGCCAAGGAAGTGCGTCACCCTTCAAAGGGAATGCAATAAAAGCCGCGTGCACGGCCGAAAATGTATTACAGTGTTGGCAAAGACGTGAAAGAAAAGAAATAGAAAAAAAAAAAAAAAAATTGTGAAGAAGTTTGCTAAATACAACCGCGCCACCATTCGTAAACGCTGGTCTAGGGGAAAATCCGTTATGAAAGATGAAGAAGGGGTCATAATTCATTCTTCATCCGTCAGCAGACGTGAGCGTTCGACTGCGCGCACCACAATGGTCCATACCCGCAGTGTGAAAAGAAACATGCGATATACAGCCTAGATCGTGTGCATATGTGCACTAGGTCGGTGCAACCGCCCAGTCTTTAACGCGGCTTTAGGATTTAGCAATGCAAAAATCTAAGAAGGTCTGTAGCAAGCGATGCGACTCCTACAGGCTTGGTAACATTTTGCCTTTTGTTACGGCCCTCTTTGTCTTCATTTGCAGTTACCAGTTTTTTTTTTTTTGGTAATTGCTTTGCGTTTTTTCCCCCTATTTTTTCGGTTATCAGCTTGCTTTAGAGTGGCGGTCGGCAACCAAGGAGCTATGGAGATCTACTTTAGAAAATGTGAGCTCTCTAACGAGTGATCTTGATAAAATTATTTCTGTTTTTAAGTTATAGAGATTTTGGAATTTGGAATAAGTGTAACTTTTATCTGCAGGCGATCTACTGTCTCCATTCCCATTAACAGAGTGGTTGAAAACTCAAACGGAACGATGTTTTCTTCTTCTTTGATCCTTAGCTCCCTACTGTCAAAGTAGTCAGCGGCCATCGCGTCTGGTGGTGTCTTGTAAGGCAACAACAAACTGCTTCCACTTTGCTCGGTCGGCGCCATCCTTCGTGCAGTGCCCTCGCTCTGGTTCATTCTTTGCATCTCGGCCTCCACAATTCTTCGCCAAATTGTTTTGGGTCAGCCTCTCTTTCGCTTTCCTTCAGAGGCCCATATCATAGCTGTTCTTGTGATGGCATTATGGTCTCTTCTGAGGACGTGGCCAACCCAACTCCAGCGTCTGCCAGCTATGATGGTGTGCATGTCCTCTTGGTTGCTCATGGTATTCGGCCAAAAGATTCGAAGAATGTTCCTCAAGCAGATTGTGTGGAAAGAGGACAATTTTAACATTTCCTTCTCTGTGAACGATGTTTTACCGAATGCTAAATTCACTTCAAAGAAAAGATCGCATTCAAGCCTGTCGCGAGAGGTTCAGATGTTATTAAATGAAAGATATCCTGGACAAAAAGATATATCAGATGATACCAGGATAGTGCCAGATAAGAGACTGGTCTTATAAGAAATACCCCCTTCTCTGAAAAGAGCAAGGGTGTATCGACAATCAAAGGTAGGGTCAAGCTGTATAAACCTTCAAGTATGATGATAGTGTTTGTTACTGAAGGTCTAAGTGCTACCTCTCAAGATCCTTTCTTGAATAATGGTTATTAGTTTTGTATTGACTCTGCTAGGGGATTAATTAGTTAATTAAATATGTAATAGATATATACAACCAACAGAACCTTAACTCAATTTAAATAATTAAGTAAGACTGATTATATATATTTACAATTTATTGATCCTATACCGTTTCTCTTTTCGGTTAGGAAAATGATAAAGAATTCAAATGTTTTTACAAGATAAAATAAATAAACATGGAATGTCCATTTCTACACTAGTTAAATATGATAAAGTTATATTTCCAATATTAATTATTTATTTCACATTAATATATATGTATATATGTGTATATATATATATATATGTGTGTGTGTGTGTATATATATATATATATATATATATATATATATATATATATATATATATATAGGTCACTTTCACTGGACTGTAAAGTTGGTACTTAGTTTATTAAAGTCCTTCATGAGTCATCATGAGAGAAAGGAAGGGCAGAATGTCAGACGGGCCTGCGTGCCCAATTCTCAACCCTTTGAAAATAAAGTTCGTTCGTTCGTTCGTTCACTCAAACTGTTTTTGTTGTTATTAGTAGTTTATTTCTTCTTACTAAGTTGCTGGATAGGCTGACTAGTCGAACTGTGTTTCCACTTATCTCCAAAAGTGAGAAGAATCCAACTATAGCCAGGATCACCCAATTTCTGGATCTCCAGGCTGGGAACCATAGGTTGTCTAGTTCTAGGTATATTGAGAACTTTTGCACCACAGAGTCCCTCAGAAGTGAATGTCTCGTACAATCTTAGTAGTTGCAGGATAAAACCCTCAGGCAATACACATAAGCTGTAACAGGCTGTCAAAAGGTATTTAGGTCTGCTATGCAGATACAGTGGCAAAGTATTGGACAGCACACTTTTTTGCCGCTCTCTTCTGTACTGCTTAGTGTTTCAAAAAATTGTGGCTCCAAATCAACCAAGTTCAAGGACTTTTATACTGTCGTTCCCCCGTATGGGAGAACACGGCCAAAAACCGGTGTTAGGAATTCAAAAACGAGTCATCTTTTGCCTGCTTGTACAATGTGCAAAATTTTTAATATTTATTATCTCTCTTAATTCTGAACCGATTTTGATCGTTTAAAGTTAGAATTATACTGTGAATTTATCTCTACCGTTCTATCTATAATTGTTTAGTTAGCAAAATGCATTTAAATCTATGCAGACTTTAACTAAATTTGGGACTACGCTGATGTATAGATGTCAATTTAAACGATTTTTCTCTTTAAATGAACTACTATTCGAGGAAGTCTTTGCACCTACCTCTTAAGTAACATCCCCGTTGTTGAACTATCTATACCTTCCCTTTTAAACATATGTAGTTCTTAAGAAATTAAATAAATTCGTACTTTCATTTACACAAAATGGGCCTCTATGTTACGCCTAAAAAGGTTTCCTTATACACACCAGAAAAAGGAGCGTTTTCATTGGTTCTTTGTATCGGTCTGTTTTCCCCTATTATTGCGAGCGGTAAATATGACCGTGGTGTAAGACAGACCAACACACGATAAAGCCTTACGCGGTTCACGAATAAAAGGAATGTTAGTATGCTACCTCGTGTGTTTTTTCTGCTAACACGGAGGAAGTACTGAGGATGATGTGTCAATAAATGCTTTCACCATAAATTTTCCTAAGCTTAAAAATTCGTTTTTTAGCCACCACCGTAGTCACATAGAGATCTACCAAATTATCTTCTATCACCTAGCGGTATATCGCGATCTATCGGCTGTCGAGAACATGAAAGACGTGCTCATTGAATCAGCAACAGAAATACTTGGTAAAAGAAAGAAAATAAACAAACCATGGGTTACAGATGACATTCTGAAGTTATGTGATACACGACGGGAAATGAAAAAGGTTAAGAAAGAGGTTCCTGAAGCAGCATGGCAATACAGTATGGTGAATAAAAATATTAGAAAGAAAATGAAACAGGCCAAAGAAAAATGGGTAGCTGATCAATGTGAGTCCATTAATACGGGGCTAATAAAAGGTAACAGCAAGGCAGTTTTTGACACATTAAGAAGACTATCAAAACCCCAACAGCCCAGGGTAACTGTCATAGAAGATAGCAATGGGGCTCTGCTCAATGAAAAAACAGCTGTAATGAGAAGGTGGACAGAATATTGTAAAGAATTATATAACTGTAAACTTGACACTGACTTAGGCATATTAAACAACATTAAGTGCGAAAACAGAGAACTCGGAAATGCAGCAATACTACGGGAAGAAGTGGAAGAGGCTATATGTTCGATGAAAGGAGGGAAGTCACCGGGTGTGGATAATATACCAGCAGAGCTCTTGAAATATGGAGGACCAGATATAGTAAAAATCATGACAACAATTTGCCAGAAGATATGGAGTACAAAAAAATGGCCAAAAGAATGGACGCAGTCATTAGTAATACCGCTTCCAAAGAAAGGAAATCTAAAAATGTGCAAGAACTACAGAACCATTAGCCTTATTAGTCATCCAAGTAAGGTGATGTTAAGGATACTTTTGAACAGAATAAAACAGAAATCAGAAGAAATCTTGTCAGAGGAACAGGCTGGCTTTAGACCAAAAAGAAGTACCTCAGAACAAATCTTCAATATTAGATTACTGATCGAAAAACATCTCCAGCATCAACATGATTTATACCATAACTTCATCGATTTCACAAAAGCCTTCGATCGAGTCTGGCATGAAGGTTTATGGCAAATAATGAGAAAATTCAATTTTGATACCAACATCATAGATATCATTGAAGCACTATACAAGGACGCAAGCAGTGCTGTTTTTGCAAGCAATGACATTGGAGAATTTTTCAAAACAACTGTAGGAGTTCGCCAGGGATGTATCCTGTCACCAGTGCTCTTTAACATTTATCTAGAACATATTATGCAGGAGGCTCTCTACGATTATAAATCAACCATATCGATTGGAGGCCGACCTCTGTGTAATCTACGTTTTGCTGATGATATTGATCTGATAGCTGGAACAGAATCAGAACTTCAAGACCTTACCTCTAGACTGGAGAAAGTAACAAGAACATATGGGATGGAAATTAATATAGAAAAAAGCAAGATATTGGTAAATAGCCATAAGAAACATGTTCCGACCAACATTACGTTAAATGGGCAAACGTTAGAAGAAGTTAACACCTTTAAATATCTCGGGTCCACTATATGTAGTGATGGAAGATCAAATAAAGAAATCAAGACAAGACTTGAGATGGCCTCAGCTGCCATGACAAGGTTGAATGTGATCTGGAAAAGTAACATCAGTTTTCCTGTGAAGATCAAATTATACAAATCACTTGTATTATCTATTCTCTTGTATGGGTGTGAGGGCTGGACACTCACTGCAGATACGGAGCGAAGGATTCAGGCTTTCGAGCATAAATGTTACAGAAGAATTTTGCGCATTTGCTATAAAGAGCACAAAACAAATGTCTATGTTAGAGAGAAGATAAACACCTATGCAGGCCATCAAGAACCACTTTTGTCAATAGTGAAACGTCGAAAGCTTGCCTGGTTTGGGCATGTAACTCGTCATGACTCCCTTTCGAAAACGATCCTCCAGGGAACAGTCGAAGGTAAACGGAGAAGAGGAAGGCAAAGAAAATCCTGGGCTGATAACATCAAAGAATGGGCAGGACACGGTTTCTCCACACTTGTACGCATTGCTGAGAATAGAGAGCAGTGGAGGACCCTGTCTGCTGATGCTTCCACCATGGCACCCCTACGACCCATGACGGGTTATGGGTTGAGATGAGATGATGATGATCGGCTGTCGATCCTTGCTCTAGAGCCTGTAAACCTGTTCTGAAATAAAAATGATTAACTCCTTTACATAAACAAAGACGTTGAAAATTATGCCCCTTACACATAAACACATATAGTTAAAAAAAACACACACATGTTAGGAACCACTTTCATTGATGTTACCAGATGCACTAAAAAACTGAAAATAAATTTTGTATATACATTCTGTTGCATAGGGGGAAAAAAGTGGATGACCACTTATTACTAATTAGTAATTCTTCATAACATTCACGTGTTTATATTTTAAAAATAAAAGATATGACGAATTACTGGTAAAAAATAACTAGTCGTCCACTTTCATTCTATGAAAAACATTATATGGAAAGCTTACTTTCCGTTTGTGTGTGTGTGTGCATTAGGTAACAATAATGAAAGTGGTCCCTTAAATGTGTCTTTGTTGTTTTTAATTTACTTATATAATTATAAGTCCTAACTTAATATTATCACTTCCGTAGAGTGAAATTAATCTTTGAATAAAATATAACCTGAGACGTTAAAACGCCTAATGTGAAGGTTATAAGAAAGTTGGTCATTACTAGGACTGTGTTTAAAATAAAAGACTCGCTGACCTAGTTGTTTGATGCAACACGCTGATGTAATCGGCACATCACGATACACCACCCGACGCCCGCCCCTTCGAATAGGAAACACGGTCTATATTAACTGTTTATGAATTTTCTTATTTTACAACCCTTACTTTTATGGAGTTATTTCTTGTTTTACATTGTTGTAGTTATTATTTAAAACCAGCGGCGCCAGTGCTGGTCAAACTTTAACAATTATAACATGCACGAAGAAAGGTAAATAAATAATACACACAGGTACGTTTCAGGCATTCGTGAGAAATAATAAAGTAGAAAACTAGACAACAGAAGAAAAAAAAAAAAAACAACAGAATTGAGAGGCTTACCGTGAATCGAACCCAGGACCTTCCGAACGACACCACCGCTTAGCTACGGGAGGGAATCGTTACTGTCCTCTCTGCCAACTAGGCATCACAAAAATAGTGCTTCGTGGACAGAGGTCATTAGCACGATCTCTCCACGTAGCCAGGATATGTACCTAGGGACGGCCCAGACTAATTGTAGGTGCAATCACTTCTGCAGTTTTACTATTTAACAGTATAGACCAGATTACACAAGACAAAGACCTTAATACTTGTTACATTGGGGTTTGAGAGAGTGGTTGAGTAATCGTGCTGATTTATATATGTGTTACGCTGTGAGTGTCCTACAACATTCGTCAAAACCTGAATAAAGTTAATAACGATCTTCGTGGCTGGGTCCACGGACGAGTACATTTAATTACGAATCATTACAATACATTCATGTAGTCATATGGTGATACATACATTAATTCAGTTTCCTGCAGTCAATAATGCATCGTCGCATGTCAGCCTGTATACTCGCAATGCCGGCAAGCGGACTCATTGGTGTAGTGATAACTGACAGCTGGCGATGGAAATATATGATAATTCTCCCAGAACTTCTTTCTTCAATAAACTGCTCATCAAATTAGGATGCTCAAATACTGCATCAGTAGAATTATAGTGGCGACCTTCGTTTCATTAATAATCCACGCAGGAAGACTGTAAAATTCAATAACGTTGTGAGCAGTAATAATCCACGTCTTGCTTAGACGGATTCAAACGACGAAAGGCCAAGAAGGACCGTTGCATGAATAGTGCAGCGCCTTAATACGTCATGGTTTCCTAGTGACGTCAACACATAATCGCGTTCACCAGCAATATCTTATAGTGTGAAATACATCATGTTGACTTCGGATAAATATGTTAGCGCGTAAATTTAAACTGGTAACAAATCTAAGCGAGGCCAACATGTAATATACATAAAAATACCTTAATAATACTGTGTCTAGTAAATGATTGAAGACCGAGAATAGTACAGTAGGTTTGGTATTGTACAAACGTTTAAACAAATAAGGAGGGAAAACCCGGTGCCTGAAAACAGTAAATAAATAATACACAAATATATATTGAACTCCGCCAAGGCCGGTCCCACGCCCGGCTGAAAAAGGAGGAGGGCGGCCTGCATGGAGGCCGTAAGGAGGCAGCCCCTCCACCATGCAAAGGCACAACAGGCCAATCACCTGTTTGCTTTAAACTATGATTACGAGTAATATAAGAGAGAAAACCGGACTGATTCTAAAAGCGACGAACTGGAACGGACTACGGACTACGACTTATGGAACTTGGAACACAAGAAGTATAAATGGGAAAGAAGAGGAGCTGGTGGAAGAGATGAGGAAAGCAAAACTAGAAATCCTGGCTATTACGGAAAAAAAGAAAAAGGGACAAGGAGTCATGGATATCGATGGCAACACGCTGCTATACAGTGGTATACCCACATCCGAAAGAGCTAAAGGGGGCGTGGGTTGCATTGTGGCCAAAAACCAGAAAGATATTAGCAAGGGATGGAACTTTGTCTCGGAGCGCATTATGGTTGTAAAACTAAAAGAAGGAGAAACCATAGTCAACCTGGTCATAGTGTATGGTAGAGGTGGGCAAATCGACACACTAAGCTGTTTCGAGACAGTCGGCTCAGCGATTTAAACTGTGTCGACACACTGTTTCGACACAACGGCACAGCGGCACTTTTGCCCGTATCGGGGAGAAAGAAGTCTCTAATAGACAGTATACATTTCTATACATGAACTGTGTGAGACAATCTCCTTTTTTTTCCTTGCGCGCTACTGGCGTGTGTGAAAATCTATGGCATTTCGTGTGACCACAATTCAATATTTTTTCACAAGTCTTCATTATGATGAAATAAAACGGAGATATGATGATAGCTGCAGTATATGTGAAAATAATAAAAAAACAACAATAATAATAACAGTAATAATAACACATGATATCAAACTAGAGTAAGCTAGTTTTGGTAGACAATGATTCAAATCCACTCCGAGTACACAGATATCAGCAGAGCTAATAAAGTGTCCATTACATTTATACGAACACACGGACACTTTCAACTTTAACATAGTGCCTAAAACATTGACAACTGCAGCACTGACACAATTTCCAGTGTCTATAACTTCTCATCAAAAATAATATCACTTGTAAAATCAAGTCATCATAACATATCCCTGAAAAATATGACATGTTTGATATACCATACTAATGTTCCGAACGGTTAACTCAAATTTTACAAAGGCCCACGGAAGGTGAGACAGTGTGTCTCTGCAAAACAGCGAGGCAGACAGGAACTGAAACTGTGTCGAAACAACAAGCAGGCTGTGTGTCGAAACTTTCGGACTCTATGCTGTTTCGAAGCATTGTTTCGACACATACACACAGTAGCCATCTCTAGTGTATGGGCCAAATGAGGATGAGAGAGCAGAGGTCAAGGAGGAATTCTTCGAGCTGCTTCAAAGGACAGTGGATGACTGCTTAGATGAAATTATCATGCTCGGAGATTTCAATGCCAGAGTTGGAAATGACCATGCTAGATGGGGTGGAGTTATCGGAAGATATGGAGAAGATACTCTCAATGACAATGGAAAGCGACTCCTTAGATTCTGCAGTGAGCAGAATCTGATCATTACCAACACAAAGTTCCCCCATAAGCGCATACATGCATACACTAGGTGTGAACCAACAAAGAATGAGAAGTCAGTGATCGACTATGCCATTGTTAGGAGGAGCTCATTCAAATATGTCCGGGATGCTAGAGTCTGGAGGGGGCCAGAGATTGGAAGTGATCACTACCTGCTTACAATCAAAAGAACAACTGAAAGAGTTGCTCAGCCTAGGAACTGCCCAACATCACGCAAGAAACCAAGTAAACGAACGGAAGAAATGAGCATTAAGACCTACAAGCTGAGAGAGCCAGAAATTAAGACCAGATATCAGGGGCTTATTGCTACAGCGGTGAGAAACACAGAAGAACAACCTGATGACTTGGAAACCCTGTGGCTTAAATTCAAGGACATCATAAAGACAGCTGCTGCAGAAGCATGTGGTGAAGACCGACTTGGGAACAAGAGAAAGAGGACACCTTTGTGGTAAAGTGGGATGTTATAAATATTTATAGGGGACTTAGTGTACTGACTGAGATCAGCTGTGAAGGTATCTATATCTAATAAGAGTAGTGTATTATAGATAACCTTACTTACTGCCACATATGTATACCTCAGTCAGAATTATTCTGGAATAGTGTGATGACTACGTTATATGTCTAGGGTATGTGTATGATGAAGTGTAAGTCATAACAACAACAGACAGATAAACAATTTAATTTATTCCACCACACTTGACAACACTGTGACACTCACATACATATAACACTCTAAGAGGATATCTTAAAGGAGTCACTGATAACTTTTCAAATAACAATATGTATTCAGTGCTGTCATGAATGTATATGTGTCCTGATTCAAATACAAAGGGAACCAGGAATCACAATCAATTTTAATTACAAGTTATATGTACAGAATTTATTAATATGATTCTTGTAGTGTCATATATTATTAATGGTATCCTATGTGTGTCAGTTGTGTAGTGGTAATATGAGGTAATACTGGTTTTGTTTTGTTCAAGCTCTGTTGGTATTTGTCATCATGACTTCAATAGTTTGTTTCTATTGGAACTAGTATTGGAGATGTTCTCAGTTCCTGGTATTAAAACAATTAAATTCCCCTCTTAATTTTAGTTTACAATGTCATTTTAAGATGGGGGTACATAATGTTGAGCTCCATGGCCACACTCTCTTATCTTGCGTGATGACTGCAGTAAAAGACTCCTCTGCTCGATTTCTGTAATGAGTTCTGGAGCCACCCCACTGGTTGCTATATGGACCAAGGAGTATGCTGTCCACCTCTGGCTTCAGCAAAGCTCTGACCAGGTGCTGCTCAATAACTTTAAGACCACGGTCCCTGAAACAAGAAGGTGGTACCTTCTACGTCAGAACTAATTTATACTCCATTTCTACACTGAGCACAATACATCACAAACATTGAGTTCAGAGCGTTAGGCCAACTGTCAGCTTCATCTGAAATACTTTATACCAGTATTTCCCTCCCTAATGGTTACTACGCCTCTGCAATTCCAGCATTATTTCTTTCTAGTTAATAATCTAGGTGTCAGTGTACTGTTTGGCCATTCCATGCAGTTTTACTTTCCTCCGACACCTTCTGTTCAGGCTGGAGCACTATAGGCTTTACATCATGTTCGCTACTGAACCACACATATATACAGACATAATTTATCAATTTACATTCAATTTTCATTTAAAAATATTGAATATTTCAAGCTTACCACAATTCATGGAAATAATAATAAACAGTTTCGTTGACTGGCAATGAATATAGCACAACTCCGATCTGCCGATGTCCCAGGCTTTATTTTATAAAAAATATACACTGGTGCTCAACGCACTGCTTCTTAGTAGGTTTATTACAAGATGTGGCAATGAACAGACGCTCTGAATTGAGTATATTCGCAGCTCTACCCAATCACACCACGTCTACACATCTTTTCAAAAAAGTACCCCTTTCTCACGTTTCCCCTGACAACACAAGATAGTATTTATAGTCCGACCAATCGTGTTTAGTCTTTCATTTGTTGCGCTCCAATCACATAGGAGTTAACATGGTAGGCTATTTCCGTAACGTAATGTTTTTTCAAACACGTTATAAAAAAATTTTATGAGCAGAAATGATTTCATGCTGTCAGGCACCCCCACTATTTTATTTTGGCCATAACTTGGTAATTCCTAGACTATTTGCGTAACGTTTTACATATTCTTTGTCAGCAAACCCTAAGGAACCCAAATATACGAATTTAATGGAGCCAATATGCATTTTCTTCTAGGATAGTCGTGCTGTCATGTTTTCAAACGTAAACCGGTATAATGTCATAATTCCCAATAAGCGTTTTTCAGGATTTTAAAACCTAACTCTGGTATGGGTAGTGAATTTTATCACTGTCGATTTGAAATAAAGTTAGTGCATGTGGCCTTACACGCGTGATGGCAGCAATTGTGTATCGCGCGACGCGTGTTTAGTGTTGCACGTGTCCCTGCTTTCTGCCTCTCCCTTCTCTCTATCCTTTAGTCCATCTGTCTTTTAGTTACGCCGTGTATAAAATGGAATGAATGAAATATTAAATTTAGGTCATTGATCAGCTTGCGTATCTCAAGGTTTTTCCAAGAAATACAGTACACGTTTCATTGAAGAAAGCGTGCAGCGACACAGTAGGCTTTTACTATCAACGTGAAAGCGTTACAATTTGCCGACGAAGTAGAAAACAAGGGGGATTTCGAGTACAGGCATTGTGACAGCACTGTTCTTTACCATTCTTCTTTCCTTTTATTAATTTTATTTGTTAGGCTTTGCATTTACGTTTTAATTTATATATGGGGATTAGAATAATTCACGACAACCTTGGTGGACAGAGGAAGTCAAAGAGAAAATAAGAGAGAAGAAAATGGCATGGAAACAATACTTAGGAGCTAAAAACACAGCAGGACAAATAGAGAAATATAGAGAATATGTGATACTCAGAACAGAAGCAAAGAACAAGGTGCTAGCAGCAAAACAGAAGTCCTGGGAAGAATTTGGAGAAAAGCTAGAAAAAGATGCGCAAGAAAACCAGAAATTGTTCTATAAGACCCTAAAGAACACGAGGAAGGAAAAACAATGGCCTCTCAAATTTATAAAGGACAAGCAAGGCAAATTGCTTACTGCCCGGAAGGAAGTAATGGAAAGATGGAAAGAATATTTCTCAGAACTCCTTGATGGTGAGCAAGGTCAAGCATCAGAAATGATAACCACTAGCACAGAAGAGGAAACAAATTGTGATGAAGATAACATAAAGATGGAAGAACTTGAAGGCAGCACTGGAGAAAATCAAGATGGGCAAAGCAGCAGGGCATGATGGTATAACACCAGAAATGGTTAAATACATGGGAGCATCAGGCGACCTATTACTCTTAAGGATCCTACAGGCAGCGTGGTGCAACAAGACCATACCAAAGGACTGGGAGATTGCCATCATAACACCAATTTTCAAAAAGGGTGACAATCGACAATGTGGAAACCATAGAGGCATATCCCTTCTCAGTGTCCCTGGTAAAATCTACTCTAGAATCCTAGAGCAGAGACTCCGACGCCTAGCTGAGCCACAATTGGATGAGGTCCGAAGTACTCAAGACCTAATCTTCACACTCAGACAGCTGAGTGAAAAGGCCCTTGAATATAAGAGTGAGATCCATCTTTGTTTCATAGATCTGGAAAAGGCGTTTGACAAGGTCCCCTGGAGCAAACTTTGGGACTGTTTGGCAAGGAAGAACATTCCAGCACCTCTGATTCATGCTATACAGAGCTTCTACAAGTCTTGCAGAAATTATGTGAGGACAGCAAACCATAAGTCAGAAGAGTTCAGGACCACCACTGGTGTAAGACAAGGTGATATCCTGTCACCTTATCTTTTCATACTCCTCATGGACGACGTTATCAAGTCATGTAAGGAGAGAACAAGAAAGTATTCAGTGGGGTACTGGAAGATGAGACAGGTATGTATTTCAGAGCTGGCATTTGCTGATGATGTTGCCATGATTGCTAAATCAGAGGCACATCTCCAATCCAACCTGCAAGTCTGGAAGGAAGAGCTGGAGAAGAGAGGGATGGTCATAAGCAGCTCTAAAACAAAATCCATGGTGATATCACGAGAAGAAAGAAGACATCAGATTAAGCTGGGAGAACAGGTCCTGGAGCAGGTCGACCACTTTAAATATCTCGGAGCTATTATAGACCGAAAGCGAGGCATCAAAGAAGAGTTGGCCACTCGAAAAGCAGCAGCTGGGAGACTTTTTCAAGCCATAAATCGAGAATTCCTCAGCAAGAGAGGTTGGTAAGAAAACGAAGATGGCTGTAGTAAAATCTGCGAGAATAATCGCTCATTTCAGTAAGATTTTAGTCATAAAATGATAATAAATAAACCCGCCCTATTGTGTCTGACGGTGATGTTCTCACACGCCAGCATAACGCTGAATTTTGTGCAGTGCTAAAGCCTATAGAACGATCCCACGGTAAAAATCTAACACGCGTTTTAGTTTCGGTTTCGAAAACATACTACCAACATTTAACATTTTGCCAGATCTGCTGCATACACACTGCAGCCAAGACTTATAATTAACGATTTTGCGGAAGTATGCCACCAAACTGCTATCTGAATTAACGTATTCTGTCAACTTTAAGGCAAAATTTAGTAGTAATCCTTACATTTTTTTTGGTAGTGTTACACGATACAATACAAATTATTAACGCCAATTCTTAACCCGCCACGCCAACACCCAGCTTCGCTTGACACATTCTGCCATGCATATATACACGCTGGAGGAAAGCCAACAGAGGCAAACACGCAGACAATTTTATTGCCTCCTCGCGGTAATGTTTCTGACGTCACAAAACAAGTTAGTTATTTGAAAATACATGCTGGCGAGATGAAAGAGAGGGAAAGATGGCGGTCTTGTGTAAAATATTTATTTGACGATTGACTATGACAAAAATTGAAAATCTAACCCAATATGAATCTGACCATAAAAATCATATGGTAGTATAGCTTAGAGTCCACTGAGCAAGAATGTGTTTTAAATAATATGATAGTCCCAGTATTAGCCAAGTTATTGGGAAAATACAAAATGTCTACGGACGCACGACCAGACAGACTGTTGTTCCTGCTTGTTTTTCATAACGTTAGTGGGGACACCGGCTTAGAAGGGAGGCATTGAGGTAAATTTAAATTCGCTTGGGTAACAAGAGTATAGGAGGGAAAAGGGGAGCGGTAGGAAAATGTAATCTAAAACGAAACATCTTTTTGTATTGGCATAACTAAAGCAGACTGGCCAATCGACTACCAGACACAGAGTATGTTTGGAATTGTTTTTGTTTTTCAAAAACTGCATTTGAATTCTGGTAGTCGCAAGCTTTCGATTGGCCAGTGCTACTAAATATTAGCAAGAAGCTTTCATTATTCATTGCCAGTTGAACTACATTTTTCATTCAGATACGCTGAGAACAGCTGTGATAAATTTAAAATTAAATAACTAAATAAGTATTCACAGTCTGGACAGTTCAGAAGAAACTGAGGCCATTTCTTTGCAAGTCAGCGTCATTTGTTTATATTTCTTGATGTGTGGTAAGAATGCTTTATGAATTTAATATGTTTAATCCCATTACCAAAGTTAGATACTGCTATTGGGAAAAAGTGAAGGACGTGCCGGGAGCAGACATTGTGGAGTCCTCACGTTGAAATGTATCTAACTGATGTATGTTGTCATGATTATGTTTGAATATTATTGCCTTAGAGTATATTAGTAAGCCTCCGTGTTCCATGAACACTGTTCAACATGCCTGAAGCATTTATATTTAAAAAGAAAAAGAAGAGAAAAATATATAAAAGGAAATGTGGTTACCCCACATTATATAACTGAGGAAAACTATGTAAACGTACAGTGGCGTATCTGCCATAGGGACCTGAGGTGTGGTCACAGCAAGGTGGGAGTCATGAAAAACTAGGGGCGAGTGCACCTGAAATGCACGCGAGGCTGACCCCCATATCACAGTAGGGAAATAAATAATATCAAAAGTGATCAGATATAAAAGGCCAGAGTGTCCTTTTGTTGCAGAGGTTTTATTTCCTGTTGCCAGCTGGTAACAGGAAACCTGAGGAGTGACGATAACGCCAAGAAGTCTCCGACAATTCATTTATGCTGTCAAGAGATAACAGCAGGAGCTTGGGGCGTCTGATGTGATATCAATATTTCTGCAACTACACACTATCTTATCATTCAACAAGAAACCCCAGGTGATATGTTAAGGACCTGGGTATATCTGACAGTTTCGTTTTAAATAAACACTGGTATTTCAAATCATACTCAGGAAGTTGATGGGGTATGGTGATAATACAGCCCATCATACACAGTGACTCTCCCTATTAGATGAATAAAGTGTAAGCTGTGAACATTCCAACAGGAAAGACGTATATTAACTTTGTAGTTATTTGGGCAGATTGTCCACACAATTTTAGTTGATCTTTTCTGTAAACTATCTTGTCCTCATTTTCAAAGACCTGTCCAAAGATATGACTGGAGAGGCAAAAAAATTGTACAAAAAATATCAAATTTAAAGAAAAACTTAACCACAGGTTTTTATTCACTTTCTCATAGAAACTTAAAGTGTTTTTGTGTTGTGTACCATCATTTCATTTCTCCCCCAGACACTAGGTACATCATACACCAGACACTAGAGCCAAAATAGTGACCGTGAGAGATCTAGGGAGGTAGCGTTAGGTTCCGTGCACATAATTCATCATCATCATTTATAGAGTCAGGGGCCTACATGTGCTTGACCTCACACGGTTAATACATACACGGATTTCATTCTTTTAGGATACCATCATAACCTCCCCAGCAAAATCTAACTTTGCTACAATGGCTGTATACCGCTCCACCTATGTCCCTGTCTTGACATATGGATGCGAGTCATGGGCAATGACTACAACCCATAAAAGCCAGATCCAAACCTCAGAAATGAGGTATCTGAGGAAGGTTGTTGAAGTAACAAGAAGAGACATGGTCCGCAATCAGACGATACGCCAAGGCCTAAAATCCCACCCCCTGCAGACCCAACTAGAACAGTCCCAACTAAGATGTTTTGGCCATGTCTGCAGAATGGGAGAAGATCGGCTACCACAACAAGCCTGGGAAACAAAGAGCCAGGGATCCAGACCCCCAGGACGACCCAGAGTCCGCTGGGAGGACAACATTAGACAATCTTTGAAGGACCGAGGACTAGAATGGAACCAGGCCAGGAGGAAGACAGCCAATAGGATAGTTTGGCGCTCTCTCTTCAAAACCTCTACACCTCACAATAGAAAGGGAACGACTAAGTAAGTAAGTATATATATTGTTTTTCATTTGTTCAAATAAAGAAAGGTAGCTGCCTGGAAAGTGTCCGCTCTCTACGATGAGTCTGACATTTTGAACGTTAACGATTTGAAACATATCTTCGAACATGTCACAGTGTTTCATCTATTGGTATAGGGGACACATAACATCCTTGGACTTTTCCTGGATTCTTCTTATCATCCACAATTGTATAAGGCCCATAGAAAATATGAAAACCAACTCATACACACACATGCTCGACTACAGACGAAAATGGACGTTCTCATCTGCTCAGCAATTTAGTGTTGATGTGTTGATTTGATGTAATTAGTTCGTCTTGTATACAACCGATAGTCAGTTATAACAGCAATTAGTTAATGATCTCTTTAAGGTGTTAGTAACATACAACAACAAACAATTTTCATGTTTCAGCTAAACCGCCCGTCGAATGTTTTGTCGTCCCGCTAATGTTATTATATGATATTTACTTTTTACTTTTTCATTCCATTATTGCCGTGAAGTGCCATAGGGAGTCAAGTGTGACGCGTTGCCTGCTGTAAGCCAGTGTTATTGTTGCCTGCTGTAAGCCAGTGTTATTGTTGCCTGCTGTAAGCCTGTGTTATTGTTGCCTGCTGTAAGCCAGTGTTATTGTTGTTTGCTGTAAGCCAGTGTTATTGTTGCCTGCTGTAAGCCAGTGTTATTGTTGCCTGCTGTAAGCCAGTGTTATTGTTGTCTGCTGTAAGCCAGTGTTATTGTTGTCTGCTGTAAGCTAGTGTTATTGTTGCCTGCTGTAAGCCAGTGTTATGTTTGTCTGCTGTAAGCCAGTGTTATTGTTGCCTGCTGTAAGCCAGTGTTATTGTTGCCTGCTGTAAGCCAGTGTTATTGTTGCCTGCTGTAAGCCAGTGTTATTGTCGCCTGCTGTAAGCCAGTGTTATTGTTGCCTGCTGTAAGCCAGTGTTATTGTTGCCTGCTGTAAGCCAGTGTTATTGTTGCCTGCTGTAAGCCAGTGTTATTGTTGCCTGCTGTAAGCCAGTGTTATTGTTGCCTGCTGTAAGCCAGTGTTATTGTAGGATGTCCGTGACACTGTCCATCCCTCTGCTTCTTGGTCTTCACCGTGCACTAAACCCAGATCTTCTAGTTTTGTAGGCTCGCATGTTTATCGGGCTCCATTTTCATTAGGCAACCAAATCACGTAATTTTCTGTCTCTCTATGTACAGTACTTGATGCAGGATTTACTTCCGACAATTTCTCTGATGTCCTTATTTCTCATTATGGCTCTTCTGTAAACATTACACGCTTTTCTTAAATATCTCATCTCACAGGATCTGATTTTCCTCTCCTGTACTTTAATCAGGGATCATGTTGAACACTGATAGCAAAACGTTGGTAATAATAAACTAGTTATCAGCTGTCGTTTAGTTTCCATATTGATATTCTGATGTTCAAGCTGTTTTGACAGTTGGTAATTCCCTGAAATGGCTTTTTGACATCTTGTTTGATGTCAACAGGAGTTACCGAATAACCTATTTAAAATATCGAAACTTATTTCGCCCACTGGATTGACTTATTAGCGGAATGAAATGGATGCTGGCTCTCAATTTGGTGTCACTGTCAATAAATAAACAAATATAAGTGAAAACCAGGTACTCGTGTGACAGAAAGAAGGACAGAAGACAATAGAACAGCAAAAGAAGTGATAGCCTCACAGAAGAATCGAACTAGAGACCATCCAAACAGCGCCATCGCCTCGCTGCGAAAGTGAATCGTGAAAGGACCTACAGCCAACTATGCACCTCAGAAAAGTGTCTCGTTGATCCTGGTTACTTTTCACGAATCTGTACACATCTATGGAATATAGGACCTGGAAACAAACCTGACATTGATTGACTCAATCACTAAAATAACTTTCCTATTAGCAAATATAAGCCAAATAACACACAAAGGTGGAAATATTTGCTTCTAGTAATGCGTAGAGGAATGTGAACAACATAGGCTAGCATTGTCAAACATTTTGTGGCTCCCTTCATTGCAGCGACGGAAGGATCTTTATATAACGATCCACAAACGAAGGAGGGGAGAATAGAAGAAATGGGGACAGGATCTTCTTCTTCCTCGTTCGTCCTGAAAAGGACGTTGGTTGCGTTGTGTCTGTTTACACCGGAGCTGCGATATCTGCGCCTTTCGGCCGACACATCCGACTTCAGCACGGCATTTTTGGGACCGGGTTTGCCTTCACTCTTCGATCCCTACTCTCAGCCAGACTGCAGTGACGCAGCCTGTTTCCAGGACCACCACGTGGAGGTGGAGTAGGGTCTTGGTCAGCTCTGGTTCGCTGACCCTGACGCAAGCAGTCAAGCTATGGGTCGCTGACTGTAATCTCTATTGCTGCATTTTTGGGTCCCGGGACAGGATCAAAAGAAGTATTTTTTGTTTGTTAAACGAACGCCCGCTATAACTCGAGGCGAAATCTCCGGTTAGTATGTCTAACCTGAGACTGATGTTTACGTGAGTATCCTATTTTCCCTGTACGCTGACAGGTGTCCTCTCGCCATTCAGGCAGATACTAGCCATCTTCGGTCGCCTCGTATAAAGTGTCAGCAGCATTTAGAGGGAAGAATTAGTACTAGTAGTAGAAAGAGGCAGAGAACACGACGAGGACGAATAAGAAGAATGGCACAAAGGAGAAGAAAGAAGAAGAAGCAGAAGGAAGAGGAGGAAAATAAGAAGACGAAGAAGGAATAGAGGAGAAGAAAGTGGAGAGAAAGAAAAGAAGAAAATAAAGACACGTGGGAGAATGAGACAAAGTTAATGAAAAATAAGTGGAAGATAATGAAAAGGCGAGAGAGGAGACGAAGAAGGAGACAAGGAAAAGGTAGAAGGAAAAAGAAAACAGAGTTCACGAAGAAAACGAAGAAGAAAGAAGAGAATGAGAAAGAAGAAGACGAACAAGTAAAGAAAAAAAGATGAAGGTGCACGATAGAAAGAATGATGTGAAGGAGAATTTAAAAAAATATAAAAAAAAGCAAGAGTAAAGAAGAGCGACAATATCCGGCAGGCACATGAGAAAAAAATATGTCACTTGTTGATCTTGAAGGTCATCATGAAACATCTTCCCAGGTTTTCATCTAACTCATAGGTCAACTTAAGGACGGCCACCTTGGGCCAACCAGGTTTCGAACACAGACCGTCCGTTGTTCGTAGCGTGAGAGAAGCAAATTGAGCAACGAGCCACAGATTAGGGATTTAGAGGGATAACTCGCATCGTCTGCTTGCGGCGACATCAAAGGCGGTTGTTTCATGTGGGAGATGACTGGATAATACGTCGGGAGTGAGGCTGTTGAGATTCAAGTCACTGGCAACATTTGGAATTTTCTTAGGAATGCCTGCGTACTTGAGATGTCAGGTAATTGAGAGGTTGGGTTATAGAGAATACGCGGCAGTGATCAAGACGCTTTCACCCATATTTTATCATTTTGTTTAAAAATGATCATTTTTTTCAGTATTGATGCTACAGTTTAGTATAACCATTTTTCTAGCTAATTTTGTATGTTTTTTTTTATTGCAGTTTTTTTTAGCTCAGAAATATTTAAAATTAATTTTTCAAATATGTATGTTACAGCCACAAATCAGCTAATTACTTGTATATATGCAAAAAATTCATTTTGCTATAACTTTTTATTTATTTGTTAACATATTTAAATATTTTTTTCGGTATTTAGTCCAGCAAGGGCATTAGATATTTAATGCTATTTTTAGCAGTTATGAACCTTAACATAAAATGAAATTTCATTGGCTGAAACTATTTCTAAGAGAAGAATCAACGAACGAAATCTTTCATTTAATCAGGGTAAAAAATAGGCATTATTGCTTTTTTTCCCTTTCTTTCTTTTTTTTAACATTCCTGCCCCGCAATAACAGAAATCTCAAAGTGTTTTCAAACTGAAAATTTTTTTTTACTGCAAAGATAAATAGTTAATATTAACATTGCATTTACTGATGTAACATACACACACATACAGACACAAGAGACAGCATGTGAGTGAATAAGTGAATGAGTGAGTGGGTGAGTGAGTGAGTGATTGAGTGAGGTGAAGTAATGAAGTAATTACATACATTAAATTAAATTGAAATTTATAACATCCCAACTAACATAATTACCGATGTATGTTACGTCGGTCGGTCTCACTCAAAATAGTAACTCGCGCCAGAAAAAAAAGTGCGCAACGCACGGTGTGCAACTTGCGCGTCGTGGGTGTTATATAAAACAAATTGGTGCTTAGAGAAAATAGAGAAAACTTATTACCAGTGTTTGTCTCATATTAATATAAAACAAATAATAATAATAATAATAATAAATTCTTTAAGCGCCAAACACGGCGCATAAGGCAGAAACCAGTGCTCTCCAGGTTGTTCGTTGTGACGCCACTCCTCTTAGCTCTTGCACATTATTTAGGCCCAACGTTCTTCCTTCTCTTATTATTGTTCTTCTGAGTGTTTCTTTTGGTCTTCCTTTTTTCCGCTTACCCTCAGGAACCCAAGTGAGCGCCTGTAGTGGTATTCTGTTGTTTTGCATTCGTAGGACATGACCGATATATGACCATCGTCTTTTCCTTATATAGTCGGAGACATATTTCTGCCTAGAGTCTTCTCTTATTTGTCGATTAGTCTTGAATTCTTTCCAACTGATGTTCATGAGTTTTCTAAGACATTTGTTCTCGAATGTATTCAGCTTGTTCTCCAATGATTTTGTTATTTTCCAACTCTCACAGCCGTATGTTAACACTGAGATAACATTTGAATTAAACAGACGAAGCTTGGTATGTATATTCAATGATCGTAATTTCCAAATGTTAGATAATCTATTGAAGGCGCTAGCTGCCAAAGCAATTCTAGTATGGATTTCTCTTGTTGTGTCACCATCCTGAGTCATTTTACTGCCTAAATAATTGAAACTTTCAACTTTCTGTAGTTTTTCCCCGTTCAAGATGATATCAAAGGTCTCGTTAGAAAAGTTCATAGCTTTAGTTTTAGAGGCATTTATTTGGAGACCAATTTTAACCGAGAGATGACACAAATTATTTATATAAAACAAATACTTTGGTTTTATTTTTTTTATTCTTTCGCGAAATTAGTAGCGCTCGACAAAGAAAAAGTGCGTAAAAATTGGTGTGCATGAGCCCTCTCCCGATGTACAAATCATGAAAACTTGAAAGATTTTGTTAAAACCACTTATTATCAGGGAACACTCTTTGAAAAGAATCCACGCACTTTCACACGAAATGTATGTCATCAAAGAACTTTTAAATTGAATCTAAAATAACATAATTCTCCCCGTGCATACGTTGGTCACAGCTGAGGAATGCAACCGTTTTGAAAAATTGTATTGTTTCCATTATATATACTCTCCCGAAAATAGTTACAATCAACAAAGAAAAGCGTTCAAATGACGGTGTTCATGAACAGTTTGATTACACTGTATAATTGAAAGAAACCAAAAAACACTCTAAAAATGTACTTCTATCTGCTCATCCGGGAACGGAAACAGCACACTATAATTAAAAACCCGTCAAGTTTGACGGGTTATTGCTAGTTAACTAATAAATACTCATGAAAACGTTGTATGAACTAAAACAGAGTTATCAGTTAAGCACGTTTTCACAGCTTTCACGACTTTGGCAAGTGAATGTAGATTTATGAGCAGCAAAGAAAGCACATATGGCCGGCACCCGAACCATTCCTAGAAAAGCTCTATGGAGATAGACATAACCTCAAGCTGACCACTGACTTCTTTGAACACATTCAAGTTGACGTCTGAGAGTGTACGAAGAAGAAGAAGATTAATTTTGAACGAAGTGTAATTTTAATTTTAACAGATATCAGTAAAATATTTCACCACAAAGTACCTGCATACCTAAAGCAATTCGGACGTGAGTCAGTTCGGGGTGTTGTTGTACGATAGAGATAAGAGAGAGATATAAACAGGGAGA
This sequence comes from Oreohelix idahoensis, assembly GCA_024509875.1. NCBI lineage: Eukaryota > Metazoa > Mollusca > Gastropoda > Stylommatophora > Oreohelicidae > Oreohelix > Oreohelix idahoensis. The sequence goes on from JAMPIV010011218.1 coordinate 166,579, forward strand.
GAGAGAGAGAGAGCGAGAGACAGAAAGAAAGAGAGGATGAAGGAAGTGAGAGAGAGAGATAGAGAGAAAGAGAGAGAGAGAGAGAGAGAGAGAGAGAGAGAGAGAGAGAGAGAGAGAGAGACGGAAGAAAACAGTAAAGTTGTAAAAGTTTAAATACCGGTAGTTCTTTTAAAGTTTTCCTTTAAAACAGTGCTTCTTAACAAGGAGTGCATGCACCACCGTCGGGTGCGAGACCTACCTTCACGTGGTGCGGGACATGTCAGATCTTATATAAGGCGATTAGTCATTAATATTATATAACACTGTCACGGGTTGTCTGCCCTGCTCTACAGTAGTGGTCCATTAGTGACCAAACTGAGAGTAAAAGGATGAGAGTTTTCAAAAGTAGCAACCGTCGCTCTAGATTACTCTTGGCACAGATATAAATAGAAGATTGGTGCTTCTATTTCAGGGAGTCTCACAGAGATTTTCAGAACGGTAAGTATAACAACTGAGTCACATAAGTTTGTTATAAACTTAGTATTCTCCACCCACTTCTGTGAGAAAATATGTTTTGACTTGTATTTCATGAGCACCCCGCTGAAGGTGATTCAGCAAATTATTAATTTTATGTTTAGCTCTGAATAGTATTTTTTTTTTAAGAAATAAATCCTACGGGTGCAAACATCAAATTTAGCGCGCCCCCCTGTGATTAACTCAACTAATGACTCATATTTAGATATCACAAAATGCGTTCGTTCTCTTTTTCTGGTCTTCATTCCTCTCCGGCATTTTTACTTGCTATTCCTTTACCATGCTAATCCTTTCAATGTTCATTGTTTTCGCTTACAACGTTCACGGTTTTATTTTTTAAATCACATCTTGTCATACCTGTCACCCACCCCTCTCTTCTGGTTATTTTCTCATTTTTGTTATCGGCGACGCTTAAGCGAAGGAGCGAATTTGCCATTTTGACTTTTCGCTTATTGCCAGCTCCAGACGGAGTATCAGTCTTCACTGAGCGACATTTCTATTGTTAACCCAGATTTTTTTGTCTGACAAGATACATGAAACTACTTTGTCACATGATAAGGTGCTAATGTGCAAATATGACGTGCCCAAATACACGGTCGATCTCACTGGGATATAAGAGGATAACAATCTTTATAAAAATTAAGACCAAGAGAGTTATGTAACTCTTCCGGCAGATTGAATTTGTCGTAATAATTAACTATTAGCAAGTAACATTTTGGAAGAAATTATCAATGATAGATATGTGAAGTAGTGAGTTTGTAAACATGACAAGAAGCAAGACTTTATATGGTTAAGAAGTTTGAAAAATAACACGAAAAAGGCAATATCTTAAGATGACATTAGTGTTCTACATGAGGATAGTGGGAGAACCCCTACCAAAATCAGACACTTATTCACAATTGATTTGGCATTTGAGATGCAAAGATAGACTATTCCTGATTGGATTTAATAGCAAACTTAGTGTGTACGGGGAAAAAGTCGCTTATATTCTACATCATTGTTAGACTACTTCACTGTCTTCCAATTTCGTTAAGAAGACATCGTAGACAATCAGGAACACAGAGTATTATGACCCAAATATAGAACAGGCCATAGTACTGGACGTGAATTCTAAGATTAGAAGAGAGTAACCTCAGAGACATCAATTTGCGACTTCAGTTCCAGGATCCAACTTCAAGTGCACTCAGTTAGACACCTAACTCACATGAAAGGTACGGCATCTTAAACAGTTGCCGGATAACATTCGGGCGTAACGTGTGCAAAAAGTCTGTACTCGGCCGAAAAAACTCGGGTAAGTTGTATTATGTACATTTTATATTTGCATTTTGACATGTAGAAATTGCTTGTAGATGCATAGTGGCATATGAAGCTGACAACCTCATCACTGCAAATAACTTGACACATGAACCACTTCTGCAAGAGCTAGTGACTGCTTCGTGCAGGTTTCTGCACAAGGAACCAACAGTAGAGTGTGTCGTACGGTAGGTTAATTGATTTATTGGGCCCAGTCTAAGTAAAGAGTAAAGGTTGACTGATACACGAGAATGTATAGAAAATAGATTTCACAGGTGGTAGGTTAAGGGAAAGATATGTCTCTGGAATGAGTAGGTTTCTCTCATCCAGCCTATCCGTACAACTATGCTTTATTATAGGACAGTCTTTGCCTCCCTGTCTAATGAAAGAACAGGTTACTCTACACACACACACAACAATATGTGACAACAATGACACACAAACGGGAAAAACTAAGGATAAATGGGTATGGGTCTGACCAACACACAAAGTTAAGTTTCTTTGTAGTTTATTATCATTAAACTTGACAACACCAATTATCTAAAAGATATCAAGAAATTATTTACATACATTGAAAGTAAGGAAGAGAGGTGCGCCTTCCCCGTATGGAGAGAAAAAACCCAAAGGGTGAAGGTTAGCACTAGGTTACAGAATAAAACAATATTGGTACACTATAAGACCAAGTAAAGTAAACAAAATTTAGACAATCAGATTTATGGATAATTCCCAGCAAAACAAGAAAATCATCACACACTCTCTCGCACAGTGGCCACTTCTAACACTCTTACCTAATTGGCTCCTATAGTAGGTCTGTGGTATCCCTTGGTAACAGAATTATTCCATGAACATAATTCCTATTTCACTATGATTAAACTGTCACCCTCAGCTGTCGACAATCCAAATTGGCCCCAGTTCACCCCCCCTCCCCCCCTTCCCCCCCCCCCAAAAAAAACCAAAAAAAACTAGTGAGGTGAACGCCGAATATGGTGCTTCTATCTGGATATTGGTGTTCCTACCAATAGTTGGAAATGTGAGAATCCTTGAGGTTTACCCTTTAGAGAGGGGAATATTCCCAGTATTGAGAAACATCTGGTTGCTTAAAAAAATGTTAAAAATGATGATGATGGTTCTTCTATCGGCCAACTCTGTGTCAGAGCGCAGATTCTGCACAGTGTATAAAGATATGTATATATAATCCACTTGAATACGACTGTCGGGAGTCGGGGAACAATAATAATGTTACATGTACACACCACAGTGGGCTGGTAAAATGGTAATCTGGATTTTGTAAGTCCAGTATTTATATTTATTGTCATCAAATATCATCGGCGAGTGCACGCTTATAAATGAAATGGATACTGAACCAGAAAAGTAAAAGACCGCTGGTCGCCCTTGAGATCAGGTCTGCGAAAAATATAAGAGAACATTTGTGGGGAAAATGCTACCATTCTATGTAGATATCTCTGTATATACCGACGGGGACAAGACGATCTCTCATCCTCTCGGTCAGTCCTGACTAAGTTCAAAAGACACACGGTGTTTCCCTACGCCTACACGCTCGCAGACGTCGCTGGCCGCTAATCTAGGTCGGACCGAGTTTATGATAACTCACCTGTCCCTGTTCGCGGCTGGCGGTCAGCGCACGGTGTTAATTATTATTTAATTTTCCATACGCACCGCCTATAACAATGATCGCCTGTCATTAAATAGCTATAAAATTGTCGGTTTCTGTTCGTTTGTCGTATGGCATTTAAAAATAATAGACGCTATAATAACAAATTACAAATGAAATATAAACATGTATTCTATACTCCCGCTATCAGTCACCTAACGCCTATAAGGTCCGGTCTGCTTAACAGTCGATTTTATATCTCTCTCTCCTGGGGGGAGTGTAAGTGTCGCGTCCGTCTACACTGTAAACATAATTACCGTCTAGTCTCAGTGAGTTAGCGGTCGGATGGTGGACTAACATTTTAATTGAATATCTAGTATGAAAATCGCTACGCGTTATTTTATTTAATAGTTCTTACTAGCGAGAAAAAAAATCTAAGAGAAGTATAAGTGTTTAAATGCTACCACCACTTCTAAATCCTTAGCACTAGTTTCCTCTTACCAGAAAATTCAGAACGAAAATCTCCACGAATCACTTATAAACACTTCCAACAAGAAAAATGGTTCTCGGACTGCGCGCTAGACTATTCAAATTCTGACTGACTTCTGATGGCGGGGTTAAAAAAACAGCAGTATATATACATTAGATTTCTCTGATCTCTAATGGAGTTAATTTCGCGCTCCTGTGTGTGTGACGATGATTCAGAAGCTAGAGCCCAAGATGAAAGGCTTACGATTCAGACTACCAGAGTCTCTCGTCTGAAGTTGTTGACCGACATCAAAGTCTTTAGTTCTACTAGCGGGTTTCTCTTCAGATTGCCCGCGTCTCGAGATCAAAGAGCACAGGGGAGTTCTAGACTTTCCCTGAGTAAAACTACAAAGGGTCTGTGCCGTCGCTCTCTCGTGTGCTGTCTGTCAGGTATTATGATTGACAGATGAGCTCGCGTGAGTAGAACGAAGTAAACAAAGACTGATTTGCGTCCTGTTATGACTGACAGGTCACTAAAATTGTAAACACTGTGTTAGCCCGTGTTTGAAGAAAAGAGGGCGGGACAAAAGGTGATCTGCAGAAGTGGACAGGCAATATAATGCATGTTTTTAGCTAGCAAATCATAGAGCAGCTATGAGGTTACAATAAGCTGTCAGATTACTGTAGGCTCTTTTTCCAGTACACGTCACAGAGGGTGTCTCAGGCTCCATAGAGAGCAGGTAGTGGATAGTGATATAACAGTGTACTTATTTATCATACAAGTACTTTAGTAAATGTCATATGCATGTATGTATATATATATATATATATATATATATATATATATATATATATATATATATATATATATATATATATATATATATATATATATCAATTTCCGTCTTCCGCTGTCCAAAAGCACTTTCATGCGACTCACTTGGGTTAAAATAAACGCTCAGGGAGGGTAAAAGTCTGAGGAAGATGAAGTGGTGAATGGAAGCGGTGGTCTCCTGATGATTATGTCAAGAGACCCAATACTTAGCAGAGGAATTTGCTTCCTTTCAGTTTGTGGTACAAGTTGCCAGCGGCCGACGTTAGACACCAACATCAGACACGTTTTGAAGACACTTGACAACGTTTGTAGTTACCTCATACTTAATGCATGAAACGTGCCACCAGACTTGACTGTTGTAGAGAAGTACAGTCCAAAGCATCTGTGGAACCAACAGCGACTGAAGCAGACGCCAACTGACCCCGCACGAGAAGCTAAGTACGATACCATGGTTTAAATCATCCGATGGTGATAAATATCATCGCTTATTTTTAATAACCAACTTTATTTATTTTACGTTGTCAAACTGTAAGTGATTATTAAACCTGTTTATCTGTAAATGTAAAGCTATAGTTGGTTAAATCACTATAGAGTGAACTGTATGTCTGCACCCATATGACTCATATTGTTCTAACTGCATAACCCGATAGAGCTATTAGATTAAGATTTTGCTGAATCACCTTCAGCTGGGGCCTCAGAAATACGAGCGAAAACTTATTACCTCACAGAAGGGGCGAGAGAATAATACATTCATGACAGCTTAGATGATCTCGGTTGTTATGCTTACTTTCTTTCAAATCCCGTGATGCTCCCTTAAATAGAAGCATCATTTTTCTATTTTTTTTATCTCTGCCAAAAATAATCTTGAGCGAAGGTTGAAACATTTGAAGACCATCATCATTATACTTTAAAAGTCTGGCAATTGTTGGACTACTACTGTGGAGCAGGGAAGACAATACCGTCACATTATACAGGTATATAAAAAAGAGATTATTTAAGAAATATAGTTGAAACAAGGTTAGAAATTGAAAATGGTTCAATCAGTAAACAGTTAAATAATTTAGTTTCTGATCTTTGAGAGAATTTGTCATCACTGGATTTTATCATTGAAAAACTAGCAATTTTATAAAAGACGTCTCTTCACTGAGGCCGTAAGTTTTGACCTAGCTTTGCAGATGTCTGCAGTGAGTTGTCTCTGGATGACGGTTTTCAGTGAAGTTGTGACTATTCCTTCTCCTCAGGAGACGACGAGTGGTATAGTGGCAGAACGTTCCTGACTTTGCCGGAGTAGCTGCGCATGTTGCCTCTTAAAGTGTCTTTAAGATCCTTCTGTTATATGTGCCGGGTGTCGACATCTGTATGGAAGGTCTGATGATCTAGTTTTTTCATTTTAATATACTTTATTTCTTAATTGTAATCTGATATTTTAAATGCATGCTGTTATACTACGTTTAATGTTATATTGCCATTAAATTAATACTTTAAGTATATTGGAGAATGCCTGGATAAACAGTAATAAAAGATGAGCAAGAGGAAAGGAAAAATGCAAGACATGCCTATGTGCCCGATTCTCAACCCTTGGAATATTAAGTTTTGTCTTATATGTCTTTCTGTCTATCTATCTAGTCTACCTGATTCTGCTCTTGAGTTAGGGAAAGCAAGACAGTGAGGAAGGAAACTGATTACCCACCTCATAAAGCTGGATCTCGTATAGGGGAGGCATTAACAATTCACTCCCTGCGGGTAATATCTGCTAGGGACCCAAAGCCGCTCACCTCTGGTAAATTTTTCCGCATACGCCGACAACACGCTAAGTCCCTAGTCATTCAACAGCAGATTTCCAATATTTCACGAGTTCTTATTATATGCCACCATAATCTGATTATGTTTCAAGTGATTGTCTAATTTACTGTATGAGTGGTTTGGATTGTGTATGTTTGTCTTTTCCGTTTGTTTGTTTTTTCATTACTTTTTTTTTTTTAAACATCTTAAATTTGATTATGATTGAATACTAAAACTGTATGCTATTATTTTACCTTGATAATGTTGCATGCAAATAATTCTCAAAATACACGTGCGAATGAAAGCATACAGTATGCAACATGGCAGAGAGAGGAAGGGCAGAATGTAAGACGGGCCTACGTGCTCAAATCTTAACCCTTTGAAAATAAGGTTCGTTCGTTTGTTCTGGCGACTGGTACCAAAAACTGAGAGAAATAGAAGATCGAACCTCCCTTAAGTTTCCCGTTTCTTGATATTAGCATCAGGCGACCTCCTCTTCCCTCCACTATTTCATCTTCCTCCGAATTTTCTGCCGATGTGCCTTAGCATTTAATCTCAATCTATCTAGTCGGATGAAAGTGTTTCAGAAGAACGGAAGCCGACTGATGTATAATTTTCAGATATATAAGTACACAATAAATCTGAATTTGTATATATATATATATATATATATATATATATATATATATATATATATATATATATATATATATATATATATATATATATATATATATATATATATATATGTCCGCATCATCCACTCCCTGCTCCCTATGGAGCCTGTGGCTATCTCTGCTATTAGTTTAGTGTGAGAAAACTTGCATGAAGCAGTCATCAGCTCTTGCAGTGGTGATTTATGTGGCAAGTTATTTTATATAATGAGGTTGCCAGCCCCATATGCCACATACATCGATTAGTAATTTATGCATGTCAATTTCAAATTAAAAAAAAATAGTTACAACTCACCCCAAATGGGTTAAGAATTATGTCCGGACTTGACGCACAGAAAGGCCGTAATGTCATGCAACTGTTTAGGATGCAGTCGTCCCTCAGGTGGTTAAGGTTACGATTTAACATGAACTTCTAACTCTTCACACTTGAGGAAGGTTCCTCAGACTTGTAGCTCCCAGTACTAAATTTGAAGTTTTGTGCTTGCTAATTTCGAAGATACTCCTAGTTCTATGGTCTGTCCTATACTTGAATCCTTAACACTACACCTTATTTTAGCTGTCTATGATCTCTCTTTGACGAAGATAGGAAAATGCAATGGGAAAATCTTAAAATGTGTTAGGTTTTAAGGCTAATTTTCTGCCCACGCACAAATGTCACCTCGTGAAGTTCTGTTGGGTGAAAACCGAATCATAATTACGTTCATTTTAAGATTCTAATTTCAAACCAACCACAAATAAGGCGTTTGATTTTTAGTAAATGTTACCCCCACCACTCGTTCTAAAATTTATTACATGGCCATATAAGGTATTGCCCGTTAAGTGTTATTTTTACCAAAGTCATTATATCACGCGACCTGCGCTTTATTATTACATCTGATAATCTTTTCTACGGTTACCCTCACTTCCCATTTTGTTTATTACAACAAGACATCTTGTCGGAAGAAGTTATATCATTTCCTCGTGTCTCAGTACTCATGTTTGTTACAGAGTCCTGCCGGAAATCGGTACGTGGTATGTCTAGCGCCCAGACTGATAAAACCAAAACAACATTGGAAGTTACATTTTTCTGCAAGTCATGTCCATGAATTAACATTCATTATCTCAAATCACCGACCCATATTTTTCTTTGTTGGCATTTGCCGGCTGGTGTGAAGAAAATTACTTGCTTATCTATCACTATTCCCTGTGGCTTACACAAAAGTCTGGCTACCAACATCAACCAAACGTTGACCTAATCTTTATAGTTCCATCTGGCTACTTGAGTACTGATCACAATCAAAGGATACCAGGTCATGCGGTCAGGTCAAAACATGGGGAGTGACGACGTTTGTCAACTCAATGAGAAGATAACATCGATAAGTGCAGGCGTAAACAAAAGATAATAAACGGATGAGAAGGAAGAAGGGATGGTACAGTGCAGAGAAGCAAAGATGGTCACAGACAATAAACGACTAAATTATGACTCGTCACAAATACACAGAACTCAAATGTATTTGTACAAGAATAGAACATTGACAACGTGAATTCAAGACCGAATCTTAGTCTTACTTACTTATTTAGTCATTCCTCTTCTACCGTGAGGTGTAGAGGTTAGGAAGAGAGAGCACCATACTATCCTATCGGCTGTCTTCCTCCTGGCCTGTTTCCATTCTAGTTCTCGGTCCTTCAAATACTGTATTGTCTAATGTTGTCCTCCCAGCGGACTCTGGGTCGTCCTGTAGGTCTTGATCCCTCGCTCTTAATTTTCCATGCTTGTCATGGTAGCCGATCTTCTGCAGACATGGCCAAACCATCTTAGTTGGGACTGTTCTATTTGGTCGAATCTTAGTCACATTTTGTAAATAACATTTTCCCAACACATGCTTGTCTCTTTTTCTCCTTTTTGGCTTATTTGTTAGCTAGAAGACAATGGCGTGCGAAGCTTCTGAAGATGCTTTAAGGAGTTGGGGGCTTCTTAAGAAGCTTTAAATGAGTGCGTGGATTCTTAAGATGTTGAAAAAGGGGTGCGGGACCTCCAAAAAGTTAAGAAACACTGCTTTAAAACGTCAGTTACACTTAGCAGTATATGACCAATCTTTCCATTTTCCTATTGACTACTAGGAATCTTCATTTTTAGGCTGAATATTCCATTAGTCCCGGTTTTAGCAATATGGAGAACTCGCGAAATATTTATCAAATCGATTGATGCAGTAAATAACAAGTTTGCTTTTTAGAAATTTCTAAAGCGTCCTGTCATAAACAATTTCCTACCAATTTGCAATCTTTTACGGAAAAGCTACTCATAGCGGCGTGGAAACTAAATTGCTCTGTGACAGAAATAACGCGCATTTCTTCCCATCTCTCAAATTGCGTTTATTTCAGAAATATTTATGCCTCTTATTTTGACAAAATGTTTGGAATTTTTCCTACTTTTTTTTAAGCCAAGTGCAAGAGATTCAATATGAATAAGTATCTCCGTCTTACATGTTTGCATGTCTGCCAGAGAAACATCATTGCACATCCCATACTTTGCGTATCATTGATTTACTTCTGAAGATAAATGGAAATTAATGAAACGAGCATAAGTGAACTAGTGCCGTCATCAGGACATGCTGCAGAAAGATCACAAAATAATTATTTTCTGCCATGTCTTGACGGATTACTTGCTCGTATATTATATTTACAAATCTGTTATTGTTCTCTCTGCTGGTTTCTTTCGTGTTCTGCGTCAGTGCCAAATCTAAACACTGGTCGCATTTTGATCAAAGACCTTTTTTCCACTAGGGACGGACACAAATAAAGAAAGAGATGACATGGAAAGAACTTCAACAGACAGTTCAACACAGATCGAACGAATGAACTTTATTTTGAAAGGGTTGAGAATTGGGCACGCAAACCCGTCTGACATCCTGCCCTTTGTCTTTCATCCTTTATCCTGATGCTCACTCATGCGGGCGTGTGCCTATACTTCTTTGGGAGCTAAAAAGATAAGGAGAGAACGAACGAACGAACGAACTTTATTTTCAAAGGGTTGAGAATTGGGCACGCAGGCCCGTCTGACATTCTGCCCTTCCTTTCTCTCGTCTTTTATACTTCTTCTTCTTCTTCTTGCGATCGCATCTTTGATGATTACACCGTCAGACGAGTTCTCATGATGAATTCGACTGTTGTTTGAAGTTCCTCTTTAACTCCATATAGCTTTGAGTTTAGTGTTGAGTCATTCGGCCAGTATATCTTTCTTAACTGGTCATACAGAGGACAGTCCTGTAGAACATGCTCAGCAGTTTGTTCGTTTAATCCACATGTGCACAGTGGTGAAGCAGACAATCGTAGCTTGTGCATGTGTTTATTCAGTTTGTTATGCCCTGTCCTGAGTCGAAAAATAGTTATCTGTCCCTGCCGGTCGAGAGTGTGATAGTCGTCTTTGGGTTGGTTCTGTTCTCTTCTGATAGTCTGGATAGCTCTCTTTTTCTCAAAGTATGTGACTTCATTATCTTCTTGTTCACATTCTCCTCCCTTTTTTGCAAGTTTATCTGCCTTTTCATTTCCGGGTACACCACAATGAGATGGTACCCACTGAAGTATGGTTCTCTTTTTGGCAGCTACCTTGTTTAGTTCATTTCTCAGATGCGGGAGTTTACCACCCTTGAGAGCTTGCAGGACAGACAGTGCATCTGTGAGGATGACTACCTGGTGGCAGTCAGAGTTGGTGTTATAAATCATATTTGCAGCTTGCTCTAGAGCTTGAACCTCAGCTGTATAGTTGGAACAGAATTTACCAGTGGGAATGTGCCTAGTCTCATAGTGGTTGTCAGGATATGAGATAAAGATACCGGCACCTCCATTCCTAACAGCATTAGTTGCTGATCCATCTGTATAGGCATGTATCCATGATTGATCGGGATAGCTTTCTTGGATCATACTCAATGTAGCAGTTCGTTTTTGCAGATCATTATACTCACATCCACTTGTGAGACCACTGACTGATGTATTAATTTGGAGGGCACTGCTGGCCTGCTCCCATGGTACAGGGTATAGGGTGGGCTTCAGTGGTGTTGTCTTCATGGATAGGTCTTCTTGATGCTGTCTTATAAGTCTTTTCCCCCGATGCACAAAGCTGCTACGCTTTAGACGTCCCAATGCCAGATCATCTAGTCTTGCCTTCATTGGGTGCATTGGCATACTGTTGTACTTTTCCATCTGGATCATGGTTTTTGTGTCTCTTCTATGGGACAATGTCTGTAATCCAGCAACCTTCTGCATCTCTGTTATTGGTGTAGTTTTCATGGCTCCTGTAATGAGCCTGAGAGCTTGATTTTGCACCTTGTCCAAAGACTGCAGATGTGAGTTAGCAGCTGATGACCATGCTGCTGAGCTAAACTCTAAGTGTGGTCTTATTACTCCATTATAAATCTTCTTTAGATTTCGTTCATTTGCTCCCCAGTTGGTACCTGCTAATTTTCTGAGTATGCCTAGTCGTCTTCGGGCCTTTCCTTCTGCATTTTCAATATGCTTATTCCATGTAAGCCTTTGGTCAAATGTCACCCCAAGATAGGTGGGGTAGCTTTCTTCCTTGATCACGGTTGTCCCTAGGTGTATGTTAGCTGATTTGTCCTTGGGGGCGAGGGAGAACAGTGTTGTGGAGGTTTTGTCTGTGTTTATTGTGATAAGCCATTTCTCTGCCCATGACACTAGCATGTCTGCTGCCCGCTGCATTCTATAATTTGCTGTGGTGACATTTTCATCAGCGCACCAGAGTACTAGGTCATCTGCATATAAGGCAGCTTTAACTCCTGCAGGGAGATCTTTCACCAGGTCATTGATGTAAACAAGGAAGAGTGTTGGGGAAATTACTCCTCCTTGAGGTACCCCCTGATGGAGCAACACTTTTCTGCTCTGCAGACCGTCAAGAGTGACTCTAGTTCTCCTGTTATGCAAGTATGACTGGATCCATTTCATCATGTTGCCTTGGATTCCACTTCTCCTAAGTTTTGCAATGAGGCCATCTTTCCACACCTTGTCAAAGGCCTGCTTGAAGTCGACCCAGATCGTTAGGACCTTTTTCTTCTCCTGGAAGGCATCTTCTATTGCTTGAGACAAGTAAGTAACTTGGTCTTCTATACTGTAGCATTCTCTAAATCCAGCTTGTTCCGGCACCAGGATCTGCTCAGACTCTAAATACCATTTCAATCTGTGGTTGACTATTCGCTCCATAGTCTTCCCAACACAGCTTGTGAGACTGATTGGCCGGTAACTTGCAGCCTCGGTCTTACATTTCCCTTTCTTTAGTATGGGTATTGTGATGGCTTCTCTCCATACTTGGGGTACCGTTCCTTTCAACCAGCTGTGGTTGAATATCTCAAGCAGTTTTGTCTTTGCTGCTGAGCTCAGATTTACTAGCATTTCGTTGCTGATTTTGTCTGGGCCGGGTGACTTTTGAAACTTAAGCTTGGAAATAGCCTTCTGTAGTTCTCCTAGTGTGATGGGTTCCCTCATTGGGGCAGGAGTATCTGTCTGTCCCATGGTTGCCAGTATTTCTTTTCTTATCTCTCTCTGATGATCTATGTTAATGGGTAAGTTGCTTTCTGAACTGTATCTTCTAGCAAACAAGTCTGCAGCTTGTTTTCCTCTGAAAAGTTTGCCACCTTCATCCAATGTGATAGTCTGCCTAGGTGAGGAACGCTCTTCATTTAGAGACTTGACTAATCTCCAAAGTTTCCTGCCGTCTTTCTCAAGGTTCAGCGATGCCGTTTTAGTTCTCCAGCTTTTCCGTTTTTCTTCTAGCTTTGTTCTCTGAAACTCTGCTACAGCCTTTTTCCATTTGTTGTGAGTTTCAAGTGAAGGCTGAGACTCTGCGTCCTTTCTAGCCCTGTCCATAGCTTCCTGACGTTCTTGGAGTGTGCTGGACCAGTATGGTATGTAGTTACGCCGGCATCCTTTGGGAATGGTTTCTTTTGCAGCTTGTAGTATGCATCTGTTGAAGTCTTTTACCACTTCATTAATGTCTCTGTTCTGTACCTTGAGGGTAGACAGCAGCGTGTTCACCTGATGCCTGAATAAACCCCAGTTGGCTTTTTTGTAGTTCCATCTTGTAATGGCTGGGCCTGTACTGAGAGTTGCACTCTGGACAGTAAGAAAGATTGGGCGATGGTCGCTTCCCCCTAGTTGGTCTCCTACTTCTCTACTAATAGATCCAGCTATATCTGGTGTGGAGAAGGCAAGATCTGGTGTTGAAGTTGTGTGCCATCCTCTGGAGTAGAAGGTAGGAGTATCTGTGGCATTATTGACTAGGATTAGGGAGTGATCATCTTGCCAAGTTTCAACCTCTTCACCTCTGTGATCCAGATGGTTATAGCCCCAGCTCTGGGAGTGGCTATTAAAGTCTCCAACTGCTATAAAGTTGGTGGCTGGTACCTGTATAGAGCTGAGACTCAGGGGTTTGTTGTTCGGACAGTAATAGTTCAGGAGTTCTATTTCCATCTTGTCTACCTTTATCTGCAACAGCTGATATTCTGCTCCATCCATGAAGGTTTTCCTTTCGTGTGCAGGAATGTTATTCCTTACAAGAGTAAGTACTCCTCCTTTTCGTCTATCTTTTCTGTCGGATCTGAAGCATTGATATCCCCTTATTTTAAAGGTGCTTTTATACTGATTTCATTTATTCTCACATGCATTTTACTCATCAATGTAAAGTAATTCAATGTTGTAAAGGTAAAATAATAGCATACTCACATTCACAGTATCTAATCATAGTCATGAAATAAAATATGTTGAAAAGTAAAAACATCATCATTAAACCTACATTCGATATTATATCATTTGTTCGGAAAAGGGGGGAGGGGAGGGGGGGGGGGCAGATAATCATAAGTCATAGTAAAATATTCGAAAAGTCTACGATTGTATGAACAGGGACTGAGGTTGTTATGTTTTAGATAATGTGGAAGATAGTTCCAAAGATGAGCAGCAGAGTAAGCTAAGCTTTTCTTGAATAAGTCAAGCCTAGTCTTGGGCACTTGTATTTTGTTAAGGCGTTGACTGCGTCTTTCATTGTATTTGAACATTGGCCACAGATATGCTGGAGCATTTTGTGACAGGATTTTGTGAACAAGTTTAGCTGTGTTGAACAGAAAGCGCTTTCTTAGAGGCAGTATTTTGAGATCTTTATATAGATTTACACACTGTGTTTGGCAGTTGTCAGAAACTTGACGCACTGCACGCTTTTGTAGTGAATGGAGTCTTTTTGTGTTGGACATAGAACAACCATCCCAGATTGTGGAGCAATAGTCAAGGTTTGTATGTATGTGAGAAATATAGAACAATTTTCGTGCATCTTCATCTAGGAAATGTTTGATTTTAGCTAACTGGTAAACTTTCTGTGCTGTTTGCTTGGTCAGTGCATGAACATGTGAGTTCCAATTTAGATGCTGGTCCACGACTATTCCTAGAGTTTTATGTTCATTAACGTTTTCAATTGGTGAGGTATCAATATAGATCTGAAGTGTTGTTTTCTCTGAATTTTGTAATTTTTGTCTAGTTGATATTAACATGCACTTTGTTTTAATTATATTAATTAGCATGCGATTTCCGATGCTCCACTTAATCAGATTGTCTGTATCTTTTTGTAACGATAGTTCGAGTGTGTTGCAACTTGCATCACTCGTGTAGACAGTACAGTCATCAGCAAATAGGTCATAGGATGCGTGCTCGACGTGTAGTGGAAGGTCATTAATGTATATGGCAAAAAGTAGAGGCCCAAGAATAGAGCCCTGAGGAACGCCGGTATTTATTACGGTTGGGTTTGAGCAAGAGTTATTGTAAGAAACTACATGTTTTCTGTCTGACAGGAATGATTTTATTATCGTCACTAGTTGAATGTTTACTTTTGATGTTTCTAGTTTTCTAATTAAAATAGCGGGATCTATCATATCAAATGCTTTTTTAAAGTCTACAAAAACTGCCCCACATATGTTATCGTTATTAATATTTAAGTGCCAGTTGTCAATCATCTTAGTTAGAGCTGTGTGACATGAATTTTTAGGTCTAAACCCCGACTGACTATCAATTAGCAAGCCGTTGTTAACTAGGTGTTGTAGTGTTATTTTATGTATGTGTTTTTCTAGTGGTT
Organism: Oreohelix idahoensis; assembly: GCA_024509875.1. NCBI lineage: Eukaryota > Metazoa > Mollusca > Gastropoda > Stylommatophora > Oreohelicidae > Oreohelix > Oreohelix idahoensis. The sequence continues at coordinate 181,860 of JAMPIV010011218.1, forward strand.
TGGATAGCGATGATATTAAGGAGATTGGCCTATAGTTACCAAGGTTATTATTGTCGGAAGAGCCAGGTTTTAAGAGAGGATATACCTTAGCGACTTTAAAGTGCCACGGAAAGTAACTCCGTGCGATACATTGATTGTATATGTATGTAAGCGAATCACTAATAGCTGGAGCCGCATAACGCAGTATTCGATTACTGACTCCGTCAAGTCCTGATGAGTTATTATCTTTAAGTCCTAGAAGATAGTTATACACTTCATTAACTGTCATAAACGGAATGTTGGATGGGACTGTGTTGGTACATTTTTTCTCACAAAATACTGACAGCCTGCCTAAGTCACAAGGTGAATTTGGTATTGTAGATTTAAGACTGTTTATTTCTGCCTGAAGGTAATTGCTGAAGTCTGTGGAAGTAAATGAAGTATTAGGGGTTGACGAGACTGACAGATTTCGCTTGTTCGCTAAGGTATTGATTGCTTTCCATATATCTTTACTGTTTGTTTTGTTCTGAACCAAATTTTTAATGTAATTTTTTTTACCTCTACGAATTAAATATTGCACGTTGTTCCTCTGTGCTCTGTATATGTTAAAGTCCTTGTTTTTGTGAGCTTGATCTCTCTGCCTCATGGCGTCTAGCACTGCTTGTGTGATCCAAGGAGATTTGACCTGTCGTTTCACACGAACTTCTTTAGTTGGTGCGTGGTTATCAAACACACACAAAAAGATACGTGTCCAATGGGCAATGGCGTCATCGGAATCAGAAAGCTGGTAAACACTGGCGAGAGGTGCAGTTCGCAAATCATGTAAAAATAGTTCACGGTTGAAATTTTTAAAACTTCTAAGTTTAATACTGATATGTTTATTTCTTGGAGCTTTATATTTATTCTTTGACCACGTGCAACATATAGGATAATGGTCACTCATCGCGACAGTAGGAACAGAGCATTCTATAATGTTTTCTGCACAGGTGACGTAGATGTGGTCAATTGTTGTGGATGATGCATTTGTTACCCTGGTAGGCTGGTTGACTATTTGTTTTAGGTTGTAAGATAGTATGATGTTTTCCCACGTTTGGTTTGTGTTGTGCATGTCGATGTTGAAATCGCCTAGAAGAATAATTTATTTGGCAGTGGTAAATACTTTATCCATCATAGTGGTGAAATCTTCATACCAGATGGCTCCTGCACTGGGATTTCTATAAAGATACCCAACTAGAAATTGTCCCTGAGTCGGTAGTTTTATTTCTAACCATATGCACTCGGTCTCTGCTGTCTCTAAATCGCTTCTGTGGCGATAACTAATAGAAGTGGAAATATAAACTACTATACCTGTTTCTAGCTTTCTACTTCAGTCTCGCCGAACTGTTTTAAAGCCATTTAGGGCAATTTCATCATTTGATATTTTGTCGTTTAAACGACTTTCGGAAAGTCCAAAAACATGAAAATTTTTATTCAGAATTTGTGTAAGCTTAGGAAGTTTGCCTAATAAATGGTAAATGTTCAGGTGGCCCAGCCGTAGACCATCCTTAATTAGCCATTGTGTCTGATAGGTATGCATTTTATTTTGGCGAGTGGTTTAAAAAGGAAAATAACAAAAGCAATTTTAAATACGAAACCCACGAAAATTTAAACTAATTAACGTCACCAAGTAAGTGAAAATACAAATGTTAATACTTAACGTACGAACACGTGGTACAAGTATTGCTAAAAATTACAATTAACTGAAATTGTCAGTAGTATATTAAAATAGTCACACAAAAGTAGGCACGCACGTTTTCACACCACAACACTAAAATTCTAACAAAGTAATTAAGCAACACAGAGAGAATACGAATTAAAAAAGTAAATAAATAAAATATATAAAAATCTTGCAAATTATGAAAAAAAAACTGTCGAAGGGGAGAGAGAGAGAGAGAGAGAGAGAGAGAGAGAGAGAGAGAGAGAGAGAGAGAGAGAGAGAGAGAGAGAGAGAGAGAGAGAGAGAGAGAGAGAGAGAAGTAAAAAGTGTTTCATTTAAAGAGATAGATCCGGCTTATAATGATTTTACTTTCGCTACCAGATTTTCATAATAACATTATTCGTTTTAAGGCATGAAAATATGTCATCCCATTTAGGCGTAAAAAACCTTCTTCCAAATAGCGGGATGTACAAAGTGTGTCCACGGTTAGAGCAGCTGATAAACCGTGTAAAGTGCGATTAGTTCCGTGTACGCAGCAATTTTCTGAGTATACTTTGGCTTGAACTTGTACTAAACTATTTAAAATCATGTACTCCCAGCAGGTAACAGTGTTAAGAGTACCAAATAAACACAACTTTTTCCCAGAGTTAAAACAAGCTGAAAGACAAATGAGTAAATTCTAAGTAATGATCTGTATTTTGTAATAAACATAATTACGAATCTAGACAACAGAAAAGTAATAGAATTTCAGGTAATCGAAACCAGAACCATCAAAGCGGCTTTGCTTGGTTCCATCTTTGTTTCTTTATTTCCAGTCAGTCTTTGAGGACGACAATAACTTATTTGAGCATATTAATGAAATGGATATGTGGCAAGCACTCAGAAGAAATACGGAAGTAGAACAATAGACAACAGAAAAATAACAAAAGTGATAAGCCATGGCAACCCGATCGGATTTTTTAGGTTCCCTCTTTGTTACTTTACGTCCTACTTGAGATTATTAATGAAAATTGTAACTACGAATTAAAAAGCAGAATAGCAGAAACAAATATAGTCTTCCAAAAGAAAATCATCATAAAGAAAAATCATTACTGTAAAAAAGAGTCATCCAAAAGAGCTAATATTATTATATGAAAATTGAAACGTCAACCAAGAAAACACTACCTTCTGTAACGGCCATGTGGTATTTTGGAAGGATGTTCACAATCTCGTGCAGGACTAAATAACTGAGATACTCTGACAGAGGCCAGTTCGGGACTTTCTCTTCTGCTTCGTCGTTCGTTCTCACATAACCACATTTTTTTCTCTAAAATATTTGGTAGTCTGTCTCAAGCTTGTCTCATTGTCATTCACTTTCTATCTCAAACGGGTTGGAGAGGCCGTACTGTCAATGTACTGCTCCTGTGGAGTCGACATTCTTTCAGAACATGTTCTACTTTTTTGTTTTCTTCCCCACATAAACACACCATCAGCCTACACACCTACACATACACACAGTGATATTGTTGCGTGCATATTTTGACGCACATATTACAAAAATCGATATGGCTATTTAATATGGGAAAAATATAGACATTCATTCATTTGTGTATGAAAATGCTGTCTATGGTAAAAGCGAGAGAATCCATGTTTGATTCACACTTTTGATTATAGGAGTAATCGTTCTTGTTATTGATCCGGCGCATGGATTTTGCTCTCATGCCTGTACCTATTTCTTAGGGCCAGAAAATAGATTAATTTGCTTATTATGTTTATGGCCTGAATTCATATGTATTACATATTATTAGTACAAGTAGAATCAGTCCTATATTGTATATTTTGGATGGGTAGGCGGAACTAGATTCTTGTTACGCCGCTGTAGCGGAAGTAGGAGTTGTCTTAACAAGTCGTGATGAGTTCCGATGTACCGTGACAATGGCGGGTACGCCTTTTCTAGGGCTGGCAGATTCTTAAGGAAAAATGATTTATGAAGTGGTTTTCCTTCTATAGGAGATTGTTCCTCTACTAGAGTTTGTGTTAGAGACTCTCCTAAGGTACGGTACCATATATGATTCGGACTCCATGTAATGCCAGTCCATGTTATTGATGATCTCAGGTCGGTTAGACCTAGCTGGAATTTTGTGCTTCGCAACGCTAGGGTCAAGTTTGTATCGACGGAGATGACGGGCTCCATACTGTAATTATGGCTACGTGAGGTAACTGGATTACTGTAGCTCTGTATGGAGGAACTTTATGAAATTATGCATATGTATTGCAAATTAACTTTGGCTTATATATATATATATATATATATCCTCCTGTGAGCGAGTGAGCGACAACTCAGGAAGGCGGCCATGTTAAATTCCTGTCATCATACTTTAGTATCACTGTCCAAAGAACGGAGCATGTATCTTATTACTCGGACAGTGACAAGGAGATCTCAATCTTGATAGAAACCCCCTTTTCGTGGTTTCATAATATACTACAAACTATGGACGTCAAGCAACTTTAGTTATTTACCGATCCGCCTTCACTGACGCGTTTAGTCAGATAGGGGATGCGGCCATAATGTATCATGACATTGAACTTTTGATGTACTACCCATTATTTATGAATGTGTCATGACTTCAGATCTGCTATGTATGCCTACAAATCGATGTGTCAACATACCCATGATGTACTCGTATGTCCCAGTGTGTACGTCTGAATAAATTGTGTAAACAAAGATCCTAACAGTCTGCATTGGTGCCTTGTAGACACATGTGTATGAGTGATTATATTGGTCAGCACACGAACAGTACCCATTCGCGTTAATCACACTCTACACTTCTACTCCATACATACACCATCCTGCGTCGGTTGAAGTGACCAAGTTTAGGGCCTGCTTCCCCTGGAGCCTTAGAGGGAAACTACTGTTGACAGCCACCTTTGCCTTCCCTAACTCAGGACTAGGGTGAGTTACCCATTTATAGCTGGGTAGGCTGGAGCATGCCTGATCTCAACAACACACCACACTTCTTTACAGACTGACACTTACCGTGCGAGTGAAGTAAAACTTTACAGTGGTGAGCCAGATCCCTGGGTCCAGCCTACGCAGTCTTGTGTTGAGAATCCCATTTTACAGTTACAAGAACATTTGTTTGACCACATCAACACCAGTAGGACAGCTATACAATCAATGTCAGCTTGACCTGTTCTGACAAGTGTAGCAATATCTGGGTCAGCACTTGTTGACATTTGGCACAATACAGTCAGTGTTCTAAACCAGTGATTGTTTATCCTGCTGTAATACAAGAGCATTGTTGAACATAAAGTGCAAATTTCATCGGTGGATCTTCTAATGTGCTCAAAAAAATTGGACAGTGTAATAGTTAGAATGCAAATCTATTACTCAATAAAGTGGTAGTCTAATTGATTAAAACTGAGCATACAGTACTATACATTGCAACTTCAACACATTGCATGATATGATACACACATTGATGATTTATATATATTTATGTTTATATATTATCTGTTTATATGTGTGATTGTTATGTCTTTGCGGGTCTGGATGGGAGGTGACTAGAACAGGAAATACCGAGTGATATTGGTCTTGTTCTGGCGTTCTATAGGGAGCAATTTCTTAATTGAAATTTGCATGCAACATAGTTTGCAAATATTTGGTTAGTTGTGACGACTGTTTCATATTTGTATTTGTAACATTTTTTCTGTTCTTTATTTTTGTTTGATTTGTTTGTATAATTGTAGGTCTCATCTTTCCTTTCATTTCAGTTTTTTACACCCTTATGTTTATACACTGTGGCGTTATTTGTCTTGTTATCTTATTGCAGTTATCATCACGGTTTCTGTGATCATTTTTTTTCATTTCTCCTATTTAATTTGATTTGATCTCTGCAAATGTATTCATATTGTCTTTTCTTGTTTGTCCTTTGTAATGTCTTTAGTTGACATATGACATAGAAGTTATAGTGGTATACACTGATAGTATAGTACAGATCAGTACTTTATGATTAATTTCCACAGGTACTCAACCGATCATTGATTATATTAAGGTATACAAGACCTTTGTAAGGCTTGTCTCCCACAGTATTTGAGATACAGTTATTGTTGTCCACAGGTACTCAAGTTATCATTGGTTATTATAAACCATACAAGAGTGCACTAAGACTAAGTCTATGGTATAGACTTGTCTCCCATTAAAGTGAAATAGGGTAATTTATTTACTTTTTCAGGTTTCTGATTTAAGAAGCCAAGATGTCTACATTAGATTATTTTATTGCACAAGGAAAATCCCTTGATAAGACTGGGAAAGACTTAGAACAATGTGCTGTTGCTCAATATGACAAAGCATTAGCTGCAGAAGAGAGAAAAGCTGCTGCTGAAGAGAAAAAAGCTGCCGCTGAAGAGAGAAAAGCTCTGGCTGAAGAAAAAAGATTAGAAAAAGAAGCTGATATTGCTGCTGAACTAAAGAAATTGCAGATGCAAGTGGAGGAAAGGAGATTTGATGCAGAACAGAAAAAATTAGAAGTTGCAGCTGAACAGAAAAAAATTAGAAGTTGCAGCTGAACAGAAAAAATTAGAAGCTGCTGCAGAACAGAAAAGATTAGATAGAGAGGCAGAAGAGAGAAAAGCAATAAGAGAACATGAGTTTGAATTAGAGAAATTAAAATTGACATGTATGAGTAATGTTAATCAGGCATCTGGTGGTAATGGTAAACCCTTTGTGTACAAGGTCAAGGTACCAGCGTTTAACCCTACCAGTGATGACATAACATTTTGGCTTTCTAGATTTGAACGGGCTTGTCGAGCTCATAATGTTGACAAATCACAGTATGTGAATCAGTTGTCTGAAAATCTAAAAGGGGACTCTCTGAGTAAGTTATATTTTGTTGAAGAGGCCGACAAGGATAATTATGATGCTGTTAGGGCAGCTTTGATAAAGAGATATCAGCTGTCTGAGGAAGGTTATCGTCTTTTGTTTAAAACAATGAGACCTGAGGTAGGTGTAGAATTCTCAGAATTCATCTCAAAAGCACGAATTACACTTTCACGATGGATTGAATTATCCAAAACAGAGAAAACATTTGATGGTCTTACGGATTTATTGCTAAGAGACAAGGTCATGTCTTCTGTAAATAAATCATTCCTAGAGTTCTTACATGAGCGTAAACCTAGTACATTAAAGCAAATGGAAGAATATTGTGACCAGTATGCCACGGCACACCCTGACATGATTCTTAGTAACTCTAACATTAAAGAGAGTATGCCAGTTGCTTCGGCAACAGAATATAATCAGAATTACTCACACAAATTCCAAGGAGCTAAAAATAAATTTGATAAAAAGGTTAATTGGAATAAGTATCAAAACCAAGATAACCACTCAAATCAGAGTTCTTCTTCGAAGAACTGGAATCGAGCTGATAGTCCTCGACACGCGAGAGGTACCCATAATTTTAGAAATTCTCGGAAAGGGAGTAGCTATAGGAACTACCCAAGTGCTTCATGGAGACAAAAGAACCAATATTACAGGGATACTCAATATAATGAGCGTGATGATTATGATCATGAATATTATGATTCAAACCCAAATAGGGGTTATAACAGAGGAAATAATAATTATAGAGACAATTATAACCGAGGTAGATCACAACACAAAAGACATGGTAAATCTTATTACCAGGCTAACTCTGCACAACAGGAGTTCCACGACACCGATAATCAAAATAATGATAAAAAAGACTCCAATAGTGTAGCAAATTCCGCTTTCGATTTTGCTAGAGCATCTGAGTGTTCGCAATGCAAAACATTATTCGATCCAACCACAGTTTCTACTTTAAGCTGCGGTCACCCGCTTCCCGCTCTCCATGCGTCAATCGCGCATAATGGAAGGGGTGCTCTTGTCTTTAATAGGGGCCTAATAGATGGTACTCCGGTATCAATTCTTTTCGATTCGGGGTGCACTACCATTGGAGTGAGGCAATCACTCGTAAATCCTTCTCGAGCTACAGGCAATATAGTCAAATGTGTAACATTTGGTGGCACATTGGAGAAGTACTCCACTGCCATTATCAATATTGCTACGCCTTTCTTTACAGGAGAGGTGCAAGCATGTCTCTTGCCGAATCCGATCGCTGATCTTATCATCGGTCGCATTCATGGAGTGAAAGAATGCACTCCACAGCAAATTTCTAATTGGGAAAATGTTAATATGCAATCTGCTAATGCAGTAATCACTAGGGCTCAAGCTCTTAATATGCCACAATCTTCACATTCTGAAGATAATGATGCGCAGATCCAAGATGATCCCTTGGAGATTTCCCATGATTCCTTTATCAAACAGCAGGAAGATGATCCTACTCTAAAGAAATTCTTTACTCTGGCAACAAAAGGTGATCCGAATAAGGATACAAATCGTAAATCTTGGATTACGATGAAGAATGGCGTACTTGTACGTATGGTACAAGACTCCGCTAAGTCCATTCATTCTCAAATCCTTGTGCCTAAAAATATGAGAGTTAAAATCTTACAGCACGCTCATGATTCGCAGTGTGCTGGACATATGGGTTTTTCCCGTACTAAAGCTAGAGTTCTTCAATCTTTCTTTTGGCCTGCTGTGAATAAGGACATACGAATCTATTGTCGATCTTGTAAAGTATGTCAAGAGATTAAATCCAGAGGTCCACGCCATGATGCACCTATTCAGGCTGCAGACATTCCCATTCGGCCATTTCAAAAAATGGCGATAGACATCATTGGTCCATTTAAGATAAAGTCTGCTAGAGGACACCAATTTATTTTGACGTGTGTTGATATGTGCACACGTTGGCCGGAGGCTGTTCCTCTAAAGAGCATAACTACTGCTGACGTCGCAGATGCTCTTTGGTTAATATTTTCTCGTCTGGGGTTTCCAGCAGAAATATTATCCGACCATGGTACCCAACTCATATCGGATACCATGTCTCAAGTAATGTCGACTCTTAAGATAGAGAGATCGCTGAGTAGTATTTATCATCCTATGTCCAATGGGATGGTGGAACGTTTGAATAGAACTCTGAAAAACCTACTAGGTAAGATAACAGAAGATCATCCTCAGGATTGGGATAGGGTTTTACCCGCGGCTCTCTTTGCATATAGAGAGGTCGCCAACGAACATACAGGATTTTCTCCCTTTGAACTTGTCTTTGGCGCGAAACCGCGAGGTCCTATGTCCTTACTTCATGATCTTATAACTGCTGATAATATTGTCGATGACACAAAATCCTCTTATGAATATGTCATCGCACTTAGACACAAGATTATTGAAGCATGCAAATTGGCAACTGCTTCTTCTGAATTTGCGAAACAGAAGGCAAGGGAATTTGCCAATAAAAAGAGATGTTTGCGACAACTTTGTCCAGGTGACAAAGCATTTGTCTTGCTACCTTGTAGGGAAAATAGACTTCTCATTTCTTGGAAAGGTTCGTACGATATAATATCAAAAGTTTCCGATGTTGACTATATCGTCGATATTGACGGGAAGCGTAAAACCTTCCACATCAACATGCTCACGGAATTCCATGAACGTCCTGATTATTTACAACCTGTTTTCCAGGCAACGGACGATTTTCCAGTCCAACATGGACAGTACTCATCTCTGTCAGTAATACAGGATGAGGAAACGAGTTTCTCGGATGTAAATTTACCTTTTCCAATGATTCCTCTTCACTCTAATGAATCATGGAAAGATGTTGCAATTTCTCCAGAATTATCTCCAGGAGAGCAGAAACAAGTTTCTACTATGTTAGAACAATTTCAGGATGTCCTTACTGACATTCCTGGTCAAACTGATGTCATTCAACATGACATTATTCTTACTGACCATAGTCCTATAAGAGTCAGACCGTATCCTATCCCGATACATTTTCAAGCACAGGTAGAGAAAGAGTTAGATGAGATGATAGAGTTAAAAATTATTGAACCATCCACATCAGCATATTCTTCGCCGATGGTTATTGTACGAAAAAAAGACAATAACATACGTCTTTGCGTGGATTATCGCAAATTGAATCAAGTGACTAAATTTGATGCTGAACCTATGCCTTTACTAGAAGAGCTACTTACGAGACTATCGAATTCTCATTTCTTTACTAAACTCGATTTGTCTAAGGGATATTGGCAAGTTCCACTATCCGAACACGCCAAACCGTTTACTGCTTTTTCGACGCCTAGGGGTCTATTCCAATGGAATTTCATGCCTTTCGGTCTTATGAACGCCCCTGCAACATTTGTACGCATGATGCGTCGAATCCTATCTCATCGCTCAGATGTCATTGCGTATCTTGATGACATCTGTCTTTTCAGTGATACTTGGAACGATCACTATAATGGTATAAATGAACTATTGTCTATCTTACGCGAGCATAACCTGACAGCGAAACCATCGAAAGCATGTATTGGTTTTAGCGAAATATCTTTCTTAGGACACCGTGTTGGTCATGGGTTCCTAAAAACAGAAGACCATAATACAAGTAAGATACTTAACATTTCTATTCCTAAGACTAAAAAGCAAGTACGAAGTCTCTTAGGTCTAATACAATTTTATGGACGATTCATTCCGAATCTGTCCTCCATTATGTCACCTCTTTCTTCCTTGCTAAAGAAAGGGTCTCCTAATGTAGTCCATTGGACTCAAGAATGTCAATCCTCTTTGAATAAGGTTAAAACTATGTTTTCTACTTCACCTATCCTAGTATTGCCTTCTAAGGATAAGACATTTATTCTTCGTAGTGACGCTTCATCCACCGGGATTGGAGCTGCACTAATGCAAGAGTACTCTGGAACTCTGCATCCTGTGATGTATATTTCTCGGAAATTAAATGCCGCAGAGAAGAATTACTCGGTCCTAGACCGTGAATTATTGGCTATGGTTTGGTCAATCCTTAAACTGCAAAGATTTCTTCTGGGCGCGCATTTCATTGTGGAAACTGACCAGAAAGCTCTTACGGCTATTCAGAGTAAAAATCTGAAGAGCGCGAGATCAACGCGATACGCGATTGCTCTACAGCCATTTCATTTTTCGGTGCGAGCTATCCGTGGGTCAGAAAATGTGATGGCAGATATTTTGTCTAGATGCCCACATGATTCATAACTGTTATACAACTTTGATACAGTTGTTTCTATGTTGAAATGTGTACACATATGTAATATATCATATATTGATTGTAACACTACTTAGCGGTTCATTGATATTTATTCACCGCTGATCTTTCAATGTTTTTCGTCTTTGATGATCATGATGTTAAGATATCTTAGATGAAATTTATGTATAAACTAATGTGGAAATTGTGTCATTGCTAATATTGTAGTATGCGTTGGTGACACCTCTCTGGAAATATTAATACTTAGAGAAGTACCTTCTCTAAGGTCATAAAACTTATGCTTATCATCTGCGCATTGTTATTGGTGCGTTGTGAGCCTATTGTATGTTGCTCCTAGATGTATTTCAAAAAAAATGTACCATTTTTTTTCCCGAGGGGTGTGGTAATCTGTTGCGTGCATATTTTGACGCACATATTACAAAAATCGATATGGCTATTTAATATGGGAAAAATATAGACATTCATTCATTTGTGTATGAAAATGCTGTCTATGGTAAAAGCGAGATAATCCATGTTTGATTCACACTTTTGATTATAGGAGTAATCGTTCTTGATATTGATCCGGCGCATGGATTTTGCTCTCATGCCTGTACCTATTTCTTAGGGCCAGAAAATAGATTAATTTGCTTATTATGTTTATGGCCTGAATTCATATGTATTACATATTATTAGTACAAGTAGAATCAGTCCTATATTGTATATTTTGGATGGGTAGGCGGGACTAGATTCTTGTTACACCGCTCTAGCGGAAGTAGGAGTTGTCTTAACAAGTCGTGATGAGTTCCGATGTACCGTGACAATGGCGGGTACGCCTTTTCTAGGGCTGGCAGATTCTTAAGGAAAAATGAGTTATGAAGTGGTTTTCTTCTATAGGAGATGGTGCCTCTACTAGAGTTTGTGTTAGAGACTCTCCTAAGGTACGGTACCATGTATGATTCGGACTCCATGTAATGCCAGTCCCTGTTATTGATGATCTCAGGTCGGTTAGACCTAGCTGGAATTTTGTGCTTCGCAACGCTAGGGTCAAGTTTGTATCGACGGAGATGACGGGCTCCATACTGTAATTATGGCTACGTGAGGTAACTGGATTACTGTAGCTCTGTATGGAGGAACTTTATGAAATTATGCATATGTATTGCAAATTAACTTTGGCTTATATATATATATATATATCCTCCTGTGAGCGAGTGAGCGACAACTCAGGAAGGCGGCCATGTTAAATTCCTGTCATCATACTTTAGTATCACTGTCCAAAGAACGGAGCATGTATCTTATTACTCGGACAGTGACAAGGAGATCTCAATCTTGATAGAAACCCCTTTTCGTGGTTTCATAATATACTACAAACTATGGACGTCAAGCAACTTTAGTTATTTACCGATCCGCCTTCACTGACGCGTTTAGTCAGATAGGGGATGCGGCCATAATGTATCATGACATTGAACTTTTGATGTACTACCCATTATTTATGAATGTGTCATGACTTCAGATCTGCTATGTATGCCTACAAATCGATGTGTCAACATACCCATGATGTACTCGTATGTCCCAGTGTGTACGTCTGAATAAATTGTGTAAACAAAGATCCTAACAGTCTGCATTGGTGCCTTGTAGACACATGTGTATGAGTGATTATATTGGTCAGCACACGAACAGTACCCATTCGCGTTAATCACACTCTACACTTCTACTCCATACATACACCATCCTGCGTCGGTTGAAGTGACCAAGTTTAGGGCCTGCTTCCCCTGGAGCCTTAGAGGGAAACTACTGTTGACAGCCACCTTTGCCTTCCCTAACTCAGGACTAGGGTGAGTTACCCATTTATAGCTGGGTAGACTGAAGCATGCCTGATCTCAACAACACACCACACTTCTTTACAGACTGACACTTTACAGTGTGTGTGTTGGGAAAGAAAGAAAACTTTACAGATATATTTATGAATGTTTTTCGTGGTGGGTGTGGTAAAGTGGGATGTTATAAATATTTATAGGGGACTTAGTGTACGGACTGAGATCAGCTGTGAAGGTATCTGTATCTAATAGGTGTAGTGTTTTACAGATAACCTTACTTGCTACCACATTATACCTCAGTCAGAATTATTCTGGAATATTGTGATGACTACGTTAAATGTCTAGGGTATGTATATGATGAAGTGTAAGTCACAACAACAACAGACAGATAAACAATTTAATTTATTCCACCACACTTGACAACACTGTGACACTCACACACATTTAACACTCTATAAGACTATCTTAAATGAGGCACTGGTAAAGTTTCAGTTATATAAATATGTATTAATTACTTTCACTAATATATATGTCCTGATTCAACTACAAAGTGAACCAGGAATCACAATCAATTGTAATTACAATTTATATGTACAGAATTTATCAATATGAACCTTGTAGTGACATATTTTAATAATATTATCCTATGTGTGTCAGTTGTGTAGTAGTAATATGAGGTAATACTGGTTTTGTTTTTTTAAGCTATGTTGTTATTTGTCATCATGACTTCAAGTGTTTGTTTATCTTGGAAATAGTATGGGGAAAAGTTCACAGTTCCTATCAATTTAAACACTGTATTTTCCCTCTGTTTTATTATAAAGTCAGATTTTGAGGGGAGGGGGGGGGGGGGGCATAATGTTGAGCTCCTCTGGCCACAGACGCTTATCTTTCGTGATGGCGGCAGGAAAAGACTCCTCTGCTCGATAGCCTCCTGTGTTCTGAAGACACCTCACTGGTCACTATCTGGACCCAGGAGTATGCTGTCAGCCTCTAGGTTCAGCAAAGCTCAGACCAGGTGCTGCTCAATAACTTTAGGACCACGGTCCCACAATTCATGGAAATAATACAGAATTACGTTGACTGGCAATGAATAGGCACAAAATCCGATCTGCCGATGTCCCAGGCTTTTATTTAGAAAAAATATGCACTGGCGCTCAACGCACTGGTTCTTTAGTAAGTTTATTTGAAATTGTGGTGCTGATCTGACGCCTCTGATTGACTATATTGGCGGGTCTAACCAATCGTGCCATGTTTACACAGCTTTTCAAAAAAAGTACCCTTCCTTCCGTCTCCCTTAACAACAAAAGATAGTATTTATAGCCCGACTAATCGTGTTTAGCCTTACATTTACTTTCCGCCAATCAAATAGGAGGTAACATGGGGACCTATTTCCCGTACAATGGTGGTGTTAAAATCTGCCACTGAGCGATTCTGATTTTGGGGTTGTCTGACACCCTCACTATTTCTTTTGGCTATAATTTGTTAATTCCTAGACTATTTGCGTAACACTTAACATATTATTTGTCAGCAAGTCCTAAGGAACCCAAATATACAAATTTAAAGGAGCTAAGTGGCTGCGTTCAAAATATGCATTTTCTCTAGGATAGTCGTGCTGTTGCCACCTCCTCACTTCCAAACTTTATGGTGTCTGCTGTACTGTCATACTAATGTCAGGATTTCAGACATAAAACAGTAGAATGTCATGTTTCCTAATAAGCGTTTTGTAAGTTTTTTAAAACCTAACTCTCGTATGGGTAGTGTTTTTTATCACTGTCGATTTGAAAAAAGCTAGTGCTTGTGGCCTAACACGCGTGTTAGGGGTGGCATTAATTGTGTATCGCGAGACTGTGGTAGTATTGCCTGCGTTCCGGCTTTCAGCCCTCCCTTTCTTTCTATCCTTAGTCCATCTGTCTTTCGTTTATGGTAACTTAGTGTATAAAATGACATGAATGGAATATTAAATATAGGTCAGCTTGCGTATCACAAGGTTTTTCTTAGAAAGGCAGTACACGTTTTATTGTAGAAAGCGGGTATTGAAGCAGTAGGCTTTTACTATCAACGTGAAACGTTACAATTTGCAGACGAAGTAGAAAACAAGGGGGATTTCGAGTACAGTCATTGTGACAGCACTGTTCTTTACCATTCTTCTTTCCTTTTATTGAAGTTATTTGTTAGGCTTTACATTTACTTTTTAATTTATATATGTGGATTAGAATTTCTCACGACAAATTCTCCCCACTTAAAACAGACGTTATATGTCAGTCTATAATTCTATATACACATAGAGAAATTTATTATTTTTCCTGGGGTTTAGGGTGATTCTCATCACACGGATGGCGGCTTAAAAAATCCGCTCCCAGATTTGTTTTTCCACTTATATACTCTATGCTAAACTCAAATGGCTGCATCAATAATGACCAACGGAGTAATCTAGAATTTTCATGTCTAGCCTGTGCTAGAAACGACAAAGGTTTGTGATCCGTTTGCAACTTAAATGCCTTCCCATACAGATAAATATTGAATTTCTTTATCGCCCATATTACTGCAAGACATTCTTTTTCGCTAGTTGAGTAATTGGTTTCAGCTTTATTCAACTTTCTGCTAGCATATGCCACTGGGCTTAATTCCCCATCCAATGCATCTGATTTCTGTAGCAGAGTCGCACCTAACCCAATATTACTGGCATCCGTCCTTACAATGAATTCTTGACTTAAGTCAGGTAATTTCAAAATAGGTTTACTTGTGAGCTTTTCCTTCAATTCCTGGTAAGCCATTTCACATTGTGGTGTCCATGTAATTCGATCTGGATTTCCCTTACGTGTCAAATCAGTTAACGGTGCACATATGGAATTAAAGTTTTTGATATACTTTTGGTAGAAACCACATAATGAGACAAAGGATCTCACGTCTTTCTTGGTTTGTGGTCTCGGGGCTTTCTTTAGTTTCTCTAAATTCTTTGGGTCAGGGGTCATGTTTCCCTGATAAACTGTGTGTCCCAAGAATTCCAATTCTTTACATCCAACGCAACATTTGGTTGGTCGGGCTGTTAAATTCGCTTCCCTAAGTCGATTAAACAGCATGTTCAGAGAGTCAATGTGTTCCTCAAATGTTTCTGTTGCTATAAGGATATCATCCATGAAATTTGTGATACATGGATTATTCAGAGGGTCCAATAATTTTCTCATCATTCTAGAGAAGACACTAGGCGCATTCTTCAATCCAAATGGCAATCTATTAAACTCATAGTGTCCTTCTGAGGTACTAAAAGCTAGGTATGGTCTAACCTCAGGCTTTACTGGAATCTGATAGTATCCTTTACTCAGATCCACTTTTGAGAAATATTTAGCTTTATTTAGCCTGGCAAACAACTGATTTGTATCCGGCAATGGATCCACCTGTCCTTCTGTAATAGCATTCAGTCTCCTGTAATCTATACAGAGTCTATGTTCTCCAGAGGGCTTCCTTAAGAGTACAACACTGGAACTATACGAAGATTCACTGTGTGAAATAATTCCTTCCTTCAACAAATAGTCTATCTCTTCCTTCAAAGCTTTCTCCTTAGCAAACGGAATCGAATAGGGTTTCATACAGACAGGTGTGGGGTCTATCATTTTCATATCATATTCCAATAAGTTTGTATGCCCTGGTCGGTCTGTTAACACCTCTGTATGATTATCTAGAACCTGTTGCACTCTCTCTTTCTGAGTTTTCGTTAAATGTGTACTGATTTTCACCTGTGCCGCTGTCTCACAGGGGTGTAATGGATATTCAAATGATGAAAGTGGTTCCTTTTTCATCTCCATGGCAATGGACAAGGTCAACAAGTGTGTCTCTTCCTGATGTTCTCTTTCCAAATATTTCTTCAGGAGATTCACATGATAGATTTTTTCTTTCCCCTTCTTATCTATCTTATAATTGGTTCTAGACACCTTCTCTAGAACTGTATATGGACCTTGCCATCCAATTTGTAACTTATTCTGACTACCGGGTAGAAGAAGCAGTACCTTCTCTCCCACAGCCAAATCTCTGTCTTTAGCTTTCCTGTTATAATAGGCAGCATGTTTCTTCCTGGCTTGTTTCAAATTTTCATTGGCAAGTTTCCAGCCAGTTTTTAAACGAGTGGTCAGCTCATTCACATATTGGTATGAGGATGTAATATTTTCCTCTGCCTTTTCATCAGTCCACGTTCTTAACAGAGTTACATATGGACCTTTAATTTTGTGGACCTATTTGTCCATGCACCGGTATGGTCTCTTCCACTCGAAGCTCTATAGTGATGATTTTTCTTCCCAGAATTATCATTCACAAAACGACCGCTACCAATTTTTCTTTTGGGGCTTTCTCCCCACTTAAAATTCTTGATGAGAGATTTCCTCTCTACATCCTCTTCCTCCAGTTTGTTTAAGTCCGATTGAGGGATTTTCGGCTTATCCTGGGGTAAGACATCTTTTTGCACTCTCCGCATAGTGGCCATTGTAAAACAGTTAATTGAAGCTTGTCCGTGAAAAGGGGCTTCCCATTCCATTTGGTCCACTTTATCAAATTTATTTTTCTTTCTATTGTCAGGCCTAATTTTGCCCCGTGGCGTGTCCAGGTCCTGATCAATGTTCCCACTTGTGGGTGTTCCCTCATGTGCTATGCTACACCTTTCTACAAAATTCTCAATGTCCCATCTTGCCTTGGGCCAATAATAATTGTGAGCCACCTTTTGGATGATGGTACCTATTTTCTCATGGTCCCCATCTGGTTTCACATGTAGGCTCCTTATTAATTCTGCCCTATATCTTTTAGGAAGTACCAGCTGTCCCTGACCTTTGGATCTAGCTCCAGTCTTCCTATACATCAACTTGTTTTTCATGTAAAAATCTCCCTTGCCTGGAGTTGTATGACAAGTTGACAATTTCCTGAAACAAGGCTTGAGGGTCTTATCCCCAGCCTGTGCCTTCCTCATCTCTTCTGGAGTGGTATCTAACAGAATATCCTCCTCCTTTCTTGAGGTCGACCTGACCTGAAGGGTGGCCATAACTATAGGGTTCCTTCTGCAACGGTCAGTGTCATGATTGTTCATCTTACAATTTTTACACCACCTTTTTCCTTGGTTGAAAGATTTTCTTTCATCATATTTCCTTTCATCGAATTGTGGGGTTTTATTTTTATTGTCATACCGTGGCCTATCAAATTGGTGCTTACCTTTGTTTTGATCTCTAGGATCAAATTTATTAAAGTTCTGTGGTGCCCTAAAATTTTCCACCTGTTTCTTTTTATTACCTGATACCTCTGCCTGAGCTGCTTGATACCTTTCAGCAACATTTAGCAACTCACCCAGCCTCTCTGCACCTTGTTCCATGAGAAACTTTCTCAGGTCTGGAGCCATGGACTCTCTTAGTTGTTCTATAAGGACCATTTCCTTAAGATCTTGGGTTTTCCCCAGAGAAGTCCATTTCTCCAAGTATGTCTCTATCCGTGCAGAGAACTGGTGATAGGTTTCACCTGACAGTAGTTTAGCATTCCTAAATTTTTTCCTATAAAATTCTGCGTTCTTTTCATATCTTAACAAAAGAGCCTGCTTTAGCATGTCATAATTTTCCTGATCACCTCTGCTCATTTTGGCAAAAACTTCATAAGCTGCCCCACGAAGACCTTGAGATAACTTTAAGCTCCACCTTTCTCTCTCTAACCCATATGTGGTAGCTAATAGTTCATATCTATTTAGATAGCTCTCAATATCATCGTCTTTCTCAACAAAATGATCTAAATGAAAATTCATAGCTGAGGTTGAGGCTCCCTGGCTAGCAGTGGCATCAGAGGTAAAGGGACTGGCACCATTTTCAGGAGCATAGCCTTGAAACTCAAACTCCCTTAGTCGTAACTCATGTTCCCTTTGTAATCTTTTATCTTCTGCTTCCCTTTCTGCAGCTGTCATGAAATATTCTAATCCACATATATAAATTATTAGGTAAATATGAAGCCTAACAAATAAAATTAATAAAGAGAAGAGCAATGGTAAAATGACAGTGCTGTCCCAAAGAATGTACTCGAAATCCCCCTTGTTTTCTGCTTCGTCTGCAAATTGTAACGCTTTCACGTTGATAGTAAAGCTTACTGTATTATTACCCGCCTTCTTCAATGAAACGTGTGCTGTATTTCTTGGAAAACATTGAGACGTACTGCGTAATGACCTAAATTAACCCTAACATTAATTATACTGCGTTACCAAAACGAACGAACAGATGGACAAAAGGATAAAAAGAGAAGGGAGAGGCAGAAAGCCGAACACTAACCCGCTTCGCGCGATACACAATTACTACCATCACGCGTGTAAGTCTACATGCACTAATTTTTTTTCAGACGGACAGTGATAAAATACACTACCCTTTCCCAGAGTTAGGTTTATAAATCATAACAAACTCTTATTAGAAAAGATAACATTAGATGGGTTTACGTTTGAACACATAACAGTACCCAGACAGCACATCTTCGAAACAGGAGGTAGAAGAAATTGCATATTTTGAACGCAGCCACGTAGCTCCTTTAAATTAGTATTTTTGGGTTCCTTAGGGCTTGCTGACAAACAATATGTAAAACGTTACGCAAATAGTCCAGGAATTAATAAATTATACCCAAAATAAAATATTGGGGGTGCCTGACAGCATAAAATCATTTCTGCTCATAAGATTTTTTTTTAACGTGTTTGAAAAAAATTTACGTTACAGAAATAGCCTACCATGTAAACTCCAAATTGATTGGAGCGCAACAAATGAAAGCCTAACCACGATTGGTCGGGCTATAAATACTATCTTGGTTGTTAGGGGAGACGGGAAAAGATAACATTTTTTCAAACACTTGTCGAAACGTGGCTCATTGGCCAGACTCGCTGATATACACACTTGGGAGCGTTAGTTCGAGACCACTAATTCAAATAAGCTTGATAAAGCACAGTGCGTTGAAGCCAGCTCATATTTTTGCTAAATAAAAGCCTGGAACATAAGCAGAATGAATTTGTGCCAGAATTCATTGCTAATCAACGTATCTGTGTTTATTTCCATGAAATTGTGGTAAGCTTGAACCATTCAATATCTTTTAATGAAAATTGAATGTGAATTGTTGATTTATGCCTGTATATATATGTGTAGTTCAGTGGCAAACGTGAGGTAAAGCCTATAATGCTCCAGCCTGAACAGAGGGTGTCGGAGAGAAGTAAAACGGCATGGAATGGCCAAATAGTACACTGACACCTGGATGATTGACTAGAAAGAAATAATGCTGGAAGTGCAGAGGCGTAGTAACCATTAAGAAGGGTAATACTGGAATAAAGTATTTCAAATGAAGCTGACTGTTGGCCTAACGCTCTGAACGCAATGTTTGTGCTGTATTGTGATCAGTGTAAAAGAGAATATAAATTAGTTATGAAGTAGAAGGTACATCCTTCTTGATTTCAGGGACAGTGGTCTTGATGGTACTGAGCAGCATCTGGTCAGAGCTTTGCTGAATCCAGAGTCGGACAGCATACTCCTTGGTCTTTTTAGCTATCAGTGAGGTGTCTCCAGAGCCCAGAGGAGAATTCGAGCAGAGGAGTCTTCTCCTGCCGCCATCACGCAAGATAAGCAGAGTTGGCCAGCTGAGCTCAACATTATGTCCCCTCATCTTGAAATGACTTTGTAAAAATAACATTCAGAGGGGAATTTACTTGTCTTAAAATCAGGAACTGTGAACATCTCCAATACTAGTCCCTAAAGACAAACTATTGAAGTCATGATGACAAATACCAACAGAGCTTGAACAAAACAAAACCAGTATTACCTCATTTTACTACTACACAACTGACACACATAGAACATTTGTAATAATATATGTCACTACAATATTCATATTAAATACATTCTGTACATAACTTGTAATTTAAATTGATTGTGATTCCTGGTTCCCTTGTAGTTGAATCAGGACACATATTCATTCATGCCAGTAATGAATACATATTGTTATTTGAAAAGTTATCAGTGACTTCTTTAAGATATTCTCATAGAGTGTTATATGTATGTGAGTGTCACAGTGTTGTCAAGAGTAGTGGATTAAATTAAATTGTTTATCTGTCTGTTGTTGTGACTTACACTTCACCATACACATACCCTAGACACATAACGTAGCATCACACTATTCCAGAATAATTCTGACTGAGATATATAGATATGTGGTAGCAAGTAAGGTTATCTATAATACACTACTCTTATTAGATATAGATACCTTCACAGCTGATCTCAGTCAGTACACTAAGTCCCCTATAAATATTTATAACATCCCACTTCACCACATATATTGGGGTCTCGCTCTTGGGATTTTGAATCTTTAACTATTAAAAATATTGGGGGTAATTCACTTCAGGGAATATAAGAATTAAAAGGTATCCTTGGGTGGAATTAAATAAGGTTGAGCTCACGGTGCCTGTGTTGTCCATTAGAGATTGAATTGTTGGTTAGACATTGTATAAATTTACCTGATAGACAATGGCGGACCTGGCCAAATTTCGATCTGCTGCGGTTCAGACTGCAAAAGAGTTAGGATTAGATGGGCAAGTTATGGTTGCCTATGTCACAACGGAATGTGACAAATTTATTGAACGCGAAGAAAGAAGATTAGAAAAAGAAGCCGAAAGAAAGTTAGAGGCTGAGAAATAAGAGTTGCAAGCTGAGGCTGAGACTAAGAGGTTGCAAGCTGAGGCTGAGACTAAGAGGTTGCAGATTGAGGCTGAGGCTAAGATGTTGGAAGTATAAAGAGAAGAGAAAAGATTAGCTGCAGAAAGAGAAGAGAGGAAGAAGATTAGCTGCAGAAAGGGAAGCAGAAAAGGAGGAGAAGAGATTACAAAGGGAACATGAGTTACGACTAAGGGAGTTTGAGTTTCAAGGCCATGCTCCTGAAAATGGTGCCAGTCCCTTTGCCTCTGATGCTACGGTTACTCAAGGAGCCTCAACCTCAGCTATGAATTTTCATTTAGATCATTTTGTTGAGAAAGACGATGATATTGAGAGCTATATAAATAGGTATGAACTATTAGCTACCACGTATGGGTTAGAGAGAGAAAGGTGGAGCTTAAAGTTATCTCAGGGACTTCGTGGGGCAGCTTATGAAGTTTTTGCAAAAATGAGCAGAGGTGATCAGGAAAATTATGACATGCTAAAGCAGGCTCTTTTGTTAAGGTATGAAAAGAATGCAGAATTTTATAGGAAAAAATTTAGGAATGCTAAACTACTGTCAGGTGAAACCTATCACCAGTTCTCTGCACGAATAGAGACATACTTGGAGAAATGGACTTCTCTGGGGAAAACCCAAGATCTTAAGGAAATGGTCCTTATAGAGCAACTAAGAGAGTCCATGGCTCCAGACCTGAGAAAGTTTCTCATGGAACAAGGTGCAGAGAGGCTGGGTGAGTTGCTAAATGTTGCTGAAAGGTATCAAGCAGCTCAAGCAGAGGTAACAGGTAATAAAAAGAAACAGGTGGATAACTTTAGGGCACCACAGAACTTTAATAAATTTGATCCTAGGGATCAAAATAAAGGTAAGCACCAATTTGATAGGCCACGGTATGAAAATAAAAATAAATTCCCACAATTCGATGAAAGGAAATATGATGAAAGAAAATCTTTCAACCAAGGAAAAAGGTGGTGTAAGAATTGTCAGATGGACAATCATGACACTGACCGTTGCAGAAGGAAACCTGTGTATATGGCAACCCTTCAGGTCAGGTCGACCTCAAGACAGGAGGAGGATATTATGTTAGATACCACTCCAGAAGAGATGAGGAAGGCACAGGCTGGGGATAAAACACTCAAGCCTTGTTTCAGAAAATTGTCAACTTGTCATACAACTCCAGGCAAGGGAGATTTTTACATGAAAAACAAGTTGATGTATAGGAAGACTGGAGCTAGATCCAATGGTCACGGACAGCTGGTTCTTCCAAAAAGATATAGGACAGACTTAATAAGGAGCCTACATGTGAAACCAGATGGGGACCATGAGAAGATAGGTACCATCATTCAAAAGGTGGCTCACAATTATTATTGGCCCAAAGCAAGATGGGACATTGAGAACTTTGTAGAAAGGTGTAGCATAGCACATGAGGGAACACCCACAAGTGGGAACATGGATCAGGACCTGGACACGCCACGGGGCAAAATTAGGCCTGATAATAAAAAGAAAAATAGATTTGATAAAGTGGACCAAATGGAATGGGAAGCCCCTTTTCACGGACAAGCTTCACTTAACTGTTTTACAATGGCCACTATGCGGAGAGTGCAAAAAGATGTCTTACCCCAGGATAAGCCGAAAATCCCTCAATCGGACTTAAACAAACTGGAGGAAGAGGATGTAGAGAGGAAATCTCTCATCAAGAATTTTAAGTGGGGAGAAAGCCCCAAAAGAAAAATTGGTAGCGGTCGTTTTGTGAATGATAATTCTGGGAGGAAAAATCATCACTATAAAGCTTCGAGTGGAAGAGACCATACCGGTGCATGGACAAATAGGTCCACACAATTAAAGGTCCATATGTAGCTTTGTTAAGAACGTGGACTGATGAAAAGGCAGAGGAAAACATTACATCTTCATACCAATATGTGAATGAGCTGACCACTCGGTTAAAAACTGGCTGGAAACTTGCCAATGAAAATTTGAAACAAGCCAGGAAGAAACATGCTGCCTATTATAACAGGAAGGCGAAAGACAGAAATTTGGCTGTGGGAGAGAAAGTACTGCTTCTTTTGCCCGGGAGTCAGAATAAGTTACAAATTGGATGGCAGGGTCCATATACAGTTCTAGAGAAGGTGTCTAGAACAAATTATAAGATAGATAAGAAGGGGAAAGAAAAAATCTATCATGTGAATCTCCTGAAGAAATATTTGGAAAGAGAACATCAGGAAGAGACACACTTGTTGACCTTGTCCATCGCCATGGAGATGAAAAAGGAACCACTTTCATCATTTGAATATCCATTACACCCCTGTGAGACAGCAGCACAGGTGAAAATCAGTACACATTTAACGAAAACTCAGAAAGAGAGAGTGCAACAGGTTCTAAATAATCATGCAGAGGTGTTAACAGACCGACCAGGGCATACAAACCTATTGGAATATGATATGAAACTAATAGACTCCACACCTGTCTGTATGAAACCATATTCGATTCCGTTTGCTAAGGAAAAAGCTTTGAAGGAAGAGATAGACTATCTATTGAAGGAAGGAATTATTTCGCACAGTGAGTCTTCGTATAGTTCCGGTGTTGTACTCTTAAGGAAGCCCTCTGGAGAACATAGACTCTGTATAGATTACAGGAGACTGAATGCTATTACAGAAGGACAGGTGGATCCATTGCCGGATACAAATCAGCTGTTTGCCAGACTAAATAAAGCTAAATATTTCTCAAAAGTGGATCTGAGTAAAGGATACTATCAGATTCCAGTAAAGCCTGAGGTTAGACCATACCTAGCTTTTAGTACCTCAGAAGGACACTATGAGTTTAATAGATTGCCATTTGGATTGAAGAATGCGCCTAGTGTCTTCTCTAGAATGATGAGAAAATTATTGGATCCTCTGAATAATCCCTGTATAACAAATTTTATGGATGATATCCTTATAGCAACAGAAACATTTGAGGAACACATTGACTCTCTGAACATGCTGTTTGATCGACTTAGGGAGGCAAATTTAACAGCCCGACCAACCAAATGTTGCGTTGGATGTAAAGAATTGGAATTTTTGGGACACACAGTTTATCAGGGAAACATGACCCCTGACCCAAAGAATTTAGAGAAACTACAGAAAGCCCCGAGACCACAAACCAAGAAGGACGTGAGATCCTTTGTCTCATTATGTGGTTTCTACCAGAAGTATATCAAAAACTTTAATTCCATATGTGCACCGTTAACTGAATTGACACGTAAAGGACATCCAGATCGCATTACATGGACACCACAATGTGAAATGACTTACCAAGAATTGAAGGAAAAGCTCACAAGTAAACCCATTTTGAAATTACCTGACTTAAGTCAAGAATTCATAGTAAGGACGGATGCAAGTAATATTGGGTTAGGTGCAACTTTACTACAGAAATCAGATGCATTGGATGGGGAATTAAGCCCAGTGGCATATGCTAGCAGAAAGTTGAATAAAGCTGAAATCAACTACTCAACTAGCGAAAAAGAATGTCTTGCAGTAATATGGGCAATAAAGAAATTCAATATTTATCTATATGGGAAGGCATTTAAGTTGCAAACAGACCACAAACCTTTATCGTTTTTAGCACAGGCTAAGCATGAGAACTCTAGGTTACTCCGATGGTCTTTGCTTCTGGCTCCATATAATTTTAGCATTGAATATATATCTGGAAAAACCAATCTGGGAGCGGATTTTTTAAGCCGCCATCCGTGTGATGAGAATCACCGTAAACCCCAGAAATAATAATAAATTTCTCTATGTGTATATAGAATAAAGGACTGACATATAATGTCTGTTTTAAGAGGGGAGGTGTCATGAAATATTCTAATCCACATATATAAATTATTAGGTAAATATGAAGCCTAACAAATAAAATTAATAAAGAGAAGAGCAATGGTAAAATGACAGTGCTGTCACAAAGAATGTACTCGAAATCCCCCTTGTTTTCTGCTTCGTCTGCAAATTGTAACGCTTTCACGTTGATAGTAAAAGCTTACTGTATTATTACCCGCTTTCTTCAATGAAACGTGTGCTGTATTTCTTGGAAAAACATTGAGACGTACTGCGTAATGACCTAAATTAATCCTAACATTAATTATACTGCGTTACCAAAACGAACGAACAGATGGACTAAAGGATAAAAAGAGAAGGGAGAGGCAGAAAGTCGAACACTAAACACGCTTCGCGCGATACACAAATGCTGCCATCACGCGTGTAAGTCTACATGCACTAATTTTTTTTCAGACGGACAGTGATAAAATACACTACCCTTTCCCAGAGTTAGGTTTATAAATCATAAAAAACTCTTATTAGAAAAGATAACATTAGATGGGTTTACGGTTGAAAACATAACAGTACCCAGACAGCACATCTTCGAAACAGGAGGTAGAAGAAATTGCATATTTTGAACGCAGCCACGTAGCTCCTTTAAATTAGTATTTTTGGGTTCCTTAGGGCTTGCTGACAAATAATATGTAAAACGTTACGCAAATAGTCCAGGAATTAATAAATTATACCCAAAATAAAATATTGGGGGTGCCTGATAGCATAAAATCATTTCTGCTCATAAAATTTTTTTTATAACGTGTTTGAAAAAACCTTACGTTACAGAAATAGCCTACCATGTAAACTCCAAATTGATTGGAGCGCAACAAATGAAAGCCTAACCACGATTGGTCGGGCTATAAATACTATCTTGGTTGTTAGGGGAGACGGGAAAAGGTAACATTTTTTCAAACACTTGTCGAAACGTGGCTCATTGGCCAGTCTCGCTGATATACACACTTGGGAGCGTTAGTTCGAGACCACTTGTTTAAAGAAGCTTGATAAAGCAACAGTGCGTTGAAGCCAGCTCATATTTGTGTTAAATAAAAGCCTGGAACATAAGCAGATGGGAATTTGTGCCAGTAATTGTGCCAGAATTCATTGCTAACCAACGTGTATGTGTTTATTCCATGAATTGTGGTAAGCTTGAACCATTCAGTATCTTTTAATGAAAATTGAATGTGAATTGTTGATTTATGCCTGTATATATATGTGTAGTTCAGTGGCAAACGTGAGGTAAAGCCTATAATGCTCCAGCCTGAACAGAGGGTGTCGGAGAGAAGTAAAACGGCATGGAATGGCCAAATAGTACACTGACACCTGGATGATTGACTAGAAAGAAATAATGCTGGAAGTGCAGAGGCGTAGTAACCATTAAGAAGGGTAATACTGGAATAAAGTATTTCAAATGAAGCTGACTGTTGGCCTAACGCTCTGAACGCAATGTTTGTGCTGTATTGTGATCAGTGTAAAAGAGAATATAAATTAGTTATGAAGTAGAAGGTACATCCTTCTTGATTTCAGGGACAGTGGTCTTGATGGTACTGAGCAGCACCTGGTCAGAGCTTTGCTGAATCCAGAGTCGGACAGCATACTCCTTGGTCTTTTTAGCTATCAGTGAGGTGTCTCCTGAGCCCAGAGGAGAATTCGAGCAGAGGAGTCCTTTCCTGCCGCCATCACGCCAGATAAGCGAATTGGCCAGCTGAGCTCAACATTATGTCCCCTCATCTTGAAATAACTTTTAAAAATACATTAAGAGGGGAATTTACTTGTCTTAAAATCAGGAACTGTGAACATCTCCAATACTAGTCCCTAAAGACAAACTATTGAAGTCATGATGACAAATACCAACAGAGCTTGAACAAAACAAAACCAGTATTACCTCATTTTACTACTACACAACTGACACACATAGAACATTTGTAATAATATATGTCACTACAATATTCATATTAAATACATTCTGTACATAACTTGTAATTTAAATTGATTGTGATTCCTGGTTCCCTTGTAGTTGAATCAGGACACATATTCATTCATGCCAGTAATGAATACATATTGTTATTTGAAAAGTTACGAGTGACTTCTTTAAGATATTCTCATAGAGTGTTATATGTATGTGAGTGTCACAGTGTTGTTAAGAGTAGTGGATTAAATTAAATTGTTTATCTGTCTGTTGTTGTGACTTACACTTCATCATACACATACCCTAGACACATAACGTAGTCATCACACTATTCCAGAATAATTCTGACTGAGATATATAGATATGTGGTAGCAAGTAAGGTTATATATAATACACTACTCTTATTAGATATATATATACCTTCACAGCTGATCTCAGTCAGTACACTAAGTCCCTTATAAATATTTATAACATCCCACTTCACCACAGCAGCTAATCGCTTGTCTTCCCTTTCTGCAGCCAATCTTTTGTCTTCTCTTTCTGCCTCCAATTTCTTAGCCTCAGCCTCAATCTGCAACCTCTTAGTCTCAGCCTCAGCCTCAAATTGTAACTTCTTAATTTCCTTTTCAGCCTCTAACCTCTTAACTTCGGCCAATCTTTCAGATTCTAGTTTTCTTTCGGCCTCTTTTTCTAATCTTCTTTCTTCCCGTTCAATATATTTGTCACATTCAGCAGTGACATAAGCAATCATAATTTGCCCGTCCATTCCTAACTCTTTCGCAGTCTGTACAGCAGCAGACCGAAATTTGGCCAGGTCCGCCATTTTCTATCAGGTAAATGTAGGTAATGTCTAACTAAATAATACACTCTGATATTACTTATCCAAAGACACCACAGGCACTGAGAGCTCAACGTTATTTATTTCCACCCAAGGATACCTTTTAATTCTTATTATTCCCAATATCTATAACAGGAGAAAGTTCAATATCCCTGGAGCGAGACCCCAATATATGTGGTGACTACGTTAAATGTCTAGGGTATGTATATGATGAAGTGTAAGTCACAACAACAACAGACAGATAAACAATTTAATTTATTCCACCACACTTGACAACACTGTGACACTCACACACATTTAACACTCTATAAGACTATCTTAAATGAGGCACTGGTAAAGTTTCAGTTATATAAATATGTATTAATTACTTTCACTAATATATATGTCCTGATTCAACTACAAAGTGAACCAGGAATCACAATCAATTGTAATTACAATTTATAAGTACAGAATTTATCAATATGTACCTTGTAGTGACATATTTTAATAATATTATCCTATGTGTGTCAGTTGTGTAGTAGTAATATGAGGTAATACTGGTTTTGTTTTTTCAAGCTATGTTGTTATTTGTCATCATGACTTCAAGTGTTTGTTTATCTTGGAAATAGTATGGGGAAAAGTTCACAGTTCCTATCAATTTAAACACTGTATTTTCCCTCTGTTTTATTATAAAGTCAGATTTTGAGGGGAGGGAGGGGGGTGGGCATAATGTTGAGCTCCTCTGGCCACAGACGCTTATCTTTCGTGATGGCGGCAGGAAAAGACTCCTCTGCTCGATAGCCTCCCTGTGTTCTGGAGACACCTCACTGGTCACTATCTGGACCCAGGAGTATGCTGTCAGCCTCTAGGTTCAGCAAAGCTCAGACCAGGTGCTGCTCAATAACTTTAGGACCACGGTCCCACAATTCATGGAAATAATACAGAATTACGTTGACTGGCAATGAATAGGCACAAAATCCGATCTGCCGATGTCCCAGGCTTTTATTTAGAAAAAATATGCACTGGCACTCAACGCACTGGTTCTTTAGTAAGTTTATTTGAAATTGTGGTGCTGATCTGACGCCTCTGATTGACTATATTGGCGGGTCTAACCAATCGTGCCATGTTTACACAGCTTTTCAAAAAAAAGTACCCTTCCTTCCGTCTCCCTTAACAACAAAAGATAGTATTTATAGCCCGACTAATCGTGTTTAGCCTTACATTTACTTTCCGCCAATCAAATAGGAGGTAACATGGGGACCTATTTCCCGTACAATGGTGGTGTTAAAATCTGCCACTGAGCGATTCTGATTTTGGGGTTGCCTGACACCCTCACTATTTCTTTTGGCTATAATTTGTTAATTCCTAGACTATTTGCGTAACACTTAACATATTATTTGTCAGCAAGTCCTAAGGAACCCAAATATACAAATTTAAAGGAGCTAAGTGGCTGCGTTCAAAATATGCATTTTCTTCTAGGATAGTCGTGCTGTTGCCACCTCCTCACTTCCAAACTTTATGGTGTCTGCTGTACTGTCATACTAATGTCAGGATTTCAGACATAAAACAGTAGAATGTCATGTTTCCTAATAAGCGTTTTGTAAGTTTTTTTAAAACCTAACTCTCGTATGGGTAGTGTTTTTTTATCACTGTCGATTTGAAAAAAGCTAGTGCTTGTGGCCTTACACGCGTGTTAGGGGTGGCATTAATTGTGTATCGCGAGACTGTGGTAGTATTGCCTGCGTTCCGGCTTTCAGCCCCTCCCTTTCTTTCTATCCTTAGTCCATCTGTCTTTCGTTTATGGTAACTTAGTGTATAAAATGACATGAATGGAATATTAAATATAGGTCAGCTTGCGTATCTCAAGGTTTTTCTTAGAAAGGCAGTACACGTTTTATCGTAGAAAGCGGGTATTGAAGCAGTAGGCTTTTACTATCAACGTGAAACGTTACAATTTGCAGACGAAGTAGAAAACAAGGGGGATTTCGAGTACAGTCATTGTGACAGCACTGTTCTTTACCATTCTTCTTTCCTTTTATTGAAGTTATTTGTTAGGCTTTACATTTACTTTTTAATTTATATATGTGGATTAGAATTTCTCACGACAGTAGGCTATTCTATGCCCTCTACCAAACGCCATTTTTTAAATAATACTTTCTAAAGGGTGCATACTGTTTGAAAGTTGAATGAACATGTCTCAAAACAGGTGTGTAATCTAACGTTTGTAAGAGCGACACACAACAGGTGTGTAATCTAACGTGTATAAGTGCAACACAAAACATGTATATGATCAAACGTGTAAAATTGCAAAACAAAACAAGTATGTAATCTAACGTTTATAATGCAACAGAAAACAAGTATGTAATCTAACGTTTATAACTCAACACAAAACAAATATGTAATCTAACGTTTCTAATGCATCACAAAATAAGAATGTAATCTAACGTTTATAATTCAACAGAAAACAAGTATGTAATCTAATGTTTATAATGCAACACAAAACAAGTATGTAATCTAATGTTTATAAGCTCAACACAAAACATGTTTGCAATCTATAACGCAAAACAAAACAAATATGTAATGTAACGTTTATAACGCCACACAAAACAAATATGTAATCTAACGTTTATAATGCAACACAAAACAAGTATGTAATCTAACGTTTATAATTGCAGCTGTAAAACAATTTGTTTTAAAAAAAATAGAGTTTTACCTTATTTTGGCGAGGCGCTTCTTTCAACCTAGGCACACTGTCCATCGGTTATATTAGGGTGCATATCAAAATATAAAAGACTTTGTGACCTGGATATATTTTACGCTAACAGGAAAGCAAAACCTTCGTATGAGCTGTGAGGAGCTTTCATTGCATTAGGAAATATATGACAATCAAAAGACATCAGATCCAACACAGCAATCAGAATCTTCGACTCAAATGTCAAGTCAAATGCTATTTTACCGCGCAGTAACATGGAGAACAAAAGAAACAGCAATCAAAAAAGCTACAGACTTTCATAAATTGATGCTTGCGTACTATGGAAGTGTTGGAATGGTGTATTGAAATGGTATGACAAAGTCACCAGTGTGGAACTAATTACAAGAACCAAGTAAGTGCCAGTGGAACAAGACATGAGAAGAAGACCCTGGAGATGGATAAGACACAGGCATTCTTACGAATACATGCCACAAACCCAATTATGTTTATTACAAAATACAGATCGTTACTTGGAATATACTCATTTGTCTTTCAGCTTGTTTTAACTCTAGGAAAAAGTTGTGTTTATTTGGTACTCTTAACACTGTTACCTGGAGATTGTCTAATATTTACCCTGGAGATGGATGAGACACACATTGAGGTGACCTGTTGATAGCATTGCCATGGTTCATGTTCTTGAATCCCCAGGTTATGAGTAGTAGAGGTAGGCAGAAAAACACACGGAGAAGAGAGCTGGTGACGTCAAAAAAAAATGATGTGAAAGACCTTGACCTGTTGGTACGCTACAGCAGGACTTCGCGTGTGTTTGTAGAAGGGCCTGTGTTCCTTAGTTAGGGAGCTGACGGGTGATGATGACTGTGACGTATGAGCCACCAAGCATAGATTTTTATTTTAAAAAACGTGGAGAGAAGGATTAAAGCTTAGACCATGAAACTCCACTGCGTGCGCATGCGCGCGACACACACACACACACACACACACGCACACGCACACACACACACACACACACACACACACACACACACACACACACACACGCACACAAGGAACAGAAAATGTGTGAAGATTTCGAAAATTTCAAGCAAAAAAAAAAAATGTTGGAAAGTTCACGTAGGAAGAATCAGCTGAAACAACAAAACAAAACAAAACAATGGTGTTTATATGAAGAGATCGAATGTGACTATAATATGAAAGAACTAACATATGCCGCCCTCTCGCAGATAGACAAAGATTATTGGTGTAAATATGAAGACCATGTCTTAAAAGAGGAAAATGACTATTGGAAAAAAGATGGACTGTCGTTCGTTCAGCCCAGAGTAAAGTAATCAATATGTTAGACTCGTCTGACTCAGAATAAATGTGTAAATACCTTATATGTTTTATATGTTTTCTCCTCCATCTATGTGTATATGTAAACCAATTCATTTCCTTTTTATCTCCGCGATTTCCCTACTATTTTTAATATACACAGTACTTTCACCTCTTCATGCATCCATTCACGTTTTAGTATAAAAAGTAACATTTACAACGAATAGGCGTTATTATTCTCTCAAATATTTCGAAGAAATAAAAAAGGACCTCACGTAGTAATCAGTTAACAAACCCCTCTAACATTCGAATTGTACATACGCCTATGCCGAAAATATGCAACTTCCTTCATTTACGGTAAATTATTTTCTTCCATGACAAAATAATTACTTCGTTAAAAAAGATCAAAGAAAAGAACACTACCTGCAACATTGAATTTTATAAAAACTTTGGGACATTGAAAATATAAGACCACATGCAAAAAATCATGTTTATCAGTGCAAGGAATATGGAGATATTTGAAGTCAATCGTCGACCGATCTTTTTGAAACGCACTATAGTACCATTCCTGGACAAACTCTCAGGAGCTACCAACAACTTCAGGCTGACCATCGCTTTCTGTCAAATTATTATTCAAGCTGACGAGTAAAAGTGTACGAAGAAGAAGAATGCTCGAGGATGTTCCTTATTCCTGTCCTGTACTCGTAAAGGGGCATGTCGTCAGCATTATTTCTACCGCTTTGCACGAAGCTCGCACCAAAATAATCATGCTCATTTGTGGGACCTAAGCCGTGTCAACACTGAGAAATGCAGTTAGCGACCCATAGCTAGACTGCTTGCGTCAGGGTCAGCGAACCAGAGCTCACCAAGACCCTACTCCACCTCCAAGTGATGGTCCTGGAAACAGGCTGCATCACTGCAGTCTGGCTGAGTGAGTAGGGATCGAAGAGGGAAGGCTAACCCGGTCCCAAAAATGCCGTGCTGAAGTCGGATGTGTCGGCCGAAAGGCGCAAATATCGCAGCTTCGCTGTAAACGGACACAACGCAACCAACGTCCTTTTCAGGACGAACGAAGAAGAAGAAGAATGCTCCTTTGCAGCAGTGCTCCAATTAGCAACATTTTTGGCACTTAAAGATCTAACTGTATACATTATATACACAGATATGATAATTGTAAAACAGGAGTATACTTTCAGATAGCGCGTGTGTTACAGGGGCCGGAGATGGAAGCAAAGAATAGTAACACTGTACCCTATCATGTGTGTCGTAGAAGGAATTTAAGGAGGGTTGGTCATATGAACGGCCACCCTATTCCGTAGAAATTTAAAGTTAAAAAAAAAATCAACAAATATTTTGTTGAACGCCAATGCTCCATGAGGAGTTTGACATGTGGTAGAGAAGAATATATTCAGATATTCAAGGGACTAATTGTAAACACAATTTTTTTTTTAAATTATTAAAAAGGAGTTTTGCCTAGTTTTAGCGAGGACGCGCCCCGTTCAACCTGGACAAAATGTCATTGGTTATATTAAAAAGATTTTAAGAACAAAATGTGGTCAGGAAAGACTTTGTTCAATAACTCTCAAGATACTGCGCATTACATTATCAGATAGTTTTTATTTGTTTATTTATGGTTTAAGTACAGGGAGATAAAAAATTTTATAATGAACAGATATGAGTTCTGTTAAGTCCCCTAGCGTCGCTGAAGAAGCAAAGAAAGAATGGAACTTTTCCTTCCTTAGTTTTTGTGGGGGATAGAAACTTCATAGTGTACAAAATGCTGCTACATAAACTATCACTGCTAGATCAGATGAATACTTGGTGTAGGCTTCCTGGAAGGCAACCAGTTGTAGTGGTGGTTGTATGGTCTATATGGAGAAATAAGTGAGATGATGATGATGATGATAGATTATGATAATGGTGATGATGATGATAAATGATCATTATGATGATGATAATGATGATTATGATAAAATTGATGACGATGATAATCATGATTATGATGTTGATTATAATAACGATGATCGTGATAGTGATGATTATGATGATAATCATCATTACGATAATGATGATGATAATGATGATGATAATGATAATAATGATGATGATTTTGATGATGATGATAATGTTGATGATGATGATGAGGATAATGATGATGAAGAAGATAATTATGATTTTGATGATTATGATCATGATTATTATAATGATGGTAATGATGATGATAGTGACGACGATGATGATGATGATGACGATGATTACGATCAAAATGATGATGATTTGGATGAATTGATGTATGGAAGGAAGTTTTGAATGTCGAGCAAATTAATATCATCGGTAGAGTGGGCTTATATGTCTTTTCTTTGAAGAATTCTGGTAATTATATGAAAGGCTAAATTAACCAATGAAAAACTACGTAATGAAAGCTGTTTAGGAGATGAGATCCACTGCAAACAATAATAGCGTAAAGATAATTGACCTTGGCTGTAAGTGAGGAGAGACAGCGAGCATTTGAAGATATCTTAACAGGAAAATTCAAAGATGCTAGAAGTACTACAAGGAAGATACAGAAGGTACCAGAGAGCTCCTCATCAAGGTTCGAGATGAAGCCAAGAACAGATTTGACGGTAACGATGAAGGTTCGAGATCTGCGGAGAAACGTTATCACCTGTGCCGCTCCAGCTGGCGTGGAAGTATTACAACAACAGTTAAGGCAATGGGTAATATCAATTTAAAGACAAGGTGGTTGCTGGATCACTGAAGGACATTTTTCACTTAACTTAGAGGGTTCTTCACTGGTCCAGTCTGGGGTGGGAGGGGGGGGGGGGGGGGGAATCTGGAGAGTTGAGCGGGAGATTTCTTCCAACTTATTAACTTTAGGACAAGACAGATGGGATAATAAGAATACACAGACGGTGTAAAACAGAAGACAATTAACGGCCGGGGTAGTTCAAGAGCTCAGCCAATGGGATCGCTGGTTTCGGGCATCAAAACTGCTCCACAGGAAAAAAAAAAGTACACAGAACGAATCAATCTTACGCGACAATAGACACTTTTTTTGTGAACTCGAATCTTTTTAAATATTAGTTTGCAAATATCA
The DNA here is from genome assembly GCA_024509875.1 of Oreohelix idahoensis. NCBI lineage: Eukaryota > Metazoa > Mollusca > Gastropoda > Stylommatophora > Oreohelicidae > Oreohelix > Oreohelix idahoensis. The sequence continues at coordinate 216,812 of JAMPIV010011218.1, forward strand.
AAACACAATATGGGAAGATTTTCCCTACTAAGATACAAGACAGAATGTTAAATAATTGATGAGAGGTCAATGCACGTGGGTTACTGCAAAAACTGCAAAATAGAATTCAGTGTAAAAAATTTAATTATCACCAAGTACGACACAAATTTGTAAAACAATATAACAAAAGCCACTAATTAAAAGACTGTAGGATTAAAGGAAAAACATTGTCGGTGTGTAAACTCCTAATTTTCATACAACACCAACAGAAGTAACAAAGCACCATGAGTAAGAATTAATAAAGCAGAGAACAAAATGTAGAAAAAGTAGGCACAATCAGGAAATATGTAACTCCAAAAAATGTCATCCTGATATAAACGACACGTCCATGCATATGGATAGTGGTTGAAAGGGCCGCTCTACACAGAAACGTAGGGGTAAAAGTACATGGATCTGAAACTGCACAGGGAAAAGAGAAAGAAAATGAGAATACATGCAGATGACGATAACAGCTGTGCACTTGAAGATACAACCTTGCGTGAGATATAGAAACATATATTTATCTTGGCAGCACTATAGACAAAACTGGAGGGACAGACAGTGATATCACAATAAGAATACTGCACACAAGGCCAGCTTTTATTGCACTGGGAAATAAATTGAAATCACAAAAAATAAAGTCCAACACAAACATCTAAATCTTCAACAAAAAATCAACGACAAAATGACGACCATGACGCTATAGAATTTCCTACAGGAGCGCATGCGGAGAATGGAAGGATTGAAGTGGTATGACAAGATGGGACCTCAAGACGCAGCAATAGAGACCGCAGTCAGCGACTCATAGCTTGACTGCCTGCGTCAGGACCAGCGAACCAGAGCTGGTCAAGACCGCACTCCACCTCCACGTGGTGGTCCTGGAAACAGTCTGCAGCTGTGCAGGCTGGCTGAGCGAGTGTGGATCGAAATGGGAAGGCAAACCCGGTCCTAAAAAATGCCGTGCAGAAGTCGGATGTGTCGACCGAAAGGTGCAGATATCACAGCTACGTTGTAAACAGACACAACGCAACCACCGTCCTTTTCAGGGCGAACGAAGAAGAAGAAGAAGAAGTATGACAAGATCACCAACGTGGAACTGATGACAAGAACCAGACAAGTGCGAGTGGAACAAGAGATGAGATCACCAACGTGGAACTGATGACAAGAACCAGACAAGTGCGAGTGAAACAAGAGATGAGATCACCAACGTGGAACTGGTGACAAGAACCAGACAAGTGCGAGTGGAACAAGAGAGGAGATCACCAACGTGGAACTGATGACAAGAACCAGACAAGTGCGAGTGGAACAAGAGATGAGATCACCAACGTGGAACTGATGACAAGAACCAGACAAGTGCGAGTGGAACAAGAGATGAGATCACCAATGTGGAACTGACGACAAGAACCAGACAAGTGCCAGCTGAAACTTCTTCTTCTTTCTACACTCTCAGACGTCCACTCTCAGACTTCTACTTGAATGTTCTCAAAGAAAGCAGTAGTCAGTTTGAGGCTATGTGAATCCCCGTAAAGCTTTTCCACGAAAGGAACTAGCGTCGGCCATATGCGCTTTCTCTGTACCGCATATAAGGGGCAACTTTGAAGCAGATGTTCAGCAGTCATTTTATCAGTGCCACAGTTACAGTGATTCGGACTCAGTTTCCTATCGTTAGTTTGTTGAAATAGAATGGGAGATCTCAATCTGTTGTGCCCAGTGCGAGTTCTGATAGTTACCAGCTGGAACATAAGAGATGAGAAGATCACCATGTTGAACTGATGACAAAGAGACAGACAAGTGCGTTGTGGTGGAACCAAGAGAATGAGATCACCAATGTGGAACTGACGGACAAGAACCAGAACAAGTGCACTGGTAACAAGAGAGGAGATCACCAGTGTAGAACTGATGACAAGAGCCAGACAAGTGCGAGTGGAACAAGAGATGAGATCACCAATGTGGAACTGACGACAAGAACCAGACAAGTGCCAGCTGGAACAAGAGATGAGATCACCAGTGTAGAACTGACGACAAGAACCAGACAAGTGCCAGTGGAACAAGAGATGAGAAGAAGAAGCTGGTGATTGATTTGGTACACTCTGAGGGAACGTGTATATAGTATTACAAGGCAGTCCTTGTTCTACAACTCCCCGGATAAGAAAGGTATAGGGCGATGGAAGAACTCATAGAGGAGAATCGGAGACAAACATGACTGGGATGAGGTAGACATAGAAAGACTATAAGCTGATGGCACGGGACAGGAAGACTCAGCATTAGTTTGTTGAAAGCCTATGCTCCGTGGGGAGCTAAGGAGTGGTTATGATAAGTCAGTCTTACGTAAAGACAGATGGAGAAGAAAAAAAGAGAAGACAAGAAGAACAAACACAAATAGAAGTAAATGGTTGTGGTGATTATGATGAAGGAAACATACCATGCCGTGAAGTTATCATCATTATCAGTCTGTTACCGGTGGAGCATAGGCCTTCCATCAGGTCATGATAAGCTATTCTGCCTCGTGTCTTCTCCGCTGAAGTTTGAAGTGGGATGTTATAAATATTTATAGGGGACTTAGTGTACTGACTGAGATCAGCTGTGAAGGTATACATATATCTAATAAGAGTAGTGTATTATATATAACCTTACTTGCTACCACATATCTCTATATCTCAGTCAGAATTATTCTGGAATAGTGTGATGCTACGTTATGTGTCTAGGGTATGTGTATGATGAAGTGTAAGTCACAACAACAGACAGATAAACAATTTAATTTAATCCACTACTCTTAACAACACTGTGACACTCACATACATATAACACTCATATGAGAATATCTTAAAGAGTCACTGATAAACTTTTCAAATAACAATATGTATTCATTACTGGCATGAATGAATATGTGTCCTGATTCAACTACAAGGGAACCAGGAAATCACAATCAATTTTAATTACAAGTTATATGTACAGAATTTCTCAATATGAATATTGTAGTGACATATATTATTAAAAGTATCCTATGTGTGTCAGTTGTGTAGTAGTAAAATGAGGTAATACTGGTTTTGTTTTGTTCAAGCTCTGTTGGTATTTGTCATCATGACTTCAATAGTTTGTCTTTAGGGACCAGTATTGGAGATGTTCACAGTTCCTGATTTTAAGACAATTAAATTCCCCTCTTAATGTTAATTTTAAAAAGTCAGTTCAAGATGAGGGGACATAATGTTGAGCTCAGCTGGCCAAGTTGCTTATCTGGCGTGATGGCGGCAGGAAAGGACTCCTCTGCTCGAATTCTCCTCTGGGCTCTGGAGACACCTCACTGATAGCTAAAAGGACCAAGGAGTATGCTGTCCGACACTGGATTCAGCAAAGCTCTGACCAGGTGCTGCTCAGTACCATCAAGACCACTGTCCCAAAATTCATACGAATAAACACAGATACGTTGATTAGCAATGAATTCTGGCACAAACTGGCACAAATTCCCATCTGCTTATCTTCCAGGCTTTTATTTAGCCAAATATATAGCTGGCTTCAACGCACTGATGCTTTATCAATCTTATTTAAACAAGTGGTTTCGAACTAACGCTCCCAAGTGTGTATATCAGCGAGTCTGACCAATGAGCCCCGTTTCGACAAGTGTTTGAAAAAATGTTACCTTTCCCCGTTTCCCCTAAAAACCAAGATAGTATTTATAGCCCGACCAATCGTGGTTAGGCTTTCATTTGTTGCGCTCCAATCAATTTGGAGTTTACATGGTAGGCTATTTCTGTAACGTAAATTTTTTTCAAACACGTTAAAAAAAAAAAATCTTATGAGCAGAAATGATTTTATGCTGTCAGGCACCCCCAATATTTTATTTTGGGTATAATTTATTAATTCCTGGACTATTTGCGTAACGTTTTACATATTATTTGTCAGCAAGCCCTAAGGAACCCAAAAATACAAATTTAAAGGAGCTACGTGGCTGCATTCAAAATATGCAATTTCTTCTACCTCCTGTTTCGAAGATGTGCTGTCTGGGTACTGTTATGTTTCAACCGTAAACCCATCTAATGTTATCTTTTCTAATAAGAGTTTTTTTATGATTTATAAACCTAACTCTGGGAAAGGGTAGTGTATTTTATCACTGTCCGTCTGAAAAAAAATTAGTGCATGTAGACTTACACGCGTGATGGCAGCATTTGTGAACCGCGCGACGCGTGTTGCATGCGTTCCTGATTTTCAGCCCTCCCCTCTCTCTCTATCCTTTTGTCCATCTGTTCGTTCGTTTTGGTAACGCAGTATAATTAATGTTAGGATTAATTTAGGTCATTACGCAGGGCCTCTCAATGCTTTTCCAAGAAATACAGCACACGTTTCATTGAAGAAAGCGGGTAATAATACAGTAAGCTTTTATATCAACGTGAAAGCGTTACAATTTGCAGACGAAGCAGAAAACAAGGGGGATTTCGAGTACATTCTTTGTGACAGCACTGTTATTTTCCCATTGCTCTTCTCTTTATTAATTTTATTTGTTAGGCTTTATATTTACCTAATAATTTATATATGTGGATTAGAATATTTCATGACACCACATACAACCAAAGAAGCAGCCCTATAATTAATTATTCGTCAGTTCTCACAGTATGGATGACATGCATATTAACCAAACAACAAACAAATATAACAGATAATAGAAAAGTCAATAGAAGTAAAAAAAAATTTAAGGTTTAATATGTTGAGGGACCTATCAAACATTATCAGAACGTCTAAAATGTCTTCACCTGGGCATCAAATCCCATTCCATTCTAGACACCGGCGTCAGACCGTTTCACACCTAGACGACGAAACTTCAGGCGTGGGTATTCGCCTGCAAATGACGCAACCACGATAGCGGTAGAGCTAAGCTACTGCTTTCGCTGTGGCATGAGACTGGATCTACTTCCGTATCGTCCTGGCGGAAGACGCCTGTCAGTTCGTAAGATACGTGGTTGCCCAAATGTGTCACCGGATTTTTAGCGTCCGTTAGCACGTGACAAGTCAACAAACATCTGGCGTTGCTTGTTTGTGTCTGTAGATATTACAGTTAGCTACGGCCCTGATAGACATTACGATTTTGAGTCCAGCCACAAATGTCATTATTCGTTTGTCACATCAAATAAAAACTATTCTAATTATTTTGATTAAAGGGGAAAATTCTCAATTCCTTTAAATTACTTTATTCCAGCATCAGTGGCGTACTAAAGGAGTGGGGGTGCGAGAGGGGCGGGACCCCCCCCCCCGGGTGACACAGCCAGGAGAGGGGTGCCATCGGACACTTTTATGTTAGTACTTACTGTTAAAAATATACTTGCAAGTGTGATTCTTTGTAGGACGGGGGCGCCAAAGGTAGAATCCGCCCCGAATGTCAAATACTTTAAGTACGCCTCTGTCCAGCTTTATTCTTGCTTACTCCCCGTGTAGGCTACCTCCGGGGGGGGGGGGGCATGAAGAGACAAAGGAAGAATATAACTACAGCACCCTGAGGCATGTCATTCAAGGTTGTACATGAGGTTGTACATGACGTTGTACATGGGGTTGTACTTGAGGTTGTACATGAGGTTGTGCATGAGGTTGTGCATGAGGTTGTGCATGACGTTGTGCATGATGTTGTACATGAGGTTGTACATGAGGTTGTATATGACGTTGTATATGACGTTGTGCATGAGGTTGTGCATGAGGTTGTACATGTGGGGTTGTACTTGAGGTTGTACCTGAGGTTGTACTTGAGGTTTTACATGAGGTTGTACATGAGGTAATACATGAGGTTGTACTTGAGGTTGTACAGGAGGTTGTACATGACGTTGTACATGAGGTTGTACATGACGTTGTACATGACGTTGTACATGACGTTGTACATGAGGCTGGCTACATCAACGTGTACCAGAAATTGATACAATATCCACCGCTACAAGAGCAAGTGACTGCTTGGGGGTAGGCTTCCAGTAAGTGGACCAGCTGTAGTGGTGGTTTTATGCTCCGTGAGGAGCGCTGAGCAAAGTAATGCTGATTACTCTTGCTGATAGAACCAAAAACAACTCAAGGAAGTTCAATAATAAAAACGATCATTGTGAAACAAACAAATCATCGTGAAACAAACAATCATTGTGAAACAAACAATCATTGTGAAACAAACAATCATTGTGAAACATTGCAATCTTTGTGTTTGACCACCTATCACATTTCACAGGTCTGTTCAATCTTGTGGGATATTGGAAGAACTCCTTCGAATTTTCAGGACAGTCTGGAAATATCATTAGCGGCCTACGTATTTTCAGCTTGAAATTCTTTGTTCAAGAATTTCTTTTTTCATTTAATTTTCATTCAATGTGTAACCAATAACCTTTATGTCTGACGAACTGCTCACATTTCGTACGCCTGTTGAATCAAATGGATATCAGAATTGGTTTGGTTTGGTATGGTTTGGTATGGTTTGGTTTGGTATGGTTTGGTATGGTTTGGTTTGGTATGGTTTGGTATGGTTTAGTATGGTTTGGTATGGTTTGGTTTGGTATGGTTTGGTTTGGTATGGTGTGGTATGGTTTGGTATGGTTTGGTTTGGTATGGTTTGGTATGGTTTGGTATGGTTTGGTTTGGTACGGTTTGGTTTGGTACGGTTTGGTTTGGTATGGTTTGGTTTGGTATGGTTTGATATGGTTTGGTTTGGTATGGTTTGGTATGGTTTGGTTTGGTATGGTTTGGTTTGGTATGGTTTGGTTTGGTATGGTTTGGTTTGGTATGGTATGGTTTGGTTTGGTATGGTTTGGTTTGGTATGGTTTGGTATGGTTTGGTTTGGTATGGTTTGGTTTGGTTTGGTATGGTTTGGTTTGGTTTGATTTGGTTTGGTTTGATTTGGTTTGGTATGATTTGGTTTGGTTTGGTTTGAAAGACAATCTTCATTGTACACGGACAACTCCATCAGTGCTCCGATCTCCTCCCTTAGATCACACAAGGAGGATCACAGTGTAGTACCAGCGAGAATCCCAGTGTGTATATAGGAACCACACATTCTATAAATATTTATGTGGTGGGTAGATTTCTTATAATTAAATTTTGCCAGGGCAGCGGTCTTATGGCCTACTTCCGTGGGATTTTTAACGTGCGCAACTGACACATGGGACCTCCGATTTTTTCGCCTAATCCGAAAAGGCTAGGCATCCGATCTCACTACTCAGGAGATCAGGGGGGAGTATGACATCATTAGGACCATTGGTTCTAAAAAAAATGTCCGAATGGCCTCAAGTGGCAAAGACACTGGGTTCGAAACACGGTAGCTTTTCGATCCAGTATACCCAGCTGTAAATGGGCACCTGACTGTGCTCTTGAGTTAGGAATGACAAAGGCAGCAAGGAAGAAAACTGGTCAACCTACCTTTCGAACCTGGACCAAGTACAGTGAAGTCTCTAACACTTCACGCCTCTGCCCTAGTATCTGCTATGGGACTACCTTTACCCTTTATTATCCTCTCCGCCTCTGATATGACTCTTTTATCTGATGTTATAAACGCACTAGGCATTTGAAACCAGGGGCGGACTGAGCATTAGGCACTTCGGGTGTTTCCCTAAGGCCCACAGATGGGATTTAGACATTTAGAACCAATAACCAATTTGGGATCAGTAATCAGGGGGCAATGACCTTATTTAACCCAGGGGCCCCGAGTACTGCCAGTTCACCCCTGTTTGAATCTATCAACTTGTTCCTGACACGTTGCACTTACATCACACCATCATTCCTACATCGGGAATTCTTGTGTCTTTAGGAGTCCATCCCTACTTCGTTAGCTGTCGTACAGGTTATAACTGACGAAGACTATGTCGTATCTCCACATCTTTCATCCATGATGTACCCTGTACATTGTTTTTTACTTTCTTTACCCCAATTTTGTTATATTCAGGGGCGTACTTAAAGTAGCTGGCACCCAGGTCGAACCCTTCCTTTGGCATGCCCGATAAAACACATAGAAACATATCTTTAGCTTGCAAGTAGATTTTTAAACAATACAGTACTGTCAGAATGGTGTCCGATGGCACCCTCGACACCGGCTGTCACCCAGAGCGGACCTCCCTCCTTACATCACCCTAGTACGCGACAGGTTATACTGTCAAGTATATTCTCTTTGTATTTTAGTGGCGAGATGGAAGTTAGATAGAAAATAATAGATAAAGTTTCCAAAAAATGAAGAGAACTAGTCAACTAGTGTAGGCCCAGCACAGGACCAGTCAGGCAGTTAACTGCACAGTTCTAGATGGTAGCTGTAGAAGAGAGCTGTGAAGTAAGTCACCTTCCAGCTAGACTTATACTATGCTCCAAGGGTGTCTTTATTAATAGTTGATGTGAAATGTAGCTCGTTAATTATCCCTACCAATTAAAAATATTAAATCTCTTAATTTTCACACAATGAATCTGAGCGGGCATATATGTTCAATCTAGATCTAACCCTTTCCTTCTCGGAGGTCCGAGCCTGAGTTCACTTTCGTGGGATTTCAATGCTGTTGATAGATTTTCCCTACAAAATCATGATTTTCTCGACAATTACCAAAGAGAATGATTTCCGACTGCCATAATTACATGTGTTTGTATTTGCTGTTCAAATCTCAAAAAGAATTATTCTGTTAGGGGCCTTAACCATAAAGTTATAGCAGAATTACTGGTGTGCGATTCACAATTTATTATAAAGACACTAGTTTACGTGGCAATTGCAGATTCTCTTGCCCGTTTCGCTACAACTTTCTTCAATAACTTCGTTTTTGACTATTAGTTTTTGTTTTTGTTTTCACAAAACCATATAACTTGACTTTTCAGTTGTGGGTTGTGGTGAAGTGGGATGTTATAAATACTTATAGGGAACTTAGTGTACTGACTGAGATCAGCTGTGAAGGTATCTATATCTATTAAGAGTAGTGTATTATAGATAACCTTACTTGCTACCACATATCTATATATCTCAGTCAGAATTATTCTGGAATAGTGTGATGCTACGTTATGTGTCTAGGGTATGAGTATGGTGAAGTGTAAGTCACAACAACAGACAGATAAACAATTTAATTTAATCCACTACTCTTGACAACACTGTGACACTCACATACATATAACACTCTACAAAGATATCTTAAAAGAGTCACTGATAAACTTTCAAATAACAATATGTATTCATTACTGGCATGAATGAATATGTGTCCTGATTCAACTACAAGGGAACCAGGAAGCACAATCAATTTAAATTACAAGTTATGTACAGAATGTATTTAATATGAATATTGTAGTGACATATATTATTACAAATGTTCTATGTGTGTCAGTTGTGTAGTAGTAAAATGAGGTACTACTGGTTTTATTTTGTTCAAGCTCTGTTGGTATTTGTCATCATGACTTCAATAGTTTGTCTTTAGGGACCAGTATTGGAGATGTTCACAGTTCCTGATTTTAAGACAAGTAAATTCCCCTCTTAATGTTAATTTTAAAAAAGTCAGTTCAAGATGAGGGGACATAATGTTGAGCTCAGCTGGCCAATTCGCTTATCTGGCGTGATGGCGGCAGGAAAGGACTCCTCTGCTCGAATTCTCCTCTGGGTTCAGGAGACACCTCACTGATAGCTAAAAAGACCAAGGAGTATGCTGTCCGACTCAGGATTCAGCAAAGCTCTGACTAGGTGCTGCTCAGTACCATCAAGACCACTGTCCCTGAAATCAAGAAGGATGTACCTTCTACTTCATAACTAATTTATATTTTCTTTTTACACTGATCACAATACATCACAAACATTGCGTTCAGAGCGTTAGGCCAACAGTCAGCTTCATCTGAAATACTTTATACCAGCATTACCATCCTTAATGGTCACTACGCCTCTGCACTTCCAGCATTATTTCTGTCTAATCAATCATCCAGGTGTCAGTGTACTATTTGGCCATTCCATGCCGTTTTACTTCTCTCCGACACCCTCTGTTCAGGCTGGAGCATTACAGGCTTTACCTCACGTTGGCCACTGAACTACACATATATATACAGGCATAAATCAACAATTCACATTCAATTTTCATTAAAAGATATTGAATGGTTCAAGCTTACCACAATTCATACGAATAACACAGATACGTTGATTAGCAATGAATTCTGGCACAAACTGGCACAAATTTCCATCTGCCTATGTTCCAGGCTTTTATTGAGCAAAATATATGCTGGCTTCAACGCACTGATGCTTTATCAAGCTATTTTAAACAAGTGGTTTCGAACTAACGCTCCCAAGTGTGTATATCAGCGAGTCTGACCAATGAGCCCCGTTTCGACAAGTGTTTGAAAAAATGTTACCTTTCCCCGTTTCCCCTAACAACCAAGATAGTATTTATAGCCCGACCAATCGTGGTTAGGCTTTCATTTGTTGCGCTCCAATCAATTTGGAGTTTACATGGTAGGCTATTTCTGTAACGTAAATTTTTTTCAAACACGTTAAAAAAAAATCTTATGAGCAGAAATGATTTTATGCTGTCAGGCACCCCCAATATTTTATTTTGGGTATAATTTATTAATTCCTGGACTATTTGCGTAACGTTTTACATATTATTTGTCAGCAAGCCCTAAGGAACCCAAAAATACAAATTTAAAGGAGCTACGTGGCTGCGTTCAAAATATGCAATTTCTTTTACCTCCTGTTTCGAAGATGTTCTGTCTGGGTACTGTTATGTTCTCAACCGTAAACCCATCTAATGTTATCTTTTCTAATAAGAGTTTTTTATGATTTATAAACCTAACTCTGGGAAAGGGTAGTGTATTTTATCACTGTCCGTCTGAAAAAGTTAGTGCTTGTAGACTTACACGCGTGATAGTAGTAATTGTGTATCGCGCGACGCGTGTTTAATGTTCGGCTTTCTGCCTCTCCCTTCTCGCTATCCTTTTGTCCATCTGTTCGTTCGTTTTGGTAACGTAATGTAATAATTTATATATGTGGATTAGAATATTTCATGACTCCTCCCCTCTTAAAACAGACATTATATGTCAGTCCTTTATTCTATATACACATAGAGAAATTTATTATTATTTCTGGGGTTTACGGTGATTCTCATCACACGGATGGCGGCTTAAAAAATCCGCTCCCAGATTGGTTTTTCCAGATATATATTCAATGCTAAAATTGTATGGAGCCAGAAGCAAAGACCATCGGAGTAACCTAGAGTTCTCATGCTTAGCCTGTGCTAAAAACGATAAAGGTTTGTGGTCAGTTTGCAACTTAAATGCCTTCCCATATAGATAAATATTGAATTGGGGGGGGTTTTTTAGAGAGGCTGAAAATCGGTTATAGTAAAAAAAAAATAATTAGGGGGGGGTGTATATTAAAAAATAAGGGGGGGGGGGGGGGGGGGGGGGGGGGGGGGGGGGGGGGGGGGGGGGGGGGGGGGGGGGGGTAATAATGAAAGGGGTTTTTT
>JAMPIV010011219.1:0-62397 GCA_024509875.1 Oreohelix idahoensis
TTCACATACAGAATCGTCAAAGGCAGTCTTTGACCAAGAAATCCCCAGTTCCAAAAAGACGGAATGATTTCTCTGCTTCAGGGAACGATTCCTTGGGTGTTCTTATTTTTCGGATGTCTGTTTAGGTCACTTTAAAATTGTCCAGGCACGAACATTAACTACGAGCACAGTGTCAATAGCTTAGGTTTCTAGAATTGAGGAATGTCAGATCGGTGTCTACTTTCAGGAAAGGACTCTATTTTGTCACCACACCACTAGTCAAAACTCCGTCGGAAGGTTACTGACGTTAATATGTTACTTGCCACACAGGCTAAAAATGTACTTGAGTTGTTTCTCAGGAAGAGTTAAATATGGCGCGATAGGCCTGTTACTTCATTTACCCTTTTAAATACTTGTAAAGATTCTGCACCAAGGCTTTTTAAGGAAAATGTTTTAGTTCTTCACTGATATCACTCGTCAGTACTTAACGCTGGCAAAGTTTTGGGTTAACCCCAGTATTCACTAAATAAAGGAAAAACACATAAAATAATTATACATACTAGGTACTCGTTATAGCTTACATTTTTAAACTGCAAGCGTACAGCTTGACTTATCATTTAAACTTTCCCGTGAAATAAGTTATATAAAAATCAATCATCATGAATTAGGAATACCTACGTATTCCGTCAACACTCATGAGGCATCTAGCATTTATAAGTTAGTTTAGAAAAAAATTATTCTCGTCTGATTATTCACGCACTCCAGACGCCTTTCCTAGTTAACACCCAGCAAGATATTGGTGAATTTCCATCATATTCCCTGAGTTATACTGTATGCTCGGTAATTTAATTCTTCTGAGAGGGTAACATTGGTGGGTGGAGCGCATGACAATGGGCCTGTTAGTTTGCGGCGAACAATTGTGCTTAGCAGGCATTTGTTTCTTTCTATTTGTCTAAAGTTCGTGGTTACAAGCATCAGACGATTTGTGGTATTCACGCAGCTATTGTGAGATAAAAGCATCCACCTTAACCGCCTACAGCAGAAGAGAGCGTGGAGAAGGCTTTACTCATCACAGAATTGATGAACCACAGCTGCAGGACTCATCTGGAGTTAAGTTTTTATGTCACAGGCAACAGCAAAACACGGACATTAATAGCGCCCCGATCCAACCTCTGTGAGGAAAAATTTAATTTACCTTTTACCCCATTTAATCCTTATTTTAACTTGTTGAACTAATTGACTATTAAATTTGTTGTATGTTATTTTAAACTAAACAAATAATTGTTTATTCAGTCATTAGAAGTATGAGAGCAAACGTATAAGCAAGACTATTTAATAATTACATATATATATATATATGCACTGGTCACAATAGATTGAGATACCATCTGTACCACAAATACAAAATTTGTGCAACAGATCTCTGCACCTGCGGTACCAGCCCAATGAAAGTCGAACACCTGCTGCAATACTGCCCAACCTACAGTAATGAACGGAGTAGCATATGGCAACAACCCACTTCTGTCAACGAAAAACTGTTTGGAGATGTTGGGAGCCTTGGGTTGACTACTGCCTTTATTAGAGTCATAAATGTGGAAGTCTGAAGGCGAACGAGGAAGAAGAAGAATATATATATATATATATATATATATATATGTATATATATATATATATATATATATATATACATATATATATATATATATATATATATATATCCATTACTTATAAAAGAACATTCGTTGGATTACACCAACTGGGGGCTTGAACGGGCGAAACCATTGCTTAAATCCTTCACAAAAGGCGACGGACCAGATATAATGCGTTAACAATTGTTCAGCTCAATGCAACATTGTTCGTGACTTCAGGAAATATCTTGTGAATGCTCCCTTAAGGTAGAAGTGTCATTAATCTTTTATCTACATCTCTGCCAAGAGTAATCTTGCGCGCAGGTAGATACCTTGGAAGCCAGTATTAGATACTCTTGAGTTTTGGTCACTGTTGGATCACTACTGCAAAGCAGGGGAAGCAATCCGTGAAAGGTAGTAGAAGTAGTAGTAGTATTAATAGTATTAGAAGTGGGGGTAGTAGTAGCAACAGTAAAAGTAGCAGCAAAAGCAGCAGTATTAGCAGTCACATTAGTAGTGGTAGCAGCAGCAGCAGTATTAATTGCAGCAAAATTATTAGTAGTAGTAGAAACAGCGGTAATAACAGCAGTAGTATTATAGTAGTAGTGACAATTGTAGTAGTATTAGCAGTTATAGTAGTAGGGCAGTAGTAATAGCAGTAGTAATTGTAGCAGTCATTGTAGTAGCAGCAGCAGCGGTAGTAGTAGTATTAGTAGTACCAATCAACGGGCAGCCATTATACAAACAATCATCTACAATTTCGATATCCTGTAGTGGATTACAAGTAAACTGCTAAAAATAAAGATATATTCCTCACGGACTCCCTATCAATCATAATTGTCCTATGAAAACATAAAATCAACCTGTTAGATTTGAAAAAAAAAAGCTATCAACTAATCAACGCGAACGTGTAGTGGATAGCATGGGCGCTCTCTCTGTCTTCTCTAGCTTCGGGGGTTGGAGTGGTTAAGAGGTATGGCGTCCGACTCGAATTCTGAAGGTACCGGGTTCGGTTCCCAGTACATGGAATACATTTGACGGAAATATTTTTCAGAACTAGTGGGTCTTAATGATGTCATACTCCCTCATGATCTCCTGGGTAGGAGTTCGGATGCCTAGCCTTCTCGACTGTAAGTCCTGTGTGCAAGTTGCGCACATTAAAAATCCTTCGACAATTGGAAATTATAAAGAGTAGACCAAACAGCCGCTGCCCTGGCAAAATTAGGAAAACCTACCCACCACAACAATATTTATTGTCAAGTGCTTGCTGTGTGTACACATTGACAAATATGTATTACATACACATGGAGCGACAAACATGGCTCGTTTTTCACAGCTAATTGTTAACTCACTAAACTCCAACACGTAGATACGATATCCGACGACTTTATGTCACAAACTTGAGTATAACTGTTGCGTGATAAATTCTCGCAACATCGTTTTATTACAATATCTATTTTATAACGCAAGGGCAACAACTGCTTGAAATTTATAGTCACTTTTCTCGGTAAGCATTTGTCTTCCCGCGTTGGTATTGAATGCAGTTAAGTTTTGAGCTGTGGTCTTTTTGCGCTGGACTGCGCATGACTGGTCTTGTTTTTTGGTCGATCGGTTTCCGCCCACCACTAGTGGAGTGAGCGATTTGAATGGCGAAAGAGATGCCTCGTTGAAGAGGGGATCTCCGCTATTTTTTGTTCTGTCAGGGATGTGTAGTCCTCTTAATGGATATTTCGTTTATTCGAGATAATACCTCTAGTGTTTCCCACATGTCGGGAGGCGTGATATTTCTGTGTATTTCCTGAAGGCAAGGTAAATTGACTTTTCATTAACTCTATCGATTTTGGGTCGTGAGCGATTTCGATTCATAGCCTGTCTTCGAAAGTCGTCGTCACGAGATGTTTTCCCAGCTCACATGTCGCTGTATTGTACTGCATCGGTTGATGCATGTCCCAAGGACCATTACTTGCTACTTTGTTAAATGAACTAGGTTTGGAAAACCTTTATTATCTAGAGGATATTTTTGAGGACATTATTTATACTTCGGCAGACGTGTCTGTCTTGCTGAAGTCAGACTAAGGAGAGTGAACTGATCTCATACATCTGGTTATCTCCTGGCTGTTATAGAAAAGGATGGAGTTTTTCACCTGACTACATTTACAGCACTATGAAATATAACATGCATCTGACTCATCATTGTAATGCTGTCTACCGTCTATTGCTGTATTGAATGTTGCTGTGATAATGACTGTTTGATGTGCCTACATATTCGCGTAACCATTTTGTCACTGTGGCGTCCACAATAAATAATGAAGAAAAACGTCAACGGCTGTTACAAGAATCATTGACTTTATACGTCGTGAGTTTACTGACGTCCTATGTGGATTGCCCTGTTATTTTTGTATGAACATTGTTTGACTGAACACATCTGCACACTACACAAAACCAGACATGCGGATACCATCCATCATCATATGGCATCACGCATCATTTGGTGGCCAATGTAGGGATAACAGCAGTCCGAGTTATCCGGCAACATGTAACAACGCCGGGTACTGTCAAATTCTTGTTTCCGTCAAAAAGTTGAAATTTTGACTTTTACCGGGCAACGCCGAGTACTTTGAAAATTTTGAAGATGTTGACTGTATTGAAGAATGTTAATTTCTTGAAGGATGCTGATGAATTCTTGTTGAAAATGAAGTGGGTAAGGGACCCCGTGTTTGCTGGTACCAGAATCAAACCAGCTTATGGCCACCAAATGATGCGTGATGCCATATGATGATGGATGGTATCCGCATGTCTGGTTTTGTGTAGTGTGCAGATGTGTTCAGTCAAACAATGTTCATACAAAAATAACAGGGCAATCCACATAGGACGTCAGTAAACTCACGACGTATAAAGTCAATGAGTCTTTCCTTGCTTTCCTTCATGAACGTAAACCTAAAACAATAAAAGAAATGGAAGATTTCTGTTGCCAATACGTAACTGCGCACCCACACATAACCATGGGTAACTCTAAGGTGAAAGAAGGTTTACCAGTTGCTTCGGCAGCTCCGTATGGCCAAAACTTTGCTCGTAGATTCCAACAAAATTTTGATAGAAAGAGTAGCGGTAATTTCTGTCAAAATCATGGAAATCAATTTCATGGTGATTCTTCTTCGAAGAATTGGAGACAACCTGATAGTACTCGTTACTATCACCCTAATAATTATAAGCATTTCAAAAGAGGATATGGTAATAGAGGTTATTCCTGCCGAAGACCTCAGCACCAAACAAATAGATGTTCGCATCAATGTGAACATGATAGTAATCGTGGAAACTGGAATTCGAACCAGGATAACAATTACAATAGAGACAATAATAACTGCAGAGATAATAATAACTCTGATAACTTCAGAGGTAATAATAGTCGGGGTAGATCTCAACACAAAAAAGAGATATCAGCAGGCTAATGCTGTACAACAGGAAACTGAGGGAGCCTGTAATCATGTTGTTGATAGTAAAAACTTTGACGCTGTCACTGGTTCTGCTTTTGACTTTGAGAGAGCAAACAAATGCCCCCAATGCAGTACTTTATTCGAACCGGGTACCATAACTACTTTGAGTTGTGGTCACCCACTTCCCGCTCTTCCTGCTGCTGTTGCGCATGACGGGAGGGGTTCTTTAATTCTACATAAGGGTCTTGTTAATGATACTCCGGTCTCACTACTTTTCGATTCCGGATGCACCACTATTGGTGTTAGACAATCGCTTGTAGATCCATCTTGTGCTACAGGAAGGGTTATTAAATGTGTCACATTTGGCGGCACTCTAGAAAAATATCCTACTGCTGTAATTCGCATTGCCACTCCTTTCTTTACTGGAGATGTGCATGCTTGTCTCTTACCTAATCCGATTGCGGACCTTATTATTGGTCGTATTCACGGAGTTAGGGAGTGTACCCCACAGCAGATTGCTGCTTGGGAAGATAATAACATGCAAGCTACAAATGCAGTAGTTACAAGAGCACAAGCTCTACAAACACCCGAAACTTCACTGAATAGTGATAATGAAGTTGATAGCCAAGATAGTCACTTAGTAATCACTCGTGACTCTTTCATAAAATTGCAAGAAGAAGATCCTTCTTTAAAAAAATTCTTCGTTCTTGCGAAGAAAGGTGATCCGAATCAGGATACAAATAGAAAATCTTGGATTGCAATGAGAAACGGCGTACTTGTACGTATGGTACAAGATTCGACTACGTCGGCACATTCGCAAATTCTTGTTCCCAAGAGCATGAGAGTGCAAATATTACAACATGCTCATGACTCGCAATGTGCTGGACATATGGGTTTTTCCCGTACGAAGTCGAGAGTCCTTGCGGCTTTCTTTTGGCCTTTTGTCAATAAGGACATTCGTATTTACTGCCGATCATGCAAGGTATGTCAGGAGGTCAAATCTAGAGGACCACGACATGCTGCGCCTATCCAGGCTGCTGACATTCCTATTCGGCCGTTTCAGAAAATGGCCATAGATATTATTGGCCCTTTTAAGGTCAAGTCGGCCAGAGGACATCAGTTTATCCTTACATGTGTCGATATGTGCACACGTTGGCCAGAGGCTATTCCTCTTAAGAGCATATCTACTACAGATATCGCAGATGCTCTTTGGTTGATATTTTCTCGCTTGGGGTTCCCCAGAGAAATATTGTCAGACCATGGCACTCAACTCATATCTGACACTATGTCACAGGTAATGTCTACCTTACATATTGAACGATCTCTCAGTAGTATCTACCATCCTATGTCTAATGGGTTAGTTGAGCGTCTGAATAGAACGCTCAAGACTTTGCTTGGTAAGATAACTGAAGATCATCCTCAAGATTGGGACAGGGTTTTACCCGCGGCTCTCTTTGCCTATAGAGAAGTCCCTAATGAACACACAGGATTTTCTCCCTTCGAACTTGTCTTTGGCGCGCGTCCACGCGGCCCTATGTCTTTATTACACGATCTCATCACTGCCGATGATATTAGCGATGAAACTCAATCCTCATATGAGTATGTCATTGCTCTTAGACAAAAGATCATTGAGGCATGTAAGCTAGCAACTGCTTCATCAGAAATTGCTAAAGAGAAGGCAAGACAGTTTGCTAACAAGAATAGATGTCTACGACAACTTTGTCCAGGTGACAAAGCATTCGTCCTACTCCCCAGTAGGGAAAATAGACTTCTTATTGCATGGAAAGGTCCGTATGCAATAGTCTCTCGGATTTCCGATGTTGACTATGTGGTCGATATTGATGGAAAGCATAAAACTTTCCACATAAACATGCTTTCGGAATTTCACGAACGTCCGGACTATTTGCTGCCTATTTTCCAGGCAACGGATGATGCTCCTGCACCTCACGGTCATTATTCATCCCTGTCTGTCATACAGGATGAGGAATCTACCTTCTCTGATGTTAATCTTCCCCTTCCAGTGGTTCCATTACATTCTACGGAATCTTGGAAAAACGTTTCTGTTTCTCCTAATCTTTCTGGTGACGAACATCGACAAGTCTCGTCGATGTTACAAACATTTCAGGATGTTCTCACTGACATTCCTGGACACACAGATGTCATAGAACATGACATAATTCTTACCGACAATAATCCAATTAGGGTTAGGCCTTATCCTATTCCTATACACTTTCAGTCGCAAGTGGAAAAGGAATTGGATGAAATGATTCAATTAAATATAATTGAACCATCGACTTCACCATATTCTTCTTCCATGGTTATTGTCCGGAAGAAGGATAAGAACATACGAATTTGTGTTGATTATCGCAAATTGAATCAGGTCACAAAGTTCGATGCTGAACCGATGCCTTTGTTAGAAGATCTACTGATTAGACTTTCTAATTCTAGATTCTTCACTAAACTTGACTTGTCTAAAGGTTATTGGCAAGTGCCTTTAGCAGAGCATGCCAAACCTCTTACTGCTTTTTCTACACCTAGGGGTCTATTTCAATGGAATGTTATGCCTTTTGGTCTCATGAACGCCCCTGCCACTTTCGTTCGCATGATGCGTCGAATTCTGTCACATCGTTCGGATGTCATCGCATACTTAGATGACATCTGTCTCTTCAGTGATACCTGGGAAGATCACTATTTAGGGTTATATGACTTACTGTCCACTCTACGTGAGAATAATTTGACAGCGAAACCTTCTAAAGCTTTTGTTGGTTTTGGTGAAATCTCTTTCCTGGGTCATCGTGTTGGTCATGGTCTCTTGAAGACAGAAGACCACAATACTTCCAAAATACTGAACATCTCTGTTCCTAAAACGAAGAAACAAGTTAGGAGTCTCTTAGGTTTAATTAAATTTTATGGGAGATTTATTCCAAATTTATCTTCGATCATGGCACCTCTCTCAACATTGTTGAAGAAAGGTTCGCCTAATCTGGTCCGTTGGTCTGAAGAATGCCAATCTTCACTAGACCAAATCAAGAATATATATTTTCTTCTCCTCCCATCTTAGGATTACCTACTCTTGATAGGACTTTTGTTCTTCGGAGTGATGCTTCATCCACTGGGATTGGAGCAGCACTGATGCAAGAATATGCAAATACTCTGCATCCTGTTATGTACATTTCTAGAAAACTAAATGCGGCAGAGAGGAACTACTCGGTTTTAGACCGTGAGTTGTTAGCGATGGTTTGGTCAATTCTAAAGCTACAAAGATTCCTCCTGGGCGCACATTTCATTCTAGAGACTGATCAGAAAGCTCTTACAGCTATTCAGACTAAGAATTTGAAGAGTTCGAGATCCACTCGATATGCTATAGCTCTTCAACCTTTTCACTTCACGGTACGAGCTATCCGTGGTGCGGATAATGTGATGGCTGACATTTTGTCTAGATGCCCACATGACTCCAACTAATACTTCTGTCCTATATTTCCATATATTACAGAGTCATAACACACCTATATTTCTACAATAGATTAGCACATCTGTACTTACTTTATATGTACACACTATCGTGCTTTGTTGTCATCTTCTTCTGTTCGTTTTTTAAGATGATAGAGGAGGACTGAGTAGTTAATATAAGGGCCGTTAGTTTACTAAACAGCCACAATTATTAATAATGTATTGTACCTTATGAAGCATATTAGTTATTAATTAGCATTATATTGCTTGTACTTTCTCAGAATGTCATTGTTGAGCTGAGGACTTACCTTACTAGTATCAAGCATGACGAGTTCTAGATTGTGTACTTACCCTCGGAATACCAGAGCATATGTCCTGGATCGTCATGTAGTTTAACTTTACTATGTACTTATGTCATTACATGTCAAAGAATGTACTATTTAAATTTTCCTATCAGATTTGTACATCCATTTTTTAAAGACAATATTAGAGTATGCTGTTTAATGATGATTATGGTAACTTGCATACGTATATTGTGTTTACATGCTAACGTGATGTGTGTTGGTGACACCTCCCCGATGTGAATATTTTTTGAGACATATTTATTTTTCTGTTGAGGTATATCCTCACCAGACACTCTATATTTAGCCTCATGTTAGGCAATTTAATTAATTATCAGCGCATAATTCGTGCGTTTTGAGCCGCTTATCGCATGCTCTTTGATATTTAAAAAAAAAAAAAAAAAATATGTTCCACATTTTTTTTTATCGGGAGGAGGTGGTGATATGTTGCGTGATAAATTCTCGCAACATCGTTTTATTACAATATCTATTTTATAACGCAAGGGCAACAACTGCTTGAAATTTATAGTCACTTTTCTCGGTAAGCATTTGTCTTCCCGCGTTGGTATTGAAGGCAGTTAAGTTTTGAGCTGTGGTCTTTTTGCGCTGGACTGCGCATGACTGGTCTTGTTTGTTGGTCGATCGGTTTCCGCCCACCACTAGTGGAGTGAGCGATTTGAATGGCGAAAGAGATGCCTCGTTGAAGAGGGGATCTCCGCTATTTTTTGTTCTGTCAGGGATGTGTAGTCCTCTTAATGGATATTTCGTTTATTCGAGATAATACCTCTAGTGTTTCCCACATGTCGGGAGGCGTGATATTTCTGTGTATTTCCTGAAGGCAAGGTAAATTGACTTTTCATTAACTCTATCGATTTTGGGTCGTGAGCGATTTCGATTCATAGCCTGTCTTCGAAAGTCGTCGTCACGAGATGTTTTCCCAGCTCACATGTCGCTGTATTGTACTGCATCGGTTGATGCATGTCCCAAGGACCATTACTTGCTACTTTGTTAAATGAACTAGGTTTGGAAAACCTTTATTATCTAGAGGATATTTTTGAGGACATTATTTATACTTCGGCAGACGTGTCTGTCTTGCTGAAGTCAGACTAAGGAGAGTGAACTGATCTCATACATCTGGTTATCTCCTGTCTGTTATAGAAAAGGATGGAGTTTTTCACCTGACTACATTTACAGCACTATGAAATATAACATGCATCTGACTCATCATTGTAATGCTGTCTACCGTCTATTGCTGTATTGAATGTTGCTGTGATAATGACTGTTTGATGTGCCTACATATTCGCGTAACCATTTTGTCACTGTGGCGTCCACAATAAATAATGAAGAAAAACGTCAACGGCTGTTACAAGAATCATTGACTTTATACGTCGTGAGTTTACTGACGTCCTATGTGGATTGCCCTGTTATTTTTGTATGAACATTGTTTGACTGAACACATCTGCACACTACACAAAACCAGACATGCGGATACCATCCATCATCATATGGCATCACGCATCAATAACACAATAACACAGGCAGACTGCCGCTTTGGCCATAAATCATCACATCAGAAAAGCACAATATATGATGTGCATAATTAGAACAGCATCTCATGGAAAGAATTTCACAATATCTTAATATATTTCCTATTTTACTTCAACCGTTTCGCCTTCACTCTCCACGTAATCTCTCCTCGCTCTAATCGCTCTCCCGAATGACCTTTTTACACACCTCTGACCCTTTTCACGCTGACCAGTCTTCTCCCCCACTTCGTTCACAACAACTCAGTCATGCCCGTGAACTCGACATTAGCGCTTACTGCTACTAATGCATTCATGCCCGCAAGCAAACTTAACATTCACTCACTTCAACTCACAACTTACATAAACATATCTAGTTCCCACCGGAGCATGAGTACTGTCATTCATTCTATAAACCATTCGTGACATCCACCCCTCCCTCTCCAAGTGAAAAACATAGTTTTTCACTGGATGGGTGGTAGATATCAGGAAACCAACCATCCAAAACCTCTGATTACATATGTGGGCAAAATCTATAGCATCAGTGTGAAAATATGCCATCTACAAATAACCAATAATAACATTCTGAAGAACACAAAAATAAAATTAAAAAAATTACAATAGAACCGAGTTGCTAGAAAAATACAACAGCAACCATATGGCAAAAATCATGCATCTCTAATTACACACAAAATTAAAGGTGATAACATTACATCAATTTCACAAAATTCTACTATACCGGAGAATATCTATTCTATAACCCTGTACTGGATACACAACATATGATAAGAACTTAGCTTATACAAAAATCATGCAGAATACAGTTGACACAACATTACTCATGTACAAATATCAAATACGACATAGAAATGGTGGTTAAAAAAAACACACCCATTTACTACAAGCAAGTGTTCATAATCTGGATAATGAATCTGCAAGGACATTCAATTTACCCTGAATAGGAAAAACAGTGAAGTTGTACTGTTGTAACAACAACGACCACCTTGTTAAACGTGAATTTGGTGACCTAGATGACTTAAGAAAAGTCAATGGACAATGGTCCGTTTCCAGCACAAAATGAGATCCTAACAAATACCTAGAGACTTTGGAAACAGCCCAAATAATAGCTAAACACTCTCTCTCTATAGTGGCATATCGCGTTTCAGCCGGAAGCAACTTCCTGCTGACATACATGACAGGATGTAGAAACCCATCATGTTCTTGCATCAGACACGCACCAATGCCCACTGCAGAAGCATCAGTTCTCAGTACAAAGGGCTTAGCCAAGTGTGGCAGTAGAAGAATGGGCTCGCTGGAGAATACAGCCTTGATGTTCCTCAGTGCTCTATCACACTCTTCAGTCCAGACCACTCTGTTTGGCGTGCCCTTTTTAGTGAGTGATGTTAGAGCTGATGACAATGAAGAGAATCTGGGGATAAATTTATGATAAAAATTTATCAGACCGAGTAAACTACGTACTTGTTTCATTGTTTTTGGAGGTTGCAAATTCAAAATTCTTCCAACTGTTTGATCAACTGGTTTTAAAACACCCTGTCCTACCACATACCCCAGAAATGTTAACTCCTGAAACCCCACCTTAATCTTACTGGGTCTTGCTGTAAGGTGATGCACCCGAAGGCATGATAACAGTGACTTCAATCCCTCTACATGTTCATCCCACGTGTCATGAAACAAACAGATGTCATCAATATATGTGATAACATCCTATTCCCCTCAAAAGCATTCTCATCATTCTCACAAAAGTTGCAGGGGCATTCACCAGTCCAAAGCACATATAATTAAACTGGAAAAGACCCTGTGGAGTACAAAATGCTGTAAGTGGCCTAGTGCCTTCTGCTAAGGGAATTTGCCAATACCCCCTCGATAAGTCTAGTTTGGTAAAATACTTTGCCCCCGCTATTTGGGATAGGAGGACCTCTTGGTTGGGCATAGGTTCCGCATCTATCACTGTGACACTATTCAAGCGGCGGAAGTCTATACATATCCGTAGGGATTTATCCTTCTTCCGCACAATGACCATGGGAAATGAGTATGATGATTCAGATGGGGAGATAACACCTAAGCGTAACATATCATTCACTTCTTTTTCAACAGCAGAAGTATAATGTAGTGGAATAGGATATGGTCTCACCCGGATGGGCTCTCCATAGGTCAGTTTAATATCATGCTCAACTAAATCAGTTCTTCCAGGAATATCTGTGAGCACATCTTGAAATTCGCACAGCAGTGACTTCACCTGTTTCCTCTGATGCTGTGGTAGAGATGCAGAGACCTCTACATCTCCCCATGATTCTGAAGCAACCAATGGCAATAGTGGGATCTGGAGATTGACCTCCTCTCCTTTCTCTCCATCTTCCTCGATGACTGCTGCACTAGCTACAGTAACTGTACTATCAAGAACAGCGTTCACGACTGGTTCCAGTTCAGTTGGACGTACTACATATGGTTTTAGCATATTAATATGGAAAATCTTCTCCTTCCCTCGGACTAATATCAGATAATCCACATCGGTAATCTGTTTTTTTACTTGAAATGGACCTTGCCAGCTCACTAGCAGGTGATTTTCTTTGGTAGGTAGCAACAACCATACCTCGCTGCCAGGACTGAGGGATACAAGTTTGCTATTCCTATTGGCGTATGCTCTATACCTTGCACCCGATGTCTGTAATGCCTCACGTGCTATCGAACACGATGTAATTATGCGTTCTCGCAAGTCAATGACATACTCATAACTTGACTTGACGCTATCATCAGCATAATTCCCGGTCAGCAAGTCTCTCAAAATTTTCATTGGACCCCGAGGATATGCGCCAAATACTAGCTCAAACGGTGAGAATCCTGTGCTCTCTTGTGGCATCTCTCTGTATGCAAACAAAACTCCCGGTAGGTATCTATCCCACAACTGTGGAAAATCTCCTGTCACCTTACCTAGCATTCTTTTCAGTGTTCCATTGAACCGCTCGCAGACCCCGTTGCTCTGAGGATGATACGGGGTGGTGAACACTTGGGCTATGTCTAACAGTTTAGATGTGTGTTTCATCTCTTCTGAAATGAATTGCCGGCCCCTGTCAGACAAAATCTCTTCAGGAAATCCTAATCTGCTAAATAAGCTCATTAGAGCCTCTGCTATATCCTTTGATGTGATGGATTTCATTGGCAATGCTTCCGGCCACCTCGTACATAGATCAACTAATGTTAGAATAAATCTATACCCCCGATCAGACATAACTGGAAGGGGCCCAATAATGTCTATTGCAACCTTCTGAAAAGGGCGAAATGCCAAATCTGTTGCTACTAACGGTGCCTTGGGAGTCCTTCCTTTCTGGCTTGTCTTCTGACACACTTTACACGACCGACAGTATACATTCACATCCTTGCTGTATCCACGCCAGTAAAACTGGGACAACACTCTACAGCGAGTTCTTGCAATACCCATGTGACCCGCAAAAGGGATGTCATGTGCTGTCCTTAACACTGTATTCTTCAGTTCCACTGGAATAACCACTTGTGTAATGACTGAATGTTGCTCTGCAAAGCATCTGATTAGAATGGAGTTCCTAACCTCAAACCAGTACCGAGCAGACTTGGTATGCCGTATGTTCTTGGACTCAGCCCACTGAAACAAAGGCAGAAATGAAATGTCTTTCCTCTGCATGTCTACAAAATCTGATGCTGTAATTCCAGCAACCGTAGGCACCCAAGGGATATTATTGGGTTGCGATATCATAATATTTGCATCCTCAGCCTTAGTCTGAGCCCTCGTCATTACTGCGTTAGCAACCAAATCATGCCCATTTTCCCACTCCTCAATATCCTGACTGGTGCAATCATGAACCCCATTAACATTTCCAATAATGAGATCAGCGATGGGAGAATCAAGGACGCATACTCAAACTCTACCCGACAAGAAAGGAGTGTCGATCTGCACAATCGCCAATGAATAGTACTCGACCTTACCACCAAATGTAATGCATTTTGCCATCTTTCCAATATAATACGTATCCTTAATAAATGTCTTCCTAATGCCAATGGTCGTACATCCCGTGTCCCTCAAAACAGATACAGGTTTATTCTCCACAAAACCCTTATGTAAAGTTAAGGTTCCATTCCCATCAACTGATGAAAGGCAAGGCAAAGTGTGTCCACATATTAAAATAGGCTTGCCATCAGGCTCAAACAATGGTCTGCACCCCTCACACTCCTCGCTATTAAATGTATCAAGTACAGTAGCTGAATTTGCATGCTCAGTGTTTTTCTTTGGGCTCTCTTTTCGACTGTTTCTTTTCTCATTACAATTGGGGCAGTGGGAATCCGTCTCTTGGCGCTTGTACGGGCTTCTCTTTGGACTGCCATTATAATTTTTCTTTGGGCTGGCATATGGACTTCTTTGTGGGTTGAAGGGACACCTCTCTGGGTCCCTCCCACATTGATAAGATAGATGACGCCTTGAGCCACACTTATAACAACCCCTTCTACTGTAGCCTGACCCAAAAGAAGGGTACTGTCTCTTAGGAGAATATCTTCCTTCCCCGTTCCATCTTCTATTTTTACCATCTTTCCCAACATATCTGTCTAAGCTGCGGGCCCGAGGATTATGTATGGCTTCTTTTCAGTTTTGTCTTGAGCCACACAAGCTGGAAAGGTCTCAGCAGCTGTCTGCTTGTGAATCGGCTTCCCTGGGTGCGCATTGACATACTGCTGCCCTAGCTCTGACATAATATTTATATCTTTTGGCTTTCGCTCTTGTAGAAAAGCCACTAACTCTGGATTGCGAGACGATAGAACCTTGTCCTGTAGCATAAGGTCGGTTAGCCCATCAAAATCCTTCACAATACCTGATAGTTCAATCCACCTATTGAACAGCAACTTGATTTCAGCAATAAACTCACTAAAGTCATTGCTTGTTGTAGGAATAGCCTCCTTAAATCTTTCACGGTACCCTTGAGCTGTCAGTCTAAATCTTCGAAGAAGTGTCTCTTTCACTGTGTCATAATTCATGCGATCCTCTACTGGCAATGCAAAGATACATTGTAAACTTCTTCCGGTGAGCAGATTATTGAGCAGACTTGGCCAATCTTCTTTCTTAACCTTCCAAGATACTGCTTCTTGTTGAAACCTTTCTAGATACACGTCCATCATATCGACGCCCTCAACAAAGGATGGGAGTCGCAGCTTGAAAGGACGAGTAGACTCCTTAGTAGCTGGTCTAGAACTCGCAGCCTCAAGTTCCAGTTTCTTCAAAGTAATTTCTTTATCCGCTTGAATTTCAGCTTTCCTTGTCTCTTCCTTCTTTGCTTCTACCTCGATTTCAGCTTTCCTTGTTTCTTCTTTCTTTGCTTCTCTTTCAGCCTCAATTTCAGCTTTCCTTGTTTCTTCCTTCTTTGCTTCCCTGCCAGCCTCAATTTCTAACTTCCTAAGATCTCTTTCCTCATTGCGTATCCTCCGTTCCTCAGCATCCGCAAATTTAGTCTCAGCCCATAATTCAAGTTCATCCCCTGATTTACCAAGTGCCTGTCCCTTGGTGATAAAATCCAAGAGGCTAGTCATCCTGCAATATTTATCAACTATGATAACTATGAACAAATGATGCAACCCCAAAAAACAATTAAGGAGAGAGGGAAAAAAATGTATACCACCTGATAAGTCAAATGGTGTCTGGAAAACTATAATGGATACCCCTACTCCTATGAAGAACGTCTGTCATACACCACAGATTTTGAACAACTCTTCACACTGGGTCTACACACTGGGTCAATCTCTTGTATCAGTCTGTATGCATTACAAACTGTAATAGACCAAAATAAAATGTGTCTGCTTATGTTAACACAAATGGTATGATGATGATTGAAATGATAATCACAGAACACACGACACTACAACCACTGATAGGCCGGTGAAGAAGAAGTTATAGACCAAGAAAGTAAGAATAGACCTTCTATTTACACCCAAACCTATCAAACGAACAAAAACAGGATATCGTAAAATAACTTATATACACGGATAGGAGAGCAAAGGACTGAGAATCGCAACAGAAAAACACCACGAAAGAAAGACTATTATACAAGACAATAAGTAAACAAACTAAACGCAAACAACTAACACCAACAATTGTTCCACAAATTACACGAGGCTTCACAACTCCCCAAGTCTTAGACAGATTGGGTTCCCTACAGCGCAGTTTGTCTCACAAAACCTATTAAAGACGACACAAGGCAAATTTCTTCAATGAAGAAAGATGGATTGTGCTCACCACTCACAATCACTCTTATACAGAAATTGAAATTAAATACTACCACACAATATGAACAAAACAAAAACAAAACACTGGACAATGAAGTACCACAAGAGCTCTACTCGTGCACCCTGCAGCAAGGGCAAACAGGAATGAATATATGAATATTTAACTAATAACAAAAGCTAATATAAAAATAACATAAGTTTCAAGTACACTGTAGAAGTGATAGACAGAAGGAAGTCTAGATATGACGAAGCAAAATTGTCAAGTTCTAAAAGGAACTAGTATCAAAATAAATTAAGTTTAGTACATCTTTAAATATAACAGATCATAGGGTTCAAATATAACGTTAATTAATTTACAAAAATGCTATTGAAGAAAGAATGGAATTAATAAAAAATAAAAAAAACCCTATTAGTTCCGGGCAATAACCTTATCAAGGAAGAAATAAATAACCAAATAAATTAATTAAAAGAAGTATAGCCTATATATATAAAAGAAAATATCCAGACGCACAAGTCAAGTAAACAGAAGACTTGAAATTTACAAAATTAATAATAAACTTAACTTAACAATTTCCTGTGTCCGCTGCTCCACTTGAGATAGGTGCAGGCTTGGAGTCCTGCAGTTACAGCTCAATGATGGACACCACAAACAACACACTTCACGCTGCAACACAGCACAGTCAAATCGAACTCAGCTCCTACGTGCACCTCAGTACACGGTGAACCTGGATCTTTTTCAGTACTGATACAAGGGGCAGAAAAGGAAAATGCGTCTCTCACTGCTTACACCATTTCCAGGCAAGATGTTATGATTTCAGCCGATCACCATCAAAACAATGGCCTTGTTATTCCATTATAAGACCCAGCAGACGATTTTTCGTGTCAACAGTCATGCCGAACTACACAGCACAGATAAATTGACGACAGATCAGCACACACTCATCACGGGGCGGAATAACATAATATCAGTGCGCCGAGGTAAACAAGACTGATTACCGCCTTTTCATTCTTCGTGCTACTTTCCAAAATAACACTGTCGATTTCGTCAAACTGAACCTTCGCCTCTCCGCCAGTGTGATTAAACTATTTTTCGCCCTTAAATATTCAGTCCTTCTGCAGCCATACCATTGCTGACTATCACTGAAATGAAGACTTCAGTTTTTGCACATTAAGTTCTTGTGACCTGATTCAAACAAATAGGCCTAGTTCTCTGTTCCGCTTGATGTAATTTTTCCAACAACAATTCATGAGAAGGCGAAATTGTCAAAAATTCTGCAGAAAATTAGGGGTGGGTCCTCTCTTCCATTTACGAGTCCCCCAAAATTGTCAAGTGCTTGCTGTGTGTACACATTGACAAATATGTATTACATACACATGGAGCGACAAACATGGCTCGTTTTTCACAGCTAATTGTTAACTCACTAAACTCCAACACGTAGATACGATATCCGACGACTTTATGTCACAAACTTGAGTATAACACAATAACACAGGCAGACTGCCGCTTTGGCCATAAATCATCACATCAGAAAAGCACAATATATGATGTGCATAATTAGAACAGCATCTCATGGAAAGAATTTCACAATATCTTAATATATTTCCTATTTTCCTTCAACCGTTTCGCCTTCACTCTCCACGTAATCTCTCCTCGCTCTAATCGCTCTCCCGAATGACCTTTTTACACACCTCTGACCCTTTTCACGCTGACCAGTCTTCTCCCCCACTTCGTTCACAACATCTCAGTCATGCCCGTGAACTCGACATTAGCGCTTACTGCTACTAATGCATTCATGCTCGCAAGCAAACTTAACATTCACTCACTTCAACTCACAACTTACATAAACATATCTAGTTCCCACCGGAGCATGAGTACTGACATTCATTCTATAAACCATTCGTGACATTTATAGAATGTATTATTCCTGTATACACACATTGGAATCCTCGCCGGTTGTCACGGATTGCCTCTCCTGCTTTGCAGTAGTGGTCCACTTATGGCCAAAACGCTAGCGTATCTAAAGTAGGTAGTCCAAGGTATCTATCTTCGCGCAAGATTACTCTTGGCAGAGATGTAGATAGAAGGTGAATGGCGCTTCTACCTTAGGAGAACTTCACAAGATATTCCCAAAAGTCAAGAACAAAGGCTGCTTGCTGCTGAGCAATGTGATAAAGTACATTGATACAGCGATAAAATTATTAATTATAAGTATAAAAGTCAAAATAATATGAGTAGAAATAGAAATAGTAAAGTTGTAACGCGTCTTCTTCCCTCGCGCCAGTCATCGCATTGAGATAAGAACGTAGTGTGAAACCTTATTGCCGCGCCAGTGGTATTGGACTTTATAACACGCCCGTCAAGGGTTAACGGTAAAAATTTTGAAAATGACAAGCTTAGTTGTTCCAAGAAAGATAGTAAGAATAAAACAGGGGAGGCATAAACGAACGCATAAAAGTAAGAGAGAGAGAGAGAGCGAATACATGCCACAAATTGTCAAGCGTTAGATTCTTGGACTAGCTACCCAAGACGACAGTGCGAGACGATACAGTGGCAGGTGTTCGGTAACGTGTCGCAAGCTTTGTAGAATTTAAAAATACCCCGCAAAACCCAATACTTTTTCGGACTATAGGCACACTGAGAAAATATATAAACACAGACAGCGCTTTCGCTGCAAAAGAGTCCATTTTATGACGTAACAGACTAGTAGTTTCAGTTTTGGACAACGCGGGAGAGGAGAAAAGATGGCGTAATTTATATGATAGTGGAAATTGAAACTAACTCTGAAAAAAATATGGATTTCTTTATTAATGGGTTTAGGATCATAAAACCTAGTTAGTTTGATGGCTTATCTTCTCCTGATAAATAATATGTTTAAAAATACAAAATCCCCCAGTAGATAAGAAAGTTATTGACAAAAGACTGTATTTGTTCGTGCAGACAAACGGACAGACTGGCGGTTTTGCATTCATTTTGCATTCACTAACGATTACAATTTCGAACGCGTTGTTGGAAATGAGACGAGCAAGCATGTATTCTGTTGGAGGAGGGGTAGACAAGGGGAGAGAAATTATGGGATGGCTTAACACTAAAAATATATTTTAGCAGTAGAAATCTAAGAATGAGTGAGGAGAAAACTTGTTAGGTCCAAAAATCAAGTCTGTTTTTGCTTTTATTTTCAAATTCAAAAGTAGTCGTTCGCTCATTGGCCAACGCCTTTTATAATATTGAAAAAATTCAAAGTCTCGACGCCATGTGTATAGTAGTCCCTCGAACAGGACGTTTGAAATTCTGGGAAGTGTGACTTGCCTTTTTGAATTAAATATATAAAGTAAGCCAAAAGGGCATCACAGTCCAGCCAGCAGGACATCTGAAGTCTGCTAATCAACGTACCTGTGTTTATTCATTGAATTTATGGTAAGGCAGAAATTATTCATATATATTTTGTTTAAAAATGTGAGTGAGAGATACTGCCATTACGACTGTAAGTAATTAGGTCCCTAGCTGATATATGCAGGGCCTAGAGGTAGAGTTATGCTAGAACACATTGCCAGTTTTGTAAAATGCACATGTTTTGTGAAATAAAAATGTTTTCTTAGGTGGCCAGATGGACACAGCTCACCTATCTTATTGTAGGGAAGAAAAGAACGATTAATAATAGTATTGCAGATGTATTGCCGCCTTGAGAGGAGAGACATGTGAACAACACTGGTACACTTTGTAATGGATGCGCTGGGTTGGTCAATTAGATATGACCCAGATCTTTATTTCTTATGTATTATAATTTGTAGAAATAACAGTTTAAGTATGATATCAACAAGGAGCCATTATTTCATTGTTACAGGGTTTTTATCTGGCACTAGCCCGGTGCCAGATGTCTGTGAAAAGCAGTTGAGAAGTCTTTTCATTTCCAGTAGTGACAGGGGTCTACAGAGTCCACCCTGTTACTTTTGGGCCAGTATCAAAGTGTAACTGTCTTTTTTTCTTGTTGATGTGATCACTGGCCCAAGACAGTATACATGTTGTTAGATGTGTAGTGCGAGCGTATGATGAATTGAGTGTGGGTGCGAATGAAGACGCGAATGTATTTAGGCTCGTATAGATGTAGATCCTGCAACCCATACTCTCACATGCAGTAATCAAGGATGCTTTGACACTGCAGGCATGTTTCAAGACATTTATTTACGAGAACACACATAGTATCAACAGGAACAGTCAGTGTAACAAGGCCATGCTGACCTGACATCGATAGGTATACATTTGGCATTCAAAAAGGTAAACATCGGAATAGACGTGCATGGTCAATAGCAAAGTTCTTCAATAATGACAGTTCGTAGCGTCGCCCTTGGCGTCTCTGACTAAACGCGTCAGATGCCTTAGTTACTATGACACACAGGTGCAACTTGGCACTCCCCGCCAATTGCACATATCAGGCTGTAGTATAATAGCCGAAAGCACAGGCCTCGTTCTGACGTCGGCCGTGTACTTCTGTTAAATAGGTTATCATCAACCCTGCAGTAATACTTATTGTAGATATGAATTCCGCCAATCTGCGGCTCCCACAATATATCTTCGTCACTGGATTTCTGGACAATATAAGACTAACAGTCTTGGATGGCTACCTCGAGCACAAATATATAAGTTCTGAAATGGCGGATCAGTGAGCTGCTGTTCACCCTAGGTAATCCTTTACATGTTCTGCCACCGAAAAGCGTAATAATGCATAAAGGTCGGTATTACCTGGCAAATGAATCCTCAGAACTAAACAAGGAATTCTGTCGTCATCCCGACGCACAGAGATTCACTGGGGAAAACTGCCATAGCAGTTACTTCGAAGATTCTCCCCGAAAAACAATGGACTCTTGGTCCCTTCAGAAAAACAGGACCTCCCGGCTTCCCGGAAGTATATCTCACTCCCGCTTAAAAAACCTTCCCATAGGCCTACGCCGAACTGTCAACCTCTGACCCTAAAGGTCAAACACAATGAATGAATAAACAAGGGAAGACAACCCCTAATCAACCTGACATCGCAGGTAAAGACACAATTATACTTATGATACAAACATAAGCAAATAACTTGACAGATGACTCCGTCGAAAATGACAGCAACATTACTACCACCCCCCTGTAAAAAAAAAATTGCATTTTTTTTTTAATATGTCCATGAGCAAGATAGCACCAGTATCACTTCTGTGCTCATGCAAACAATGAACCTAATATCGGGTACAATAGAAGAGGGTACAAATCATCTCTCAACATAGGAGAAAATATTTCCTTTAAGCCAAACAAACTAAGGGATACCATTCAAGAAACCTAAGTTGCTGGCAATACCAATCATATATCAAACATTACTAAATAATATAATCATAGCAATATACAAATGTCAATGCTATTTTAGCAACATATCACTGATGGATGGACAAAAGGATTTTTGTTAAATTATCTAAACATCATCCAAATACATTTGTATTACAACATATTATGATATTAAGGACAGACCTAAGTCTGAAAATATATCAGGAAAAACTAGGACACAAGATTTAACTGGAATCATGTGGGCATCTAGACAATATGTCCGCCATCACATTATCCGAACCACGGATAGCTCGCACCGTGAAATGGAAAGGCTGAAGAGCAATAGCATAACGAGTAGATCTCGAGCTCTTCAAATCCTTACTTTGCATAGCCGTAAGAGCTTTTTGGTCGGTTTCCATAAAGAAATGCGCGCCCAGAAGGAACCTTTGTAGCTTAAGAATGGACCAAACCATAGCCAACAATTCACGGTCCAAAACCGAGTAATTCCTTTCTGCCGCATTCAGCTTCCTAGAAATATACATTACAGGATGCAGAGTTCCTGAATATTCCTGCATTAGTGCCGCTCCAATGCCAGTGGAAGAGGCATCACTACGAAGGACAAAAGTCTTATCAATC
Organism: Oreohelix idahoensis; assembly: GCA_024509875.1. Lineage (NCBI taxonomy): Eukaryota > Metazoa > Mollusca > Gastropoda > Stylommatophora > Oreohelicidae > Oreohelix > Oreohelix idahoensis. The sequence continues at coordinate 22,546 of JAMPIV010011219.1, forward strand.
GTCGGTAGTCTTAAGATAGGATGAGATGAGAACAAATTCTTAACCTGATCCAATGAAGATTGGCATTCTTGGGACCAACGCACCATATTAGGAGAACCTTTTTTTCAATAACGTTGAAAGTGGTGCCATAATGGAGGACAGATTCTCAATGAATCTTCCATAGAATTGTATCAATCCCAAGAGACTACGCACTTGCTTTTTTGTCTTCGGAACCGAGATATTTAATATCTTTGAAATGTTTTGGTCCTCTGTCTTCAACAGACCATGACCAACTCGATGACCTAGGAAGGAAATTTCACTAAACCCAACAAAAGCTTTAGAGGGTTTAGCAGTCAAACTATGCTCACGTAGAGTAGATAGCAATTCCTTTAGACCCACATAGTGTTCTTCCCAAGTATCGCTGAAAAGACAGATGTCGTCTAAATATGCAATGACATCTGCACGATCTGATAGAATTCGTCGCATCATGCGCACGAAAGTCGCTGGGGCGTTCATAAGCCCGAAAGGCATAAAATTCCATTGAAACAGACCCCTAGGTGTCGAAAAAGCAGTGAGAGGTTTGGCGTGTTCCGTCAATGGGACTTGCCAATAACCTTTCGACAAGTCTAGTTTAGTAAAGAATTTAGCTTTAGAAAGTCTAATAAGTAGATCATCTAATAACGGCATAGGTTCAGCATCGAACTTCGTAACTTGATTTAATTTGCGATAATCAACGCAAAGACGTATGTTATTGTCTTTCTTTCGAACAATAACTATCGACGAAGAATAAGCTGAAGTGGATGGTTCAATTATTTGTAGTTGAATCATTTCATCCAATTCTTTCTCGACTTGTGCTTGAAAATGAATAGGTATTGGGTATGGTCTTACTCTGATCGGATTACGATCAGTAAGTATGATGTCATGTTCTATGACATCTGTGTGTCCAGGAATGTCGGTAAGGACATCCTGATATGATTGTAACGTAGAGGATACTTGACGCTGTTCCTCAAAAGACAAGTTGGAAGAGACTGTAACGTCTCTCCACGATTCCGTTGAAGTAAGTGGAATCGCAGGAAGAGGTAAGTTCACGTCAGAAAAAATAGTTTCCTCATCCTGTATAACGGACAGGGATGAGATGTGACCATGTTGAACTGGAGAGTCGTCCGTCGCCTGGAAAATAGGCTGTAAATAGTCTGGACGTTCAATAAACTCTGTTAGCATATTTATATGGAAGGTTTTATGCCTTCCATCCACATCGACAATATATTCGACATCAGAAATTTTCGAGACTATAGTGTATGGACCCTTCCAAGAAATGAGAAGTCTATTCTCTCTTGAGGGCAGTAAGACATATGCTTTGTCTCCAGGACAAAGTTGACGTAGGCGTCTTTTCTTGTTAGCAAATCGCCTAGCTTTTTCTTTCGCAAATTCGGAAGATGAAGTTGCTAACCTGCACGATTCGATAATCTTTTCTCTAAGAGCTATAACATATTCATATGACGATTGTGTATCATCGTCAATATTATCGGAAGTTATCAAATCGTGTAACAAGGACATTGGCCCGCGCGGTTGCGCGCCAAAGACAAGTTCGAAAGGAGAAAACCCTGTATGCTCGTTGGGAACCTCTCTATAGGCAAAGAGGACTGCAGGTAAAACCCTGTCCCAATCTTCAGGATGATCCTCCGTTATCTTGCCAAGTAAGTTCTTTAGTGTCCTGTTAAGACGTTCTACCAATCCATTGGACATTGGATGATAAATACTACTGAGAGACCTTTTAATGTCTAGCGTAGCCATTACCTGAGACATAACGTCCGAAATTAACTGAGTGCCGTGATCCGACAGTATTTCTCTGGGGAATCCCAGACGAGAAAATACGAGCCAAAGAGCATCAGCGATATCGACAGTTGATATGCTCTTCAGAGGAATAGCCTCTGGCCAACGCGTGCACATGTCCACGCAAGTGAGGATAAATTGGTGTCCTCTGGCTGACTTAATTTTGAACGGACCAATGATGTCTATAGCCATTTTCTGAAACGGCCGAATCGGAATATCTGCAGCCTGAATAGGAGCAGCATGTTTCGGACCCCTAGACTTGACCTCTTGACAAATTTTGCAAGATCGGCAATAAATTCGGATGTCTTTATTCACGAATGGCCAAAAGAATGACGCAAGGACTCTAGTTTTAGTTCTGGAAAAACCCATGTGTCCAGCACACTGAGAATCGTGTGCATGCCGAAGAATTAAGGCTCTCATACACTTAGGCACAAGAATTTGCGAATGCATAGACTTGTCCGAGTTTTGTACCATTCGTACCAATATACCATTCTTCATAGTGATATACGATTTGTGATTCGTATTTTGATTGGGATCCCCTTTCTTTGCAAGAAGGAAGTATTTCTTCAAAGAAGGATCCTCTTCTTGACGTTTAACAAACGAGTCATGGGAAATCACCAAGTGCTCGTCTTGGCTATCAACTTCATTACTATTATCAGATGAAGTTGGGGGATTAAGAGCTTGAGCTCTTGTCACCACTGCATTGACCGTTTGAATGTTTTCTTCTTCCCAACTAGAAATTTGTTGCGGGGTGCATTCCTTAACCCCATGAATACGACCGATTATAAGATCCGCAATAGGATTAGGAAGAAGACATGCATGGACATCTCCTGTGAAGAAAGGAGTGTCAATCCTAATAATAGCAGTAGGATAGCTTTCCATAGTACCACCAAATGTAACACATTTGATTGTTTTTCCAGTGGCACAGCAAGGATCTATCAGAGACTCCTTAACCCCGACGGTAGTACATCCCGAATCGAAAAGTACTGAGACTAGCCTATCATTTATTAGACCTTTATCTAAGATGAGAGATCCTCTCCCATCATGCGCAACTGTAGCAGGTAGAGCAGGAAGAGGGTGACCACAACTTAGCGTAGATACAGTTGATGAGTCAAACAATGTTAAGCATTGGGGGCATTCAGTTGCTCTCCCAAAATCGAAAGCACAACCAGTGATAGCCCTAGAGTTACCACTATCATTTGCTGTATTACAGGCTCCATCAAACTCTTGTTGTGCAGAGTTTGCCTGTTGGTAAGGTCTTTTCTTGTTAAACCTAGGTCTGCCTCGATTATCATTTCCCCTGTAATTATTTTGACTATCATTTCCCCTGTAATTATTTCGACTATCATTTCCCCTGTAATTGTGATCATATTGTCTATTGTACTCATCATTCCGGTTTGAATCCCGGTTTCTAAATTCACCATCGTCATAATCTTGACGTCGAGAATGATTACCTCGAAAATTTGAATAGTTATTATTTGGATAGCCTTTGCGAAAGTGTCTCAAATTATTACCACTAAAATTACGAGAACTACCATCTTGTCTCCACTGCATAGACGAAGAACCATCATGTGTTGGATTACTCCGCTTCTGAGTGTAATTTTGATTACTTCCCCTATTCCAATTTTGTTGAGCACCCTGAAATTTTTTTTTGAAATTAGGGCCATATGGTGTTGCCGAAGCAGCTGGCAACCCTTCTTTCACTTTAGAATTGCTAACTGTAGCATGGGGATGTGCTGTGGCATACTGACAACAATATTCCTCCATTTCTTTTAAGTTTTTAGGCTTACGCTCATGAAGGAATGCAAGAAAAGAATCATTAACAGATGACAAAAACCTTATCTCGCAATAATAAGTCCATTAGACCTTCATATGTTTTCTCAATCTGAGACAACTCAACCCATCGTGTAAATGTACGACGTATCTTTGTAACAAAATCAGAGAAATCTACTCCATTTTCTGGCAACATTGTCCTAAAACGAAGACGATAGTCTTCTTGTTTTAGTTGATATTTTTTTAGTAATGCTGCCCTGACAACATCATAATTAGTCCTCTCATGTTCGTCTATTGTCATAAGAGTAGTCACTGTGTCACCTGTAAAAAATGGCATCAGTTGTTCAACATATTTTTCCTTTTTTATGTTATGCGTATCGCACAAAAATTGGAATCTATCTAGATAATCTGCTACGTCATCCTTTAAAGGATTGAAATGAGGCAATTTAATCCTACTAACAAACTCCCTTGTCGTACTCGAAGTTGTTTGCTGAGCACCCGTACTCGCCAATTTCAATTTCTCTAACTCCAAAGTTGCGAGTTTTTTTCATCAAGTTCCATCTTCTGTTTTCTTTCCTCATGTTCCAGCTTTTTTCCTAATTTTTTCAGCCTCGGCTTGAGCTTTCCTCTCCTCTGCCGCAGCTTCTTTGTCTAATCTCTTTTGTTCAGCTTCAAATCTCCTTTCCTCCACCTGCATCTGCAATTTCTTTTGTTCAGCAGCCATATCAGCTTCTCTGTCTAGCCTTTTTTGTTCCGCCGCAGCTTCTCTTTCTAATCTTTTCTCTTCAGCCTGAGCTTTTTTCTCTTCAGCCTGAGCTTTTTTCTCTTCTGCAGCTAATGCTTTGTCATACTGAGCAACAGCCCATTGTTCTAACTGTTGACCAGTCTTATCAAGGGCTCTCCCTTGTGTAATAAAGTAGTCCAATGTAGACATCTTGTCTAATGAGATCAGAAACCTGAAAAAAAAAATTAAATAAATTACCTTATCCCACTTCAATGGGAGACAAGTCTGAAATGCTAGACTTGTATACTCACTTCACTTTATTTTACTGTCTTAGTCTTAGACAAAGACTTTGTATGTTCCCCTTGTTTATAATGTACCCAAAAAATCACTTGAGTACCTGTGGAAAAAAAAATCCCTTATATCCCACTCACTATGGGCACAAGTCTTTTTTATAAAGAACTTGAATATGTATTTCACCTTGTCTCAATCTTTGTAGATAACAAGTCTTTTATCAAAGAACTTGTATAAATATCTTATATAATATTATTTAACAAACTCTATATGAAGAGTCTACCTTATCAATATTATCAAAACATGACCAAGTATGTGTATGTAGACTGTGCATGACAGTAATGTAGTACAACCAAAAAAAAAATACAAAGACAAAAATACAAAACAATACAAATGGCAACACTGTTTTAACCAAAAATGTGTAGAGAAATACACAAGAAAGGAGAGACCTACAGAATACAAACAAAACAAATCGACAATCAAAACTGAAAAACAGACAAAATATTACAAAAACAACGTTAAGTACAATTACATCACAGCTAACATCAATAGCGACCAATTGTCACTAGCAAATTTCCAAATTAAGAAAATTTGCACCTACAGAACGCTTACAGTAAGCCTCGATCAAGTGGCATATTTACCGTAAGACCCACCAACCGAAAAACCCGCAGAAAAATACACAAAACAGTAGAAGTAACATAATATAGCAATCAATTTCAATGTGTTGCAGAACAAGTTCAGTCACAGCTGAAACTAAAATAAATTCCTTGCTCCTTGCGAACACAGAAACGAAATGTCAAACGCGCACTGAACGTCAAATCCACTGTAACATAAAGTGGTATTCACGAACCAAAGTTACTATGACCTTCTCAAATTAGGGCTTGCACATTGAATGTTTACTATTTCCACGTACTGTTTACAGACACTTGACCTCCAACAATGTAGCTTGAATGCTCTGACCTAGAAAAGTCTGTTGTTGAATGAAACGTGTAACAACCAGCAGTACTGTTTACAATAGGAACCCGCCTTCTATGCAGTTATGGTCCACGTAGCAAATGCCTAGTAGTTAACTTCAGTACATGTCTTGTTATGCTTTATGTAGCATTATAATATAAATGCTCGTACTGTTTATTTGGGTCAACCGTTGATGACCTATATCTGTCCTGTTGTAGCCAAAACTTGCAAGTGTGTAGAATTAGCGCTGTGTGTTACGGCTGTCCCGTGTGTAGCTTAGACCCACAGATCAGAAGTGTAATGTGTACTTGTCCTTCTTGTAACTTTCTCGACAAAACTGGAGACATCATACATGTAACAGCCAACCAGGAATGTAAATTTCTGGATCCATAAATGTCAACAATAATGTCAAATGCTCGCTCTGTTCTTTTTAAACCCACAGATCTGGTCCATCAGAAATGTAAGTTTCTAGGCCACATTGGCGACAAGAAATGTATCATAAGAGCCCACGTAACTGGTCCACCAGAAATGTAACTGTCTTTTTTTTCTTGTTGATGTGATCACTGGCCCAAGACAGTATACATGTTGTTAGATGTGTAGTGCGAGCGTATGATGAATTGAGTGTGGGTGCGAATGAAGACGCGAATGTGTTTAGGCTCGTATAGATGTAGATCCTGCAACCCATACTCTCACATGCAGTAATCAAGGATGCTTTGACACTGCAGGCATGTTTCAAGACATTTATTTACGAGAACACACATAGTATCAACAGGAACAGTCAGTGTAACAAGGCCATGCTGACCTGACATCGATAGGTATACATTTGGCATTCAAAAAGGTAAACATCGGAATAGACGTGCATGGTCAATAGCAAAGTTCTTCAATAATGACAGTTCGTAGCGTCGCCCTTGGCGTCTCTGACTAAACGCGTCAGATGCCTTAGTTACTATGACACACAGGTGCAACTTGGCACTCCCCGCCAATTGCACATATCAGGCTGTAGTATAATAGCCGAAAGCACAGGCCTCGTTCTGACGTCGGCCGTGTACTTCTGTTAAATAGGTTATCATCAACCCTGCAGTAATACTTATTGTAGATATGAATTCCGCCAATCTGCGGCTCCCACAATATATCTTCGTCACTGGATTTCTGGACAATATAAGACTAACAGTCTTGGATGGCTACCTCGAGCACAAATATATAAGTTCTGAAATGGCGGATCAGTGAGCTGCTGTTCACCCTAGGTAATCCTTTACATGTTCTGCCACCGAAAAGCGTAATAATGCATAAAGGTCGGTATTACCTGGCAAATGAATCCTCAGAACTAAACAAGGAATTCTGTCGTCATCCCGACGCACAGAGATTCACTGGGGAAAACTGCCATAGCAGTTACTTCGAAGATTCTCCCCGAAAAACAATGGACTCTTGGTCCCTTCAGAAAAACAGGACCTCCCGGCTTCCCGGAAGTATATCTCACTCCCGCTTAAAAAACCTTCCCATAGGCCTACGCCGAACTGTCAACCTCTGACCCTAAAGGTCAAACACAATGAATGAATAAACAAGGGAAGACAACCCCTAATCAACCTGACATCGCAGGTAAAGACACAATTATACTTATGATACAAACATAAGCAAATAACTTGACAGATGACTCCGTCGAAAATGACAGCAACACAAAGTGATCGTTTTACAGCAAGAATACGGACAGTTCAAGTTGTGCTAGATAAGTATAATATCTGGCACACGACTTTTCATCAGCATCAAAGACTAGTGCACCCTTGTATAACATAATAAAAATATTCCCCAAAGAATTAACCATTGAAAGGTGTATTAAAGAACTGGGGATGATTAAAGAATCCCAAACAGCCATCCAGTGTTAGAAACCAGTAATATTAAAAATTTAGTAACACTATTAGTATATTTTAAAATTATTTGTTTGGACAATTGTCCCTTTGAGTTAAAATTTTGCATTTTATGTATATACCTTGAGTTCTTTTAATTTTGAAAGTCCTGACCAGAAGAATACTAGGTTCAGGACCAATAAAATTGTATAGAAAATATTTACATATAAAAATTTTACCCAGGTGTTAGTTCATTTGATCATAGACTTTAATATTTGTTTATGTGTGTGTGTGTTAGTGTTAACTTACCATCACACCACACTGGCATAACCCTAGACATTAGTCGTAGCTATCATAAATACTAGTCAAGAATAGGTCTGATTGAGGTCATAAGGTGGTAGCAGAAAGGTACCCTGATAACTCAACCCAAAATTTGTTATAATCAGGGACCTTCACAGCTGACCTCATTCAGTACAATAGTAATGAAGAACAACAACATTGCATACCATCAAAAACCACCACAAACAATTTGTTAACTTATTATCTGGTCTGTCGCCTTTTGTGAAGGGTTTAAGCAATGGTTCTGTCCCGTTAACCCCCCAGTTAGTGAAATCCAACGAATGCCCTCTTATACGTAATGGCTCTCTCTATATATATGTAATTATTAAATAGTCTTGCTCATACGTTTGCTTTCATACTTCTAATGACTGAATAAACAATTATTTGTTTAGTTTAAAATAACATACAACAAATTTAATAGTCAAATAGTTCAACAAGTTAAAATAAGGACCTCTACACCTCACGGTAGAAGGGGAACGACTAAGTAAGTAAGTAAGTAAGTTAAAATAAGGATTAAATGTGGATGAAAGGTAAATTAAATTTTTCCTCACAGAGGTTGGATCGGGGCGCTATCAATGTCCGTGTTTTGCTATTACCAGTGGCAAAAAAAAACTTAACTCCATATGAGTCCTGCAGCTGTGGTTTATCAATTCTGTGACTGAAGCATTCTCCATACTCTTTTCCACTGTAGGCGGTTAAGGTGGATGCTTTTACCTCACAATAGTGGCGTGAATACCACAAATCGTCTCATGGCTTGTAACCATGAACTTTAGACAAATAGAAAGAAACAAATGCCTGCTAAGTACATTTGTTCGCCGCAAACGAACAGGCCCATTGTCATGCGCTCCACCCACCAATGTTAACCTCTCAGAAGAATTTAATTCCCAAGCACACAGTGTAACTCAGGGAATATGATGAAAATTCACCAATATTCTTCTGGGTATTAACTAAAAAATTGCGTCTGGAGTGCGTGAATAATGATTTGCCTGAATTACAATTAAAAAAGGTACATAAATCTCACAAGATAATATGTTACACCTTAGGCACATGTGATGTAATCATCACTCATTACTCATCACTACTCCCATCGGAGTCTGGGGTCGCTCTGCTGTCGGATTTCCCGCACGATTAGTCAGAAACAATCACCAGCTCTTTCAGTAGTGGTTTATGCATATATTATTTTCATATGTTGAGGTTGCCAGCCTTGTATATAACCGCTTAGCAAGAAACCTGTAGAATTTACATTAGTAAATAAATTATTTACACTTACCCCAAAATTTTGGGAATACACAATCTCCTTGCACAGATTTAGACTGGACACAGCTCTGTATCAGAAGCTTCAAAATCACTTTGGTCTGGAAATTAGAGTTAATTCTTCTGACGGCGGATGTTCTGTGAAATCACCTGGGACTGGGAAAAAGTTTGTTAAATTCCTCTATTACTTGTGATCAAATTCCTAGGATTCCAGTCTTGTTAATTTAAGTCCTGGCCCGTTTAATTTTCCAGTCTTGTATTAAAAATGCGGGTTTACTTGTGAATTCCAAAGTTGTCAAATACTCGATCTGTTACTTATAGTTGTGGAAATTCTAAGTCCAATGTCTCCCTATTTCTTTCTGGCTTTTAGGAGTCACTGATATGATTAGTGCGCTGCAGTCTCTCTGTGTGATCTGTGTCTGTGTTTTCATCACACTATATTCTCAGTTCTTAGTGCAAATCACAGATTGCACTTCCAACTAGTGTGCCAATAAAATACATATATTTCAGCTCCTTAAAATGAACCAATCTAATCGACTCTCGTTCAGCACTACGTGGGTAGGGGCGTTTTCAAATTCGAAAAATACCTTCACGTGTTTCAAAATATTAAATTTAATATCCACGCGTGACCTCTTACAGTGATGTCATATCGTTGCGTCAGACTTCCGCCGGCATCTTGTGCACAACTCATAAATACCATCTGTGAACTCACTTGGTGTCCAGATGCTACCTATCGCCAATATTGTCTCTCCAGACAGATTATCGTGATAATCATACACAGGAATGGCCCCGTGAAACGATAAACGCATCTACCACCTGTGTAATCTGCCCACCTCAGACGGCTATCTCAGCCAGACAATATTGGCTTCTATAGATTTTGATCGGGCGAGACCGTCTTCTCATGATAAGAATCTCGCTCGCTGACTGGTAATAATGACTGGGTATTGTTACGATAACACCCCAGTTCACCTGGCGGAACGTAAATAAGTCTGAGGAGTGGTAAACAAGAAAGACAGTCCCATAGCAACGACTTCCGTAGGAGAGTGGAATGCTAGATACTTTCCCTTATTAGATTCAGCATAGAGAGTAAATAATGGTGCATAAAATATGCCACATAATAATGACAGGGGAGAGAAAAATAAGAAAATCTCACTCGCACGGGAATGTAATGCAATCCTACCGGAGTGGACTTGAGATAGCACAACCGTATCGTCACACCGCTGCTACAGAGTTCGTGTACTGTGCTGAGATCCTCTTTGTGTGACCTAAGGCAGTATATTGGAGCACTGACGGAGTTGTCCGTGTGCAGTGAAGATTGTCCTTAAAACCAAACCAATCTCTCTGGCTACCCTCATCACCTCATTTGTCTTGTTTGGACTGACACATACTGTTAATAGAGGAACAACAGAAGTGATTGCGTCATTTAAGGGCTGAGTTGCCCACTGTATACTTCCGGTGTTATCTTGTGTGTTTCGTACTGATATATAGTCAGCAAAGCATCCTTTTTTGGGGATGCCTAGCTGGCCGTGGGGTCAGTGTGATTCGCTTGATAGCTAGGCGGAGTTGTCGTACGGAAGGTACGGGGTTCGAACCCTGGGTAAGCCACTCACGTCTGTTGTTTTTCTGTTGTCCAAGTGTTCTACTTCTTTATTTCTTACGAGTGCCTGAAAACATACCTTTATGTTTGTCTAATATTAATTCACCTCATGGTAGAAGAGGAAAGACAAAGGAAAAATGTATAGTTGATTCCTATCCACTGCATTATACATGGAAAAGAAAAGGTAGATAACAGGTGTCAAAGAAGGAGGAAGTAAAATTCAAACAGAGAACAGGACAATAAATAAAGAGATAAAATCAGTGATTAGAAAAAGCATCAAAGAAAAACAGCACAGAGAACGCCCATAGTCAGACATAATAGAATTATACAGCACAATACCAAGAAAAAAATAAGACTTATGAAGATGAAGGAAAAGAATGCGTTCAGAAATGGTAAACATGCAAATCAAGAACATAAGAAGCAGATAAAGATGAAATGATGTAAATTAAGATAATAAAACCGACGTGCATTAAAAAAAAAAGAAAAAACGAAGTGGTTAGAAAATCCAGTTCTTGAATGTTAAATAAATGTATCAGGGGGAAAAACATCGTAAAACGAAGTTAATTATGAAAAAGGAGAAAATAATTTCACGCATAATAAGGAATCTATTTTAGCCTTGAGAATTTTATTTTATCATTTTTTACGTTAACTGAATAATGTAATCTAATTTCGTCTCTTACGTCTAATTTGCGTAAATTTGTAGCTAAATTTCTCCCGCGTATAGAGCATATTTTATAGATGTTTGTGCATGCAGACAACGTCTGAGATATCCAATAATATATGACGTTTTCAGACATGGTTTACACAACTAATTCAAGATACACGTCGGTACGATACAACGTAATCAAGCAGCAAATGATATTATGGGTAGTTTTACGAAAGAATAAGACGGAATTTTCGAGATAAACATTTGTCATCAACAGTTACACACAAGAATTATTATTTTGTTTTTTTTAATTAGAATTTTTTTTGCCTCATTTTGGCGAGCCGCACGGTTCAACCTAGACTCATGGTACGTCGGTTATATTAGGGCGCGAGTCCACATATGAAAGACCTAGTGGTCTGTTTTTACAAAGACGTTATATAAACAAAGGCTAGGAGAGGGTGACAACGGGCACAACTGGCACGTAGGAATAATAGATACAAATATTAGACACAGGGAGACGTCACGCTCCAGAGTTGGGAATGGCTAAGGCAGCGAGGAAGAGATCTGGTCACCCCATCTCTCGAAGCTGGAGCTTGTGTAAAGAAGTCTCAAACACTTCACTCCTCTACGGACATATCTACTTTGTGACCACCTTTAAGCGTCAGATTGGTAAAGTGTTTCGAGCATTGACCTTGTCGTGAAACGACTCTCCCCGACTTTTTCTTATGTCTATTATTTTATCCCTCTACAAATTTCTCCTATCATTTGACAAGAAACACAGAAGAAGAAGACAAGAAACCAAAAGTCTCTCTCTAGTCTTAGATTTCACTATTTGCTAGCGGATTCACATGGCCAAAGGTAATAAATTATTCCTTAGCCAGCGAAAGTCACGGGTGAAAAAAAACACGGTGCAACGTCCGGAAGTGACCTGTGTTGGGTTCACAAAGGGAACGCATGTAAAAACACGTACGCAGTGGATACTAGGGCGAGTTAATGAAGTTAACTTGATATCCCTGCTGCGACCAAAAGATGAATTTGCAACAATGCCACCCAAGTCACAGCCCACCCCTGCCCGGGAACCTCACCTGGAATTTTGGGAGGGAATTTTAAGCATTCTTCTTGTAACCATCGTTCGAAGCAGATGTGATTGTATGGGCCTCTGTCGAGGCTACTTTGTACTTGTTGCAAAATATCGGTAGTGAATTCAGTTGAGCGAAGTAAGTAGATCTAACTAATACTGCTGATTTTATAACATGAATAATCATATGTTTATCAACAGCTTGCTATTGCAGTAACTTTTTGTTAAAGTTTAAATGCATTTCCATTTTCAGTGACAATAATGGTTATTTGCATCTTTACAGATCCATCAAACTAATGTATGAGTTTGCTGAGGTCCTAGACCTAATTAACTCCTGATCTTTATCTCACAGCCTGGCAGAAATAAGACAGGGTTAAAATAATTGATGTATATTATTGTTGTTACTTTGAGATTTGCATATTGACCCAAGCAAAATAGAAGTGTATTAGTGGTCCTTCTATTTTCTATTTCTTAAAAGGCTTCTGTGTTTTCTGTCAAGACTACAAACTTGATACAAGTGTTCTCAATCACTTCTTCTCCCTTTGTGAAATATGGGACATTAATTTTTGCATCATGGAATGTTCTTTATATGTATTTAATGCAATCTTATGCACATACCATGTTTGATGATTGAAGAACTATTTTATTATCAGTTATATGAATGTTATTTTCTACAGGAACCAGGACTTTAAGAATGTTTGCAATTATTTAGCTATTTAATGAATTTACCACTTTGACTGACAAAATGTAAGTCAGCAGTTCTCAAGCCTTGAGACCATGACTACCCTCCACATGATTTACTGCTCCAGTATCAAGAATGTAAATCATTGGTTCTCAGACCTTGGCAGCAATGACACCCCACCAAGTTAAAGCAGCATAGGAAACTATTACCCGGTGGTTCTCAAACCATTGTTGACAGTGACCCCAGAATTAAAATACTGCTCTATGGGCACTAGGTGAACCAGTGGTTCTCAACCATTTGATGACCCCAGCCCCTACCTCACAGTTTGTGAAACTCATTGCCCACATGGGGAAAACCACTGCTGTAAATAAGCAGACAGCCAGATAGAGACTGAGAACTCAAGATATGCTATAATGTCAGTTAAGAAGGAGTATTTCATAAATAATAGATCACTCATTGTAACTGAAGGATAGTTATCATTGTGTTAATTTACTTTCTGATGGACGCTTACCGGCCATCAGACTTGAGAGATCATTGCTCTTGAAAACCACTAACGGTACTTCAATTGTTTCCAGTCCACGCAGGTTGCGGTTACACAGTACTAACCCAAGTTGCGGTTACAAAGTACAAACCCAGGTTGCGGTTACAAAGTACAAAACCAGGCTGCGGTTACCAGATACTAAACCAGGTTGCAGTTACCAGATACCTAAACCAGGTCCAGGGTACGAGTCCTTGGTACCAAAGATTACCCTTACCCACCATACCCTATCAAATAGGTTATCATACCCAACCATATCCTATCACCCAGTAACCATACCACACATCCCATAAGCAGAAGAGGTATTCAGCAGAGGTGACTTACCCCATCCTTATCTGTGATGTGCACTGAGTCCAGGGAAGCAAACTCTGACACCTTCTGAACCCATTAACTGTTATGAGACTTAGGTGCTGGAGCATACAAAACCAAGAGAGTCCGAACACAAATCATCTCCGCAGCTACTACAGTCCTTGAGGAGATGAGTATTAACACCTACCAGCAAAACTACCATAGAAGAGATCTACTGTCCATATGATGACAACACTAGTTGTTTTTTTTTAATAAACAGTAGAGCTAAACTTTTTTTTCTTCATATTATATGTATAATAAGAAATGTAAGATTCTATACCATTTTATTCAACTTTACATAACAGCGTCTGTTGTTATTTTTCTTGTTAACTTTATTGGGTTTTATTTTATTTAAATATAAATCTACACCCTGGGGGCTCAGCCATAATTCAATTAACTTCTATTGGGTCGGGATATTTTAATTGTGGCTGGACACCAAATCTCTTTCTCAACCTTGTGTGCTTTACACAGTCCTTTTGTAGGATCCCTGAGGAAGAATTTATCGTCCAGAAAATATCCTGTTTAGGTACCAGAATTCTCTTTTAAGTAAATTTCTAGTACACTATTTCCCGAGGAGAGGCAGTTTCTTCAAACTCGGAAGCTATCAATAAGACATTATTATCTTTATTCTTCCATTCCATCCAAGCTGTCCTTTCTCCTCAAAACTCCTCGCGACAATTGGGACGCTCGTGTCCGGGATAAACTCTTATTTCATATTTAGACACTTGTCTGAGATATGAAAACTCTTTATCTTTCCTAGACCACTACTGCTGTAGGTACTTGTCACTTATTGGTGTCCAAGTCTACGATTATATTAAAGAGGGGACATATAAATTACCCTAGACTAAAATACATATACATTTTTGCAAGAAACACATATTTTAAGTTGTGTTATGAGAACTCTTCTTGGTGGTACTGCTGGTAATTAGTTACCTATTGTTAACTAAATTTTAATTTGATGGTTATATAAGGCTGGTTTGATATAATATATGGTTTTGTAATACTTTAGTATAGTTAAGACTGTAGAAAGTATTTTTGCCTTAATTATTGTTTGTGAGTTAGAGATCTCATACTCGCTCAACGAACCACTACGGATATAATGGAAGAATCTGTAGAGTTGAATGTGTGGAGAACATTCTGGACAGAGTTAGCCATTGAGTGTGAACTCTCCGGAGAAGAACTGGATACTTATGTTTCACAAAGGATGGAAAAATACAGGATGAGAGAAGCGAAAAGGAAGGAATGGAGAGCAAAATGCAAGGAAGAGAATGTGGAACATGAGAGTCAAAGACAAGAAAAATCCCTCCAGTGTAAGGAAGAAGTGGAAACTCAGTTTCAACCTACAAAAATGGAATTCACGGATAAACTTGAATCTAGGAATACTCATCATGCCACTCCTTTGCCAGGTGCATCACCACCCTCAGCGGTAAATATAACTGCACCACATGAAGCCAAGTCTATGTCTCAGAATTCAGGCTCAGACAGAGCAGAGGTATGTATATCCAAACGGAGACAGCTAGACCATCCTGAGAACAAGATTAAGCACAAGAGTGCTGATAACCTGAAGAGAACTTCCTCATCCTCAGCAAAAACTCACAACAGGCATATCGAAAACAACCGCACCAAAAACCTGGTAAATAGGATCGCTCAACCAAATAGGATCACTCAACAGAAAAGGATTACGCAACCCTATGGGAAGGGAAGGGATGTTCTTGAGCATCACCTGTCGGCCATCCTACATCAGTTAGACTGTAGGCGCCGAGACCCAAACCCACAGACTTCATACAAAGCTAAGGTCCCTACCATGGATGGGAACTTGACGAAGGCCCGGAGTGGATACAGGGATTCTCAAAATGTGGAGACTGCCACAGTAAATGGAGAAGAAATCACCTGTTTGTATTATCAAGGTCTTGGATGTGATGCCCTTGTCTCAGCCTCTGTTATCGACCTTGATCAAGTCACCGAAGAGGATGTTGAGGTAACAGCACCCATGATAAACGGCCAGAGTTTCTTGGTACCTGGTGGGATGAAACATGTTTCAGAAATATCTTCCTTTAACATGGGAGAAGCGGCTATAGAGGAACAGGACCCTCAAGCACTAAGACTTCACTCAGTTCCGATAACCTCACCCACTCTCTGGGATCAGAAAGTGAAGCGGGTCCAAATTTCATTGGTACCTGGTGGGATGAAATATGTTTCAGGAATATCTTCCTTTAACACAGGAGAAACGGCTAAAGAGGAACATGAGCCTCAAGCACTTAGTCTTCACTCAGTTCCAATAACCTCACCCACTCTCTGGGATCAGAAAGTGAAGCGGGTCCAAATTTCCTTGGTACCTGGTGGGCAAGAACAACTGGTAGACTTATCTTTCTCTGTCACTGGAGAAACAGCGATAGAAGATCATACACGCTCTCATACCTGGGGAGATAAGTATGTGTCCTTAGGCAGGTCAAGTAATATGACTAAAATAAGGTTGTGTATGAGGCTGGCAACCTCGTCACGCAAAACTATTTGCTATAGATCCAATTGTAAGCAGAGTGTAGGCTTTAGGGCAAGCTCTTTGCCAGGAGGCAAGCTTCAATGGAGGATCCATAAGGGAGAAAAGAAGAGAGGGAAGATCATACGAGCAGGATTGCTTAACATACCTCAACTACTTATTGAAGAGGAAACGGATAGCCATGTGTGGATTACAGGCATACCGTTCGACAGAGGAAAAAGAGGAAATATTTGGAGTGAAGGAACGGAGGACACGATACATGAATGTAGTGTCTGACATAAGAGAAGAGTCGGCTCGAACTTAGTTGGCCGTTGGCCGAACTTTCAAAAGGGGGCTTATGTCGTGAAACGACTCTCCCCGACTTTTTCTTATGTCTATTATTTTATCCCTCTACAAATTTCTCCTATCATTTGACAAGAAACACAGAAGAAGAAGACAAGAAACCAAAAGTCTCTCTCTAGTCTTAGATTTCACTATTTGCTAGCGGATTCACATGGCCAAAGGTAATAAATTATTCCTTAGCCAGCGAAAGTCAGGGGTGGAAAAAAAACACGGTGCAACGTCCGGAAGTGACCTGTGTTGGGTTCACAAAGGGAACGCATGTAAAAACACGTACGCAGTGGATACTAGGGTGAGTTAATGAAGTTAACTTGATATCCCTGCTGCGACCAAAAGATGAATTTGCAACAATGCCACCCAAGTCACAGCCCACCCCTGCCCGGGAACCTCACCTGGAATTTTGGGAGGGAATTTTAAGCATTCTTCTTGTAACCATCGTTCGAAGCAGATGTGATTGTATGGGCCTCTGTCGAGGCTACTTTGTACTTGTTGCAAAATATCGGTAGTGAATTCAGTTGAGCGAAGTAAGTAGATCTAACTAATACTGCTGATTTTATAACATGAATAATCATATGTTTATCAACAGCTTGCTATTGCAGTAACTTTTTGTTAAAGTTTAAATGCATTTCCATTTTCAGTGACAATAATGGTTATTTGCATCTTTACAGATCCATCAAACTAATGTATGAGTTTGCTGAGGTCCTAGACCTAATTAACTCCTGATCTTTATCTCACAGCCTGGCAGAAATAAGACAGGGTTAAAATAATTGATGTATATTATTGTTGTTACTTTGATATTTGCATATTGACCCAAGCAAAATAGAAGTGTATTAGTGGTCCTTCTATTTTCTATTTCTTAAAAGGCTTCTGTGTTTTCTGTCAAGACTACAAACTTGATACAAGTGTTCTCAATCACTTCTTCTCCCTTTGTGAAATATGGGACATTAATTTTTGCATCATGGAATGTTCTTTATATGTATTTAATGCAATCTTATGCACATACCATGTTTGATGATTGAAGAACTATTTTATTATCAGTTATATGAATGTTATTTTCTACAGGAACCAGGACTTTAAGAATGTTTGCAATTATTTAGCTATTTAATGAATTTACCACTTTGACTGACAAAATGTAAGTCAGCAGTTCTCAAGCCTTGAGACCATGACTACCCTCCACATGATTTACTGCTCCAGTATCAAGAATGTAAATCATTGGTTCTCAGACCTTGGCAGCAATGACACCCCACCAAGTTAAAGCAGCATAGGAAACTATTACCCGGTGGTTCTCAAACCATTGTTGACAGTGACCCCAGAATTAAAATACTGCCCAGTGGTTCTCAACCATTTGATGACCCCAGCCCTTACCTCACAGTTTGTGAAACTCATTGCCCACATGGGGAAAACCACTGCTGTAAATAAGCAGACAGCCAGATAGAGACTGAGAACTCAAGATATGCTATAATGTCAGTTAAGAAGGAGTATTTCATAAATAATAGATCACTCATTGTAACTGAAGGATAGTTATCATTGTGTTAATTTACTTTCTGATGGACGCTTACCGGCCATCAGACTTGGGAGATGATTGCTCTTGAAAACCACTAACGGTACTTCAATTGTTTCCAGTCCACCCAGGTTGCGGTTACACAGTACTAACCCAAGTTGCGGTTACAAAGTACAAACCCAGGTTGCGGTTACAAAGTACAAAACCAGGTTGCGGTTACCAGATACTAAACCAGGTTGCGGTTACCAGATACCTAAACCAGGTCCAGGGTACGAGTCCATGGTACCAAAGATTACCCTTACCCACCATACTCTATCAAATAGGTTATCATACCCAACCATACCCTATCACCCAGTAACCATACCACACATCCCATAAGCAGAAGAGGTATTCAGCAGAGGTGACTTACCCCATCCTTATCTGTGATGTGCACTGAGTCCAGGGAAGCAAACTCTGACACCTTCTGAACCCATTAACTGTTATGAGACCAAGGTGCTGGAGCATACAAAACCAAGAGAGTCCGAACACAAATCATCTCCGCAGCTACTACAGTCCTTGAGGAGATGAGTATTAACACCTACCAGCAAAACTACCATAGAAGAGATCTACTGTCCATATGATGACAACACTAGTTGTTTTTTTTTTAATAAACAGTAGAGCTAAACTTTTTTTTTTCATATTATATGTATAATAAGAAATGTAAGATTCTATACCCTTTTATTCAACTTTACATAACAGCGTCTGTTGTTATTTTTCTTGTTAACTTTATTGGGTTGTATTTTATTTAAATATAAATCTACACCCTGGGGGCTCAGCCATAATTCAATTAACTTCTATTGGGTCGGGATATTTTAATTGTGGCTGGACACCAAATCTCTTTCTCAACCGTGTGTGCTTTACACAGTCCTTTTGTAGGATCCCTGAGGAAGAATTTATCGTCCAGAAAATATCCTGTTTAGGTACCAGAATTCTCTTTTAAGTAAATTTCTAGTACACTATTTCCCGAGGAGAGGCAGTTTCTTCAAACTCGGAAGCTATCAATAAGACATTATTATCTTTATTCTTCCATTCCATCCAAGCTGTCCTTTCTCCTCAAAACTCCTCGCGACAGACCTCTCACTGCAAATTTACCAGGTTCGAAACACGGTGGCGTCACATTGCAGTCTACCCAGCTGTAATTTGGTATTTGACTCTGCTCTTGAGCTAGGGAAGGCGAAAGCAGCGAGAGAGTAACTGGTCACCTCACGTTTCGTAGCTGGACCAAGTATAGTGAAGTCTCTAACACTTCACTCCCTACGGAAGCATCTGCTATATGACTATCTTTACCTTTATTATCAGTCACATGACAGGAAGTCATGGCGTAAATTTGTTAAAAGCTGATTCTCAACAGAGCTCTAAAGGGTTTAAACAACGTATGAAAGACAAGGCATGGCACAAGATGATGATCTACACACTGTTGGTATACGTACAGGCAATTCGTCCTGTGACCGCAGATGTGAAAAATTCAGGCAACACGCGTTTCGGCTTGAACTCACTGACTTCTCTGTAAGCTGACTGGGTTATGCGGATAGATTATTTCAAGCAAATTCGCTGGGGAAATGTAAAACACACAGGGTTTTACTGTAATTTTACGGGCAAATAAAATTATGACACAATTTCAGAAATGCCTTTGTGTGAAGTGATGGATGAAACAAAGGGAATGACAGATGAGGAGAAAAGGATGGGTGGAGTTGAGGCGTGTCAGAGGTGAAAAGAGAAGTGGGAAGGGGTAGAAAAAAAAGAGAGAAAAAGAGAAAATGATGCGCTGTTAAAGAGAGATAGGAGAAAAGGGAAAGCTGGAGAGAGGAGGGGTAGGATAAATAAATTAGGGAAAAGAAAGATTGTAGGATGGATAGAATAGAATTGGCAGGAGTTAAGGAGAGGGTTGTGTGTGTGTGAGGAGGACCAGAGAGCTACAGAGAAGGAGAGGAAATGAAAGAAAGGTAAAGATAGCAACCCCAGATGAGACCCTCAAACAAAATTCGACTACTCATCCTTTAGGTATGTCGTAAAAGGTGAGTAACATGAGGTTTTGTATGTGGCAGGCAACCTCATAATGTGAAACAAGTTGCTACAGGATCCACTACAGTAAGATAACTTGCATGTTTTGTTGCACGTTTACTGCAAAGGGGCCCGCTGCAGAGGCAGCTCAAAGCTCAGTAAGAAGCGAAACGAAAAAAGAAGACCTCAAGTTCATAACGTGGGATTTTGTGTTGGCGTCAACTTAACAACTGTCACTGATTTCTTCTACCACTGTCATTCCAGTTCTTGTTAAAGATGAACTGTTTTTGCCTCACGCAGTCACCTTTCTTTCAGTTACCGATAAGTGTCCTTGAGTTATACTGGGACGTGATTCTGTACTGTACACGTTAGATTTCCAGACACGGTTCAAATGTTTATAATGTCTGTACGATAGGCAGTGAGTTTCCTTAGATTTACAAAACGTAAAGGCAATTCCTTTGCTATATATATATATATATATATATATATATATATATATATATATATATATATATATATATATATATATATATATATATATATATATATATATATATATATATAATTATTGAATCGTGTCGAACCATGGACAATGGACAAGTAATTAGAAGAAAGAATTGAGGCTTTTGAGATGTGTCACGAAATACGGTCGTTCTTTTTTTCTGGTCTTCATTCCTCTCCGGTATTATTAATTTGCCATTCTTTTTACGTGCTAATTCGTCCAGTATTGGTTGTTTTCGCTTTCATCGTTCAAGGTCTTCTTATCACTTTTTGTCACACCTCTTACCCACCCCTCTCTTCCGGTAATTTTTTCCTTTGTTATCGGTACCGCGAAGCGAAGGAGCGACCGTTCTGCACAGACGTTCGCTTATAGCCAGCTCCGGACAGAGAAAGAGTCTGCACTGAGCGACATTCCTATTGTTAACCCAGACATTTTGTCAGGGAAGATACACGAAACCATGTTGTCGCATTATAAGGTGCAAGTTTGCAAACATTCTTCTTCTTCTTTGATCCTTTGCCGCCGACCGTCAAAGCAATCAGTGGCCATCACGCCTAGTGGCGTCTTGTAGGGCAACAATAAATTGATTCCACTTTGCTCAGTCGGTGGCCATCCTTCGTACAGTGCCCCAACTCTGGTTCATTCTTTGCATCTCAGCCTCCACAGTCCTCCGCCAGGTTGTTTTTGGTCGGCCTCTCTTTCGTTTTCCTTCAGGGGTCCAAAGCATAGCTGTTCTTGTGATGGCATCGGTGTCTGCAAACATGCCGGGCTCAAAATACACGGTCGATGACAATCTTGGTAAAGATTAAGACACGGACAGTGATGTAATACTTCTGACAGATGGACTTTGGTGTGATAAACAATTACAAGAAAAAAAATCTTGGAGGACATTACAATGTTATATCTGTGCAGTAGTGAGCTTTGGAGTTTGAAAATCACATCTTATATTGCCACATAGTAATATTCTACATTAGAGCGTAGTGGGGAAATAGACCTCTACCAAATTAGACATTTGTTTTGGCGTTTGAGATACTAAGATAAACTGCTCCTGGTTGACGTCTCCTCCAAGTAGAAACCTGGGAACGTTGGCG
The DNA here is from genome assembly GCA_024509875.1 of Oreohelix idahoensis. NCBI lineage: Eukaryota > Metazoa > Mollusca > Gastropoda > Stylommatophora > Oreohelicidae > Oreohelix > Oreohelix idahoensis. The sequence goes on from JAMPIV010011219.1 coordinate 44,390, forward strand.
GAAATTCTCGCTTATATTCTACAGCGTGGTAAGACTACTTCACTGACTTCCAGTATTATCAAGGAGGAATCATAGACAACCAGGAATATTATGACCCAAATATATGACAGGCCATAGGACTGAACGTGAATTCTAAGATCAGAAGAGAGTAACCCCAGAAACATCACTTTGCGCCTTAAGTTCTAGGATCCTTCTTCAATTTCACTCAGACACCTAACACACTTGAAAGAGCCGGCATCAGTTGCCCGACAATACTCGGACGTTTCCTGAGCAAAAAGTCCGTGTTCGCCCGAAAAACTCGGGGTAAGTTGTAATATGTACCTTTTATCATTTTATATTTGCATTTTGCCATGAATAATTTGCTTGTGGATGCACAGTGGTATATGAAGCTGACAACTTCATCACTACAAATAACATGACACATGAACCACCACTGCAAGAGCTGGTGACTACGGATTTCCTCACAGGGAACCAACAGCAGAGGTGGCCCTAGGCCCCATAGAAGCAGGAAGTGGATAATGATGTCATGATGTACATATTTATTATACAGCACTTATATATATATATATATATATATATATATATATATATATATATATATATATATATATATATATATATATATATATATATATATATATATATATATATATATGCGTGTGTGTGTTTGTGTGGGTGTGTTTCAACTGTCGATTTCCGTTGTCCAAAAGTAATATCATTTAACTTCTTCTTCTTCTTCTTTGATCCATAGCCGCCAACCGTCAAAGCAGTCAGCGGCCATCACGCCTGGTGGCGTCTTGTAGGGCAGCAACAAATTGATTCCACCTTGCTCGGTCGGCGGCCATCCTTCATACAGTGCCCCAACTGTGGTTCATTTTTCGCATCTCAGCTTCCACAGTTCTCCGCCAAGTTGTTTTTGGTCGGCCTCTCTTTCGCTTTCCCTCGGGGGTCCATAGCATAGCTGTTCTTGTGATGGTATCAGGGTCCCTTCTGAGGACATGGCCAACCCAACTCCAGCGTCTGCCAGCTATGCTGGTGTGCATGTCCTCCTGGTTACTCCGAATAAGTAGTTCTTGGTTGCTGATGGTGTTTGGCCAAAAGATTCGGAGAATTTTCCTTAGGCAGATTGTGTGGAAAGAGGACAGTTTAGACATTTCCTTCTCTGTTACTCTCCAACATTCCGCACCATAGAGAAGCACAGAAAGTACACAGCTCTCATACAGTCTTAATTTGGTGTTTGTGCTGTACTGGGAAGACTTCCAAATGTTGTTGAGAACAGCAAAGGCTGTTCTCGCTTTATTCATTCTGTTGTTAATGTCCTTGCTTGTTCCGCCGTCAGGTGTTACTATGCTTCCTAGGTAAGTAAATGTGTCTGTCTGTTCTAACTTCTGGTTCCTTACTGTTACTGGCTCAGGATTGCCCACATTTAGTGTCATGACCTCTGTCTTCTTCAAATTGATGTTCAGGCCAACCTGCTGGCCATACTTATTCAGTCTACCGGTTTTGTCTTGAATGTGTTGGTGTGAATGCGCGAGTAGTGCAATGTCATCTGCATATTCCAAATCTTTCAGTGTAGAAAACGTTGTCCATCTTGGACTGCCCTCTGTAGTCTGGCGCATCACCCAATCTATGACTGTCAGAAATAATGTTGTTGATAAGGGGCATCCCTGTCGTACTCCTGTTTTCACTTCGAAAGTTACATTACTCGATCCAACACTGCATGTAAAGTTAGAATAGAGGCTTTTTATAATGGAAACAATGCGGCTGGGAATTCCATAAGCCCTCAGAATTTTCCATAGGCTGTCCCTGTGTATGCTGTCGAAAGCCTTTTCAAAATCAACAAAGTTAATGTACAGCTGTCTCTGCCATTCTGAGCACTGCTCTATAATGTTCCTGAGGGTAAATATATGATCTGCACATCTTCTGCTCTTTCTGAAGCCCGCTTGTTCTTTCCTCAGTTTATGGTCAACTGCTGTTGAAATTCTCTGGATGATTATCCTGCCTAGTATTTTGCTGGGAACTGAGAGGAGGGTAATTCCTCTCCAGTTGTTGCAGTCTGCAAGATCGCCCTTCTTGGGCAATTTGACAATTATTCCTTTACTCCACTCTGTTGGTGTTGTCTCAGTTTCCCAGACTTGTGAAAATAATGGTTCTAATATTTCTGCTGCTAGTTCAGGGTCTGTCTTGAATAGCTCAGCATTCAGATTGTCGTGACCAGGCGCTTTTCCATTTTTTAGCCCTTTGATAGCTGTGATAATTTCTTCTTTTCGTGGAATGTCTGTATTTACGTCTAAGTCACTTTCAGCCTCAGGAACATTCAGCTGAGTCTCTGGTGGTTCCTTATTCAGTGTTTCTCTGAAGTGCTCTGCCCATCTTGTTTCCTGCCCCTGTGTTGTGGTGATGAGATTTCCTTGCTTGTCTCTTACTAACGTTATGTTGTTTGCACCTCGTTTTCCACTGATAGCTTTAGTTATTTTATAAACTGTGCTTTGTTCATTTCTCAGTGCTGCCTCTTCTGCCTGTCTTGCAAGGTCATCCAGAAATGTCCTTTTGTCAGCACGGGTTTGACGTTTTACTTCCTTGTCCAGCTGACTGTACTGTTCACTATATATTGCCTTTAACCTGGGAGACTTAGCTTCTGTTTTCTTCCTTTTCATTTCTTTTCTCTTCGCTATGGTGTTTAGCGTTTCTGGTGTTATCCAGTCTTGGCTCTTTGTGGTGAAGTGGGATGTTATAAATATTTATAGGGGACTAAGTGTACTGACTGAGATCAGCTGTGAAGGTATCTATATCTAATAAGAGTAGTGTATTATAGATAACCTTACTTGCTGCCACATATGTATACCTCAGTCAGAATTATTCTGGAATAGTGTGATGACTACGTTATATGTCTAGGGTATGTGTATGATGAAGTGTAAGTCATAACAACAACAGACAGATAAACAATTTAATTTATTCCACCACACTTGACAACACTGTGACACTCACATACATAAAACACTCTACGAGGATATCTTAAAGGAGTCACTGATAACTTTTCAAATAACAATATGTATTCAGTGCTGTCATGAATGTATATGTGTCCTGATTCAAATACAAAGGGAACCAGGAATCACAATCAATTTTAATTACAAGTTATATGTACAGATTTTATTAATATGAATCTTGTAGTGACATATATTATTAATAGTATCCTATGTGTGTCAGTTGTGTAGTAGTAATATGAGGTAATACTGGTTTTGTTTTGTTCAAGCTCTGTTGGTATTTGTCATCATGACTTCAATAGTTTGTTTCTATTGGAACTAGTATTGGAGATGTTCTCAGTTCCAGGTATTAAAACAATTAAATTCCCCTCTTAATTTTATTTTACAATGTCATTTTAAGATGGGGGTACATAATGTTGAGCTCCATGGCCACACTCTCTTATCTTTCGTGATGACTGCAGTAAAAGACTCCTCTGCTCGATTACTTTAATGAGTTCTGGAGCCACCCCACTGGTTGCTATATGGACCAAGGAGTTTGCTGTCCGCCACTGGCTTCAGCAAAGCTCTGACCAGGTGCTGCTCAATAACTTTAAGACCACGGTCCCTGAAACAAGAAGGTTGTACCTTCTACGTCAGAACTAATTTATACTCTATTTCTACACTGAGCACAATACATCACAAACATTGAGTTCAGAGCGTTAGGCCAACTGTCAGCTTCATCTGAAATACTTTATACCAGTATTTCCCTCCCTAATGGTTACTACGCCTCTGCAATTCCAGCATTATTTCTTTCTAGTCAATAATCTAGGTGTCAGTGTACTGTTTGGCCATTCCATGCAGTTTTACTTTCCTCCGACACCTTCTGTTCAGGCTGGAGCACTATAGGCTTTACATCATGTTCGCTACTGAACTACACATATATACAGACATAAATTATCAATTTACATTCAATTTTCATTAAAAGATATTGAATATTTCAAGCTTACCACAATTCATGGAAATAATAAACAGTTTCGTTGACTGGCAATGAATATAGCACAACTCCGATCTGCCGATGTCCCAGGCTTTATTTTATAAAAAATATACACTGGTGCTCAACGCACTGCTTCTTAGTAGGTTTATTACAAGATGTGGCAAGGAACAGACGCTCTGAATTGAGTATATTCGCAGCTCTACCCAATCAAACCATGTCTACACATCTTTTCAAAAAAGCACCCCTTTTCACGTTTCCCCTGACAACACAAGATAGTATTTATAGCCCGACCAATCGTGTTTAGTCTTACATTTGTTGCGCTCCAATCAAATAGGAGTTAACATGGTAGGCTATTTCCGTAACGTAATGTTTTTTCAAACACGTTATAAAAAAATTTTATGAGCAGAAATGATTTCATGCTGTCAGGCACCCCCACTATTTTATTTTGGCCATAACTTGGTAATTCCTAGACTATTTGCGTAACGTTTTACATATTCTTTGTCAGCAAACCCTAAGGAACCCAAATATACGAATTTAATGGAGCCAATATGCATTTTCTTCTAGGATAGTCGTGCTGTTACTACCTTCTCACTTCCAAACTTGAGGGTGTCTGGGTACTGTCATGTTTTCAAACGTAAACCGGTATAATGTCATAATTCCCAATAAGCGTTTTTCAGGATTTTAAAACCTAACTCTGGTATGGGTAGTGAATTTTATCACTGTCGATTTGAAATAAAGTTAGTGCATGTGGCCTTACACGCGTGATGGCAGTAATTGTGTATCGCGCGACGCGTGTTTAGTGTTGCATGTGTCCTTGCTTTCTGCCTCTCCCTTCTCTCTATCCTTTAGTCCATCTGTCTTTTAGTTACGCCGTGTATGGAATGAATGAAATATTAAATCTAGGTCATTGATCAGCTTGCGTATCTCAAGGTTTTTCCAAGAAATACAGTACACGTTTCATTGAAGAAAGCGTGCAGCGACACAGTAGGCTTTTACTATCAACGTGAAAGCGTTACAATTTGCCGACGAAGTAGAAAACAAGGGGGATTTCGAGTACAGTCATTGTGACAGCACTGTTCTTTACCATTCTTCTTTCCTTTTATTAAATTTATTTGTTAGGCTTTACATTTACGTTTTAATTTATATATGGGGATTAGAATAATTCACGACATCTCCCCTCTTAAAACAGACATTATATGTCAGTCCTTTATTCTATATACACATAGAGAAATTTATTATTATTTCTGGGGTTTACGGTGATTCTCATCACACAGATGGCGGCTTAAAAAATCCGCTCCCAAATTTGTTTTTCCAGATATATACTCAATGCTAAAATTATATGGAGCCAAAAGTAAGGACCATCGGAGTAACCTAGAGTTCTCATGCCTAGCCTGGGCTAGAAACGATAAAGGTTTGTGATCCGTTTGCAACTTAAATGCCTTCCCATACAGATAAATATTGAATTTCTTTATTGCCCATATTACTGCAAGACATTCTTTTTCGCTAGTTGAGTAGTTGATTTCAGCTTTATTCAACTTTCTGCTAGCATATGCCACTGGGCTTAATTCCCCATCCAATGCATCTGATTTCTGTAGTAGAGTTGCACCTAACCCAATATTACTGGCATCCGTCCTTACTATGAATTCTTGACTTAAGTCAGGTAATTTCAAAATAGGTTTACTTGTGAGCTTTTCCTTCAATTCTTGGTAAGCCATTTCACATTGTGGTGTCCATGTAATGCGATCTGGATGTCCTTTACGTGTCAAATCAGTTAACGGTGCACATATGGAATTAAAGTTTTTGATATACTTCTGGTAGAAACCACATAATGAGACAAAGGATCTCACGTCCTTCTTGGTTTGTGGTCTCGGGGCTTTCTTTAGTTTCTCTAAATTCTTTGGGTCAGGGGTCATGTTTCCCTGATAAACTGTGTGTCCCAAAAATTCCAATTCTTTACATCCAACGCAACATTTGGTTGGTCGGGCTGTTAAATTTGCTTCCCTAAGTCGATTAAACAGCATATTCAGAGAGTCAATGTGTTCCTCAAATGTTTCTGTTGCTATAAGGATATCATCCATGAAATTTGTTATATATGGATTATTCAGAGGGTCCAATAATTTTCTCATCATTCTAGAGAAGACACTAGGCGCATTCTTCAATCCAAATGGCAATCTATTAAACTCATAGTGTCCTTCTGAGGTACTAAAAGCTAGGTATGGTCTAACCTCAGGCTTTACTGGAATCTGATAGTATCCTTTACTCAGATCCACTTTTGAGAAATATTTAGCTTTATTTAGCCTGGCAAACAACTGATTTGTATCCGGCAATGGATCCACCTGTCCTTCTGTAATAGCATTCAGTCTCCTGTAATCTATACAGAGTCTACGTTCTCCAGAGGGCTTCCTTAAGAGTACAACACCGGAACTATATGAGGATTCACTGTGTGAAATAATTCCTTCCTTCAACAGATAGTCTATCTCTTCCTTCAAAGCTTTCTCCTTAGCAAACGGAATCGAATATGGTTTCATACAGACAGGTGTGGGGTCTATCAGTTTCATATCATATTCCAATAGGTTTGTATGCCCTGGTCGGTCTGTTAACACCTCTGCATGATTATTTAGAACCTGTTGCACTCTCTCTTTCTGAGTTTTCGTTAAATGTGTACTGATTTTCACCTGTGCTGCTGTCTCACAGGGGTGTAATGGATATTCAAATGATGAAAGTGGTTCCTTTTTCATCTCCATGGCGATGGACAAGGTCAACAAGTGTGTCTCTTCCTGATGTTCTCTTTCCAAATATTTCTTCAGGAGATTCACATGATAGATTTTTTCTTTCCCCTTCTTATCTATCTTATAATTTGTTCTAGACACCTTCTCTAAAACTGTATATGGACCTTGCCATCCAATCTGTAACTTATTCTGACTCCCGGGGAGAAGAAGCAGTACCTTCTCTCCCACAGCCAAATCTCTGTCTTTCGCCTTCCTGTTATAATAGGCAGCATGTTTCTTCCTGGCTTGTTTCAAATTTTCATTGGCAAGTTTCCAGCCAGTTTTTAAACGAGTGGTCAGCTCATTCACATATTGGTATGAAGATGTAATGTTTTCCTCTGCCTTTTCATCAGTCCACGTTCTTAACAAAGCTTCGAGTGGACCTTTTATTGGCCTTCCAAACAATAATGTTGCCGGGGCCATACCGGTTGAACTATGGGGTACCTCCCGATAAGCAAAGAGGGCGGCGTGCAGGTACTGGTCCCATGTATCTGGTTTTTCGTGTGCCAACTTTCTCAGGATCGACATCAACGTGCCGTTAAATCTTTCCACTTGGCCGTTCCCTTGGGGATGGTACACACTACAATGGAAGTGTTTGGCCTGGAAGATCCTGAAAACTTCTTCAGTTAGTTTCCCCTTGAACTGAGAGCCATTATCAGTCAAGATTTGATTGGGAAAGCCTAACCTTGTGAAAATTGTGAGCAATGCCTCTGCCACATGTTTAGAATCAATCGATGACAAAGCTACTGCCTCTCCCCACATAGAACAAGTGTCCACCAGAGTCAGAATGTAGCTGTTCCTTCTCTTGGTTCGGGTGAGAGGTCCCACAAGATCCACGGCAACTCTCTCAAAGGGTGTTCCCACTATGGGCATTTCCCCCATAGTTGCTGGTGCAGTCCAATGTTTAGGTGCTACTCGTTGGCACTCTGGACAGGATTTTACATATCGTTTGATATCTTCAGTTATTCCTGGCCAGAAATAGTGACAAGCTATTCGCTGTCCTGTTGCGCTGATTCCCATATGACCACTGAAGGGAATCGCATGCCCTAGTTCCAACACTTTAGTCCTATATGAAGTGGGAAGGACCAGCTGTCCGTGACCATTGGATTCAGATCCAGCCTTCCTATATATCAGTTTGTTCTTCATATAAAACTCTCCCTTGCCTGGAGGAGTATGAGATTTGGGCAACTTCTTGAAACATGGCTTGAGTGTTTTGTCCTCAGCCTGTGCCTTCCTCATCTCATCTGGATGAGTATTTATTGGATTATCCTCCTCCTTTTTAGACTGTGATCTGGTCTGCACTGTTGCCAATATCACAGGTCTCTTGGGATTCCCCAAGAAGACATATCTACACCCCAATATCAGAGGGTAGATTGGCTCATTTATCACTGCTGCTTTTATGATTCCTTCCACATATCGCGTTTTCACTTTTATTCGGGCGACGGGAAGTGTCATGGTAGCTACATCCTTGGTTGCAGTTTGAATCTCCACTGTTTCTGTGGTGTATTGATCGGCCTGCACCAGGTGAGAACTCACAACGGAATCGTAATCTAAACCGGTATCATATAAACACCTTATAGTGACACCATTACAGATGACATCTTCACACACTGGGGGGTGGTATGGTTCCTGTAGTTCTTCAGGTTTGACCTTCTTTTCCTTTTTCCCCGATGTCATAGCAGCACAATGAGGAGGTTTCCTTCTACAATGGTCAGTGTCATGATTGTTCATCTTACAATTTTTACACCACCTTTTTCCTTGGTTGAAAGATTTTCTTTCATCATATTTCCTTTCATCGAATTGTGGGGTTTTATTTTTATTTTCATACCGTGGCCTATCAAACTGGTGCTTACCTTTGTTTTGATCCCTAGGATCAAATTTATTAAAGTTCTGGGGTGCCCTAAAGTTATCCACCTGTTTCTTTTTATTACCTGTTACCTCTGCTTGAGCTGCTTGATACCTTTCAGCAACATTTAGCAACTCACCCAGCCTCTCTGCACCTTGTTCCATGAGAAACTTTCTCAGGTCTGGAGCCATGGACTCTCTTAATTGCTCTATAAGGACCATTTCCTTAAGATCTTGGGTTTTCCCCAGAGAAGTCCATTTCTCCAAGTATGTCTCTATTCGTGCAGAGAACTGGTGATAGGTTTCACCTGACAGTAGTTTAGCATTCCTAAATTTTTTCCTATAAAATTCTGCATTCTTTTCATATCTTAACAAAAGAGCCTGCTTTAGCATGTCATAATTTTCCTGATCACTTCTGCTCATTTTTGCAAAAACTTCATAAGCTGCCCCACGAAGTCCCTGAGATAACTTTAAGCTCCACCTTTCTCTCTCTAACCCATATGTGGTAGCTAATAGTTCATACCTATTTAGATAGCTCTCTATATCATCGTCTTTCTCAACAAAATGATCTAAATGAAAATTCATAGCTGAGGTTGAGGCTCCCTGGCTAGCAGTGGCATCAGAGGCAAAGGGACTGGCACCATTTTCAGGAGCATGGCCTTGAAACTCAAACTCCCTTAGTCGTAACTCATGTTCCCTTTGTAATCTCTTCTCCTCCTTTTCTGCTTCCCTCTCTGCAGTCAATCTTCTTTCTTCTGCTTCCCTTTCTGCAGCTAATTTCTTCTCTTCCCTTTCTGCAGCTAATTTCTTCTCTTCCCTTTCTGCAGCTAATTTCTTCTCTTCTCTTTCTGCAGCCAATCTTTTGTCTTCTCTTTCTGCCTCCAATTTCTTAGCCTCTTTGTCAGCCTCAATCTGCAACCTCTTAGCCTCAGCCTCAATCTGCAACCTCTTAGTCTCAGCCTCTAATTTTCTTTCGGTCTCTTTTTCTAATCTTCTTTCTTCCCGTTCAATATATTTGTCACATTCAGCAGTGACATAAGAAATCATAATTTGCCCGTCCATTCCTAACTCTTTCGCAGTCTGTACAGCAGCAGATCGAAATTTTGCCAGGTCGGCCATTGTCTAACAGATAAATGTCTAAAATATGTAACTAAACAATTTTATCTATGACTAATTAACTCAGGACAACACAGGCACTGTGAGCTCAACCTTATTTATTTTCACCCAAGGATACCTTTTAATTCTTATTATTCCCTGAAGTGAATTACTCCCAATATTTGTAATAGGGAAAGATTCAAAATCCCGGACGAGCCCCCAATATATGTGGTGAAGTGGGATGTTATAAATATTTATAGGGGACTTAGTGTACTGACTGAGATCAGCTGTGAAGGTATCTATATCTAATAAGAGTAGTGTATTATAGATAACCTTACTTGCTGCCACATATGTATACCTCAGTCAGAATTATTCTGGAATAGTGTGATGACTACGTTATATGTCTAGGGTATGTGTATGATGAAGTGTAAGTCATAACAACAACAGACAGATAAACAATTTAATTTATTCCACCACACTTGACAACACTGTGACACTCACATACATAAAACACTCTACGAGGATATCTTAAAGGAGTCACTGATAACTTTTCAAATAACAATATGTATTCAGTGCTGTCATGAATGTATATGTGTCCTGATTCAAATACAAAGGGAACCAGGAATCACAATCAATTTTAATTACAAGTTATATGTACAGAATTTATTAATATGAATCTTGTAGTGACATATATTATTAATAGTATCCTATGTGTGTCAGTTGTGTAGTAGTAATATGAGGTAATACTGGTTTTGTTTTGTTCAAGCTCTGTTGGTATTTGTCATCATGACTTCAATAGTTTGTTTCTATTGGAACTAGTATTGGAGATGTTCTCAGTTCCAGGTATTAAAACAATTAAATTCCCCTCTTAATTTTATTTTACAATGTCATTTTAAGATGGGGGTACATAATGTTGAGCTCCATGGCCACACTCTCTTATCTTTCGTGATGACTGCAGTAAAAGACTCCTCTGCTCGATTACTTTAATGAGTTCTGGAGCCACCCCACTGGTTGCTATATGGACCAAGGAGTTTGCTGTCCGCCTCTGGCTTCAGCAAAGCTCTGACCAGGTGCTGCTCAATAACTTTAAGACCACGGTCCCTGAAACAAGAAGGTTGTACCTTCTACGTCAGAACTAATTTATACTCTATTTCTACACTGAGCACAATACATCACAAACATTGAGTTCAGAGCGTTAGGCCAACTGTCAGCTTCATCTGAAATACTTTATACCAGTATTTCCCTCCCTAATGGTTACTACGCCTCTGCAATTCCAGCATTATTTCTTTCTAGTCAATAATCTAGGTGTCAGTGTACTGTTTGGCCATTCCATGCAGTTTTACTTTCCTCCGACACCTTCTGTTCAGGCTGGAGCACTATAGGCTTTACATCATGTTCGCTACTGAACTACACATATATACAGACATAAATTATCAATTTACATTCAATTTTCATTAAAAGATATTGAATATTTCAAGCTTACCACAATTCATGGAAATAATAAACAGTTTCGTTGACTGGCAATGAATATAGCACAACTCCGATCTGCCGATGTCCCAGGCTTTATTTTATAAAAAATATACACTGGTGCTCAACGCACTGCTTCTTAGTAGGTTTATTACAAGATGTGGCAAGGAACAGACGCTCTGAATTGAGTATATTCGCAGCTCTACCCAATCAAACCATGTCTACACATCTTTTCAAAAAAGCACCCCTTTTCACGTTTCCCCTGACAACACAAGATAGTATTTATAGCCCGACCAATCGTGTTTAGTCTTACATTTGTTGCGCTCCAATCAAATAGGAGTTAACATGGTAGGCTATTTGATGACGCCCAATTTATATTATGATTGAGTAATTGGCCGCCAAATGACGCGTGCACCATGAGGTGAGTGATGGTGCCCGTGGTCTGGTTTTGTGAAGTGTGTAGATGATGTACAGTCAAACAATGATCATGCAAAAACAGGGCAATCCATCCATACAAATGGGGGGGGGGGGGGGTGGGGGGGGGGGGGGGGGGGGGGGGGTTGTTTTTTTTATTTATTAATACGTCAGTTAACTCACGACGTATAAAGTCAATGATGCTTGTAACAGCTAGTGACGTTTTTCTGTATCATTTATTGTGGACGCCACAGTGACAAAATGTATACGCGAATATGTAGGTACATCAGACAGTCATTATCACAGCAACAATATCAATATAGCAATGGACGGTAGACAGCATCATAATAAAGGTGATTCACAGGCATGTCAATACATTATAAGGCTGTAATGTAGTCGGGAAAATTCTCCATCCCTTTCTATCTTAGCCAGAAGATAACCAGATGTATGAGATCAGTTCACTCTCCTTAATCTGACTTCAGCAAGACAGGCACGTCTGCCGAAGTATAAATAATGTCCTCAAAAATATCCTCTAGATAACAAAGGTTTTCCAAACCTAGTTCATGTAACAAAGTAGCAAGTAATGGTCCTTGGGACATGCATCAACCGATGCAGTACAATACAGCGACATGTGAGCTGGGAAAACATCTCGTGACGACGCCTTTCGAAGACAGGCTATGAATCAAAAAATCGCTCACGACCAAAAATCGATAGAGTTAATGAAAAGTTAATTTACCTTGCCTTCAGGAAATACACAGAAATATTACGCCTCCCGGCATGTGGAAATACACTAGAGGTATTATCTCGAATAAACGAAATATCCATTAAGAGGACTTCACATTCCTGACAGAACAAAAAATAGCGGAGATCCCCTCTCAGCGAGGCATCTTTCTAGCTATTCAAAATCGCTCACTGACTGGTGGGCGGAAATCGATCGACCAAGAAGCAAGACCCGTCATGCGCAGTCCAGCGCAAAATGACCACAGCTCAGAACTTAAGACGCAAGGACCTTTACTACGAACCAGCGTAAGAATGATTACCTTAAAAGGATAACCCAACAGGTTGCCAACCGTTTTCTGAGAAAAAACGGCCTAGCATAGCAAACTTAACTGCATTCAATACCAACGCGAGGAGACAACTGCTTACCGAGAAAAGTGACTATAAATTTCAAGCAGTTGTTGCCCTTGCGTTATAAAATATATATTGTAATAAAACGATGTTGCGAGAATTTCTCACGCAACATATCACCACCTCCTCCCGATAAAAAAAAATGTGGAACATATTTTTTTTTTTTAAATATCAAAGAGCATGCGATAAGCGGCTCAAAACGCACGAATTATGCGCTGATAATTAATTAAATTGCCTAACATGAGGCTAAATATAGAGTGTCTGGTGAGGATATACCTCAACAGAAAAATAAATATGTCTAAAAAAAATATTCACATCGGGGAGGTGTCACCAACACACATCACGTTAGCATGTAAACACAATATACGTATGCAAGTTACCATAGACATCAATAAATAGCATAATCTAATATTGTCTTTAAAAATGGATGTACAAATCTGATAGGAAAATTTAAATAGTACATTATTTGACATGTAATGACATAAGTACATAGTAAAGTTAAACTACATGACGATCCAGGACATATCCTCTGGCATTCCGAGGGTAAGTACACAATCTAGAACTCGTCATGCTTGATAATAGTAAGGTAAGTCCTCAGCTCATCAATGACATTCTGAGAAAGTACAAGCAATATAATGCTAATTAATAACTAATACGCTTCATAAGGTACAATACATTATTAATAATTGTGGCTGTTTAGTAAACTAACGGCCCTTATATTAACCACTCAGTCTTCCTCTATCATCTTAAAAAACGAACAGAAGAAGATGATAACAAAGCACGATAGTGTGTACATATAAAGTGAGTACAGATGTGCTAATCTATTGTAGTAATATAGGTGTGTTATGACTCTGTAATATATGGAAATATAGGACAGAAGTATTAGTTGGAGTCATGTGGGCATCTAGACAAAATGTCAGCCATCACATTATCCGCACCACGGATAGCTCGTACCGTGAAGTGAAAAGGTTGAAGAGCTATAGCATATCGAGTGGATCTCGAACTCTTCAAATTCTTAGTCTGAATAGCTGTAAGAGCTTTCTGATCAGTCTCTAGAATGAAATGTGCGCCCAGGAGGAATCTTTGTAGTTTTAGAATTGACCAAACCATCGCTAACAACTCACGGTCTAAAACCGAGTAGTTCCTCTCTGCCGCATTTAGTTTTCTAGAAATGTACATAACAGGATGCAGAGTATTTGCATATTCTTGCATCAGTGCTGCTCCAATCCAAGTGGATGAAGCATCACTCCGAAGAACAAAAGTCCTATCAAGAGTAGGTAATCTTAAGATGGGAGGAGAAGAAAATATATTCTTGATTTGGTCTAGTGAAGATTGGCATTCTTCAGACCAACGGACCAGATTAGGCGAACCTTTCTTCAACAATGTGAGAGAGGTGCCATGATCGAAGATAAATTTGGAATAAATCTCCCATAAAATTGAATTAAACCTAAGAGACTCCTAACTTGTTTCTTCGTTTTAGGAACAGAGATGTTCAGTATTTTGGAAGTATTGTGGTCTTCTGTCTTCAGAGACCATGACCAACACGATGACCCAGGAAAGAGATTTCACCAAAACCAACAAAAGCTTTAGAAGGTTTTGCTGTCAAATTATTCTCACGTAGAGTGGACAGTAAGTCATATAACCCTAAATAGTGATCTTCCCAGGTATCACTGAAGAGACAGATGTCATCTAAGTATGCGATGACATCCGAACGATGTGACAGAATTCGACGCATCATGCGAACGAAAGTGGCAGGGGCGTTCATGAGACCAAAAAGGCATAACATTCCATTGAAATAGACACCTAGGTGTAGAAAAAGCAGTAAGAGGTTTGGCATGCTCTGCTAAAGGCACTTGCCAATAACCTTTAGACAAGTCAAGTTTAGTGAAGAATCTAGAATTAGAAAGTCTAATCAGTAGATCTTCTAACAAAGGCATCGGTTCAGCATCGAACTTTGTGACCTGATTCAATTTGCGATAATCAACGCAAATTCGTATGTTCTTATCCTTCTTCCGGACAATAACCATGGAAGAAGAATATGGTGAAGTCGATGGTTCAATTATATTTAATTGAATCATTTCATCCAATTCCTTTTCCACTTGCGACTGAAAGTGTATAGGGATAGGATAAGGCCTAACCCTAATTGGATTATTGTCGGTAAGAATTATGTCATGTTCTATGACATCTGTGTGTCCAGGAATGTCAGTGAGAACATCCTGAAAGGTTTGTAACATCGACGAGACTTGTCGATGTTCGTCACCAGAAAGATTAGGAGAAACAGAAACGTTTTTCCAAGATTCCGTGGAATGTAATGGAACCACTGGAAGGGGAAGATTGACATCAGAGAAGGTAGATTCCTCATCCTGTATGACAGACAGGGATGAATAATGACCGTGAGGTGCAGGAGCATCATCCGTTGCCTGGAAAATAGGCAGCAAATAGTCCGGACGTTCGTGAAATTCCGAAAGCATGTTTATGTGGAAAGTTTTATGCTTTCCATCAATATCGACCACATAGTCAACATCGGAAATCCGAGAGACTATTGCATACGGACCTTTCCATGCAATAAGAAGTCTATTTTCCCTACTGGGGAGTAGGACGAATGCTTTGTCACCTGGACAAAGTTGTCGTAGACATCTATTCTTGTTAGCAAACTGCCTTGCCTTCTCTTTAGCAATTTCTGATGAAGCAGTTGCTAGCTTACATGCCTCAATGATCTTTTGTCTAAGAGCAATGACATACTCATATGAGGATTGAGTTTCATCGCTAATATCATCGGCAGTGATGAGATCGTGTAATAAAGACATAGGGCCGCGCGGACGCGCGCCAAAGACAAGTTCGAAGGGAGAAAATCCTGTGTGTTCATTAGGGACTTCTCTATAGGCAAAGAGAGCCGCGGGTAAAACCCTGTCCCAATCTTGAGGATGATCTTCAGTTATCTTACCAAGCAAAGTCTTGAGCGTTCTATTCAGACGCTCAACTAACCCATTAGACATAGGATGGTAGATACTACTGAGAGATCGTTCAATATGTAAGGTAGACATTACCTGTGACATAGTGTCCGATATGAGTTGAGTGCCATGGTCTGACAATATTTCTCTGGGGAACCCCAAGCGAGAAAATATCAACCAAAGAGCATCTGCGATATCTGTAGTAGATATGCTCTTAAGAGGGATAGCCTCTGGCCAACGTGTGCACATATCGACACATGTAAGGATGAACTGATGTCCTCTGGCCGACTTGACCTTAAAAGGGCCAATAATATCTATGGCCATTTTCTGAAACGGCCGAATAGGAATGTCAGCAGCCTGGATAGGCGCAGCATGTCGTGGTCCTCTAGATTTGACCTCCTGACATACCTTGCATGATCGGCAGTAAATACGAATGTCCTTGTTGACAAAAGGCCAAAAGAAAGCCGCAAGGACTCTCGACTTCGTACGGGCAAAACCCATATGTCCAGCACATTGCGAGTCATGAGCATGTTGCAATATTTGCACTCTCATGCTCTTGGGAACAAGAATTTGCGAATGCGCCGACGTAGTCGAATCTTGTACCATACGTACAAGTACGCCGTTTCTCATTGCAATCCAAGATTTTCTATTTGTATCCTGATTCGGATCACCTTTCTTCGCAAGAATGAAGAATTTTTTTAAAGAAGGATCTTCTTCTTGCAATTTTATGAAAGAGTCACGAGTGATTACTAAGTGACTATCTTGGCTATCAACTTCATTATCACTATTCAGTGAAGTTTCGGGTGTTTGTAGAGCTTGTGCTCTTGTAACCACTGCATTTGTAGCTTGCATGTTATTATCTTCCCAAGCAGCAATCTGCTGTGGGGTACACTCCCTAACTCCGTGAATACGACCAATAATAAGGTCCGCAATCGGATTAGGTAAGAGACAAGCATGCACATCTCCAGTAAAGAAAGGAGTGGCAATGCGAATTACAGCAGTAGGATATTTTTCTAGAGTGCCGCCAAATGTGACACATTTAATAACCTTTCCTGTAGCACAAGATGGATCTACAAGCGATTGTCTAACACCAATAGTGGTGCATCCGGAATCGAAAAGTAGTGAGACCGGAGTATCATTAACAAGACCCTTATGTAGGATTAAAGAACCCCTCCCGTCATGCGCAACAGCAGCAGGAAGAGCGGGAAGTGGGTGACCACAACTCAAAGTAGTTATGGTACCCGGTTCGAATAAAGTACTGCATTGGGGGCATTTGTTTGCTCTCTCAAAGTCAAAAGCAGAACCAGTGACAGCGTCAAAGTTTTTATTATCAACAACATGATTACAGGCTCCCTCAGTTTCCTGTTGTACAGAATTAGCCTGCTGATATCTCTTTTTTGTGTGTTGAGATCTACCCCGACTATTATTACCTCTGAAGTTATCAGAGTTATTATTATCTCTGCAGTTATTATTGTCTCTATTGTAATTGTTATCATGATTCGAATTCCAGTTTCCACGATTACTATCATGTTCACATTGATGCGAACATCTATTTGTTTGGTTTTGAGGTCTTCGGCAGGAATAACCTCTATTACCATATCCTCTTTTGAAATGCTTATAATTATTAGGGTGATAGTAACGTGTACTATCAGGTTGTCTCCAATTCTTCGAAGAAGAATCACCATGAAATTGATTTCCATGATTTTGACAGAAATTACCGCTACCCTTTCTATCAAAATTTTGTTGGGATCTACGAGCAAAGTTTTGACCATACGGAGCTGCCGAAGCAACTGGTAAACCTTCTTTCACCTTAGAGTTACCCATGGTTATGTGTGGGTGCGCAGTTACGTATTGGCAACAGAAATCTTCCATTTCTTTTATTGTTTTAGGTTTACGTTCATGAAGGAAAGCAAGGAAAGACTCATTGACAGACGACATGACTTTGTCTCTAAGTATTAAGTCCATAGTCCTTCATAAGTTTTTTCCGTCTTAGATAGTTCAACCCATCGTGAGAAAGTAATGCGTATTCTTGCAATAAACTCGGAGAATTCAACTCCATTTTCAGGTAACATGTTTTTAAATTGTAGACGATAGCCGTCTTCGTTTAGCTGATATTTCTTTAATAAAGCGGCCCTTGACAAACCTCATAAAATATGTTCTTGTCCAGGTTCATCCCACCATCTTCTTAAATATTCTTAGAGCTTTACATGTTTCACTATCACCTGATTAAACTGATTAAACATATTTTGCCTTGTATCTATGTTATGAGTTGTACATGTTGCTTGTTCAAATCTGTCCAGATTAGAACAATTATGTCATAACTGGGAAGGACTAAATGGTTGGTAAACTTAAATATTTAAAATTATCATTATTAGCCTTACCA
>JAMPIV010011220.1:0-80587 GCA_024509875.1 Oreohelix idahoensis
CACTTGCGTTCATATGGAATCACCACAACTTGAAAACATCGTGTGTCTATCACTAGAAAAACTATTGAGAGAAATGGCCCCCGACTTTCCGCGTCCTAAGAGCTAATGAATTATGAACTTGTCTGTGGCCAATCATTGCCTCGGTTTATTTTAAATTTCAAATTTCCTACCATAAAGTCATTTCAGTCATGCTTCAGTCAAGTATGGATGTTTATCTGTTAGTCTGTCCGTCTCTACTTGTGTTTCTAAAAAAAATGTGCTTGAATTTTGAACCAACCTTTCTCTCCCCTCCAAAATTTTGTCGTTAAAAGTTATATTTAGACACAGCCACCACAATATCCCCTTTCCTCCATACCACGTAGATTTGAACACCTGCGTCCAAGGTCGTGTTTTTGTGTGCAAATTGCGACACTTTTTTTATTCAACACAGTCTGTCGATGATGTGAACTACACTGTCTTTTGTCATTATCTTCAATATTATCTATCCGTTTGTAAAATTAAGACCATCTTAGTTCACTGCTCAGAATAGGCCATCCGGCCAGCTAATTTTTATATTCCTAACATTAATATTTAAAAAAAATTACTTTTTAATTTTTGTAATATTCCTAACATCTGCGTTTTACCGCTCCATTCAAATCAAAAGCCTGGTATCGCAAAAGCGTCCAATAAATGACTGTGGCGTAACATATCTAGGGTCCCTTCAGTCGAGTTGCTTACTTTTTATGTCAACTTGGGAAACGTGACTTTTCTCCGTTTCCCCCCCAATTGCGTCTCCTTAGCCTTTCCAGTCATATTTTTTTTTCTTTTTGATCCGCCGTTCCCCTCCTGTCTAGCAAGTCAATTATTATGGAGGATGATGACCCGCGGTCTAGGCGATCATGTACATCAGCAGCCTACGCATTATGTTTTTATCCTTAAATGTTATCTTTGGAGGGATTTTACCGTTGTATCTCTGTCAATTTCACTACAGGGGTATGTATTTAGCTATACATATATAGTATTTTTATATTCACCAACACCAAATAAAATTCAACTTAAAGAACTTAAGAACAGTCTTCTGGTGAATATTTACAATTTTAATAAAAACAAATACTGTTTCTGTTTGAAAATGTTGAACTCAAATATGTTACAGTAGGAAATAAATATTTAATATTTAAATAAATGTTTTTCTTTCTTGGTTCACAATGTCTATCATCTCGTAGACAACTTTTCTGTCTTGATTATTCAATGGTAGAATTGTTTATTATTTTACTATACAGTTTTTCAACACTATCTTGCTTTAGTCATCCTTAACTGGAGAATAAGCGTTATTAATTGAGTTAGATAAGCTTGACAGTTGCAGTCAGTAACTTATCTGCATCATGGCAGCTGTCTCCCTTTTGAGCTGGAAACACAATTTTTGCTGAACTTGTTCCAGTAAATGTTCACGTGATGTCGGGCCTGTTATCACCAACTGGCACTGCATACGTTGAAAGTCGTGGGAATAGTGGCCTCTTCTGCTATTGACAGCTTGTATTTACAGAATTAAACCTGCAATGAATTGAAACGCACTCCCTGTATTTTCTTTTCATACCCCTTCATAACACTGACGGGGACGATAGACACGACAGTTTCAGAAAAGCGTGCTAGCAGATGCACCAGGATAGTGTAGTATCAACAATCATTTTTTATACACAGTGATCAAATTTCAATTCTACCTTTCAAATTATAAATATTTTCCCATGATTCGCCTCCCTACAATAATTTGGTTGTGAGCAAAACTATTTAACAAGATGTCAAACGATACTGTGAATCAATCCCTTTCATCCTTCTATATGTCCCTGTCAGGTGTCTCATTCTATTCAAGAAATACTTCTTTAAATACAGTTCCTAACTTACAGACACAATTAGCCATCTTAATATTTTTAAATATTTCCGAAGGCGGCTTTGCCTCTAGAAGTACACATGAGCCTGTAACACATCTTATACACATCGTATTGCACAGTGGATTAATTAATATAATGACACACAATTATATACATTTATTTATGAATAAATTTGGTCTTACCCCCAGGCATACATACACATACTGGCCCTCAATGGTTTGAATGAGGTCTGCTACAGTTGCAGAAAGGCAAACGCTGGCATTAATCTATGCACTGCTTCCCCCCCCCCCCCCCCCTGTGTTTTTCAAATCTTGACTGACCGAAGTTTGTTATGCAATTCTATTTATAGTCTCGCGACGTGCGTATGAGACGGGGTTTCCCAAGAATGTAATTAAAATTAGAAAATGTGTGAATATTTCGCCTATCATTTAATATAGGACAAATTCTTTCTTTAATATCTCCGTTATTCCTGATGCGATTTTGGTCAAGTAAAGTTTCTCTTAAACTTAGATTTAGGCTTAACCTAGATATATTTTAATTTCTTTGATTACTACTTGCATTTTCTGTTATGCATAGTTTAAACAGCTAAACCTAGACCAACCCGAACCTGCAACTGCATTTAACCTAATATTTCTCCCATCCTATAATAGTCTTAGTAAAAGAATTACTACTTACTGATAGAGTGATATACCTAATATTAGCTTGATCTCTTCTGCCAAATGGTACTTCTTCCAGAATGCTGTATTAAAATTCCTAATTTAATCAGGTTACACTTCTTCTTCTTCTATAACCAGCGGCACTCGAGCTTTCTAGCCCTTTTGGCCCAATGACATGTCATTGCGAGGCTGGGGGGTCAGTGGACTTTCCTTCCAACCCGGTCAGGAGCTTCGCTCCTTCCCATCCACACGGGATTTATGTGCAGGAGCCGTTCAGATTATTCAGTCAAATTTCCGGTCGTAAACATCAGGTTACACAGATCGGGCTTGGCCATTTTATTTCCAAGCTGTAGTAAACAGAGAACCAAAACAAGCGTTTCCATTGGTTGGGGTATCATATCTTTTGAAAAAGTATGTCGCACCGTTAAGCCCAGAGTTTTAGAATTCGTGATGTGAACCAGACGTCATTTCACGACAATTACTAATGTGGAACAGATGACAATAACCAGACAAGTACGACAAGATTACTAATGGGGAACAGATGACAACAACCAGACAAGTACGACAAGATTACTAATATTAGCTTGATCCCTTCTGCCAAATGGTACTTCTTCCAGAATGCTGTATTAAAATTCCTAATTTAATCAGGTTACACAGATCGGGCTTGGCCATTTTATTTCCAAGCTGTAGTAAACAGAGAACCAAAACAAGCGTTTCCATTGGTTGGGGTATCATATCTTTTGAAAAAGTATGTCGCACCGTTAAGCCCAGAGTTTTAGAATTCGTGATGTGAACCAGACGTCATTTCACGACAATTACTAATGTGGAACAGATGACAATAACCAGACAAGTACGACAAGATTACTAATGGGGAACAGATGACAACAACCAGACAAGTACGACAAGATTACTAATATTAGCTTGATCCCTTCTGCCAAATGGTACTTCTTCCAGAATGCTGTATTAAAATTCCTAATTTAATCAGGTTACACAGATCGGGCTTGGCCATTTTATTTCCAAGCTGTAGTAAACAGAGAACCAAAACAAGCGTTTCCATTGGTTGGGATATCATATCTTTTGAAAAAGTATGTCGCACCGTTAAGCCCAGAGTTTTAGAATTCGTGATGTGAACCAGACATCATTTCACGACAATTACTAATGTGGAACAGATGACAATAACCAGACAAGTACGACAAGATTACTAATGGGGAACAGATGACAACAACCAGACAAGTACGACAAGATTATTAATGTGGAACAGATGACAATAACCAGACAAGTACGACAAGATTACTAATGTGGAACATATGACAATAACCAGACAAGTACGACAAGATTACTAATGTGGAACAGATGACAATAACCAGACAAGTACGACAAGATTACTAATGTGGAACATATTACAATAACCAGACAAGTACGACAAGATTACTAATGTGGAACAGATGACAATAACCAGACAAGTACGACAAGATTACTAATGTGGAACCCATGACAATAACCAGAGAAGTATGACAAGATTACTAATGTGGAACAGATGACAATAACCAGACAAGCGGCAGTGGAACAAGAGGTGAGAAGATGATGCTGGAGATGAATAGGTACGACAAGATTACTAATGTGGAACAGATGACAATAACCAGACAAGCGGAAGTGGAACAAGAGATGAGAAGATGATGCTGGAGATTGATAGGTATGACAAGATGACTAATGTGGAACAGATGACAATAACCAGACAAGCGGCAGTGGAACAAGGGATGACAAGATGATGCTGGAGATAGATAGGCACCGATTCAGGAAACATTATGTGGCAGTCCTTGTATTTGAATCCCAAGGATAAGAGAGGTAGATGAAGACAGAGGAACACATGGAAAAGAAGACTGGAGACAGACATGAAGCGGGTGGATAAGACATAGAAAGATCTTGAGCTGACGGCAAGGGACATGAAGACTTGGCATAAGTCGTTTCAAGGTCAAGGCTAGTTGGGAAGCTGAAAGGTGGCGCTGATTGTATTATAGTAATCGACTTCAACTACAGATGCAGTTTATTTCATCAACGAT
The DNA here is from genome assembly GCA_024509875.1 of Oreohelix idahoensis. Classification (NCBI taxonomy): domain Eukaryota; kingdom Metazoa; phylum Mollusca; class Gastropoda; order Stylommatophora; family Oreohelicidae; genus Oreohelix; species Oreohelix idahoensis. The sequence continues at coordinate 4,582 of JAMPIV010011220.1, forward strand.
AACTTGCTAGAATACAGTAATCTTTTAGTAATCAGATTATTCCGCAGAATTAAATTACTTTACTCATAATAGTGTAATCATAATCATTAACCTACAGCTTCCCATAGAGCACGTGCGTCCAACTTACGTCTGCCAAGTCCTCATGTCACGTGCCATCAGCTCAAGGTCTTTCCGTGTCTTTCCCATCACTTTAATTTATGTTTCCTGTAGTGATATCCTCCACCAACTACTGTTCATGATGCGACCATGTCTTCAGGGTTTGTATATAAATGAATGAATCATGGTAGTATGTTACAGAGATAGCATGATAAGATAATGTATACTGTGGAGAATTAACAAAATACATGAATAATCACATGTTATGATACATGGGTACGATATAACCTTTGCCTTCCACTTATGGATGTCAAGTTACTTATGTACTTGCTGGTATGTCGTAAGCTTCCAGGCAAGAACTAGCCATGATATATTTGGCTAACCAATTAATGGTTATGCTTCCTGACAATGCCGGTGAAGGTTATCTCTGGTTAGCGTCATTCCCTTTTTTATTATATCTGATACAATAAATCGGAAATAAAATCTGAAATAAAATGATATTAATAATACATATATCTTTAATAAACTTACATACCCTCTTAGGATTTATAAGCTCACGGTGAGACTGTATTGGCTTAATTTAATCTGCCCTGCATGCAGCGTGAAAATAGAACTTTTCTTGCAGATGCTGTCTTCCAGTTTCTCACTTTGGCTTCTGGATTTGGTGTGTGTGATTTTCAACGCGCCGCTCTGTCCTTATATTTCAGTCTCTCGCCCGTACGAGAAAGCACCTCTAAAAGTCCCAAAAGATTTTCGTTTCATCTCCTGGTTTGAGGCGATCTGTGCGTTTCCTGTACTTGTTTTCTCTTCTGTTCACTTACACACTTATATCCTTCCTTCCTTCCTATGTATCATTCCCTTTTCCCCATATGAGGCTTTCATTATATCCAATTTATATTTAAATCCGTTGAGGCATGTAGTTATAATAAATTTTTAAAGATTATTTTCTAACTTTTAACAGATGTGATGAAGGTGAAAAATATTAATTATCTTTAAAACTATTTATATTTGAATAATATCCTTTTGGATATAATTCCTAGTCTATCTCCTTTGTTGAGTTATTATTATTTAATTGTATTCCAACCAGGCGTTTTCTTGTAGTTCTAAATTTAATTTCCTGTAAATGCAAACTTTGAAAGTCCGCCATACATTCCTATATTAGCTATTTCCTCATTCTTCAGTAATATTGTCTGGCTTTAACCGTAATTCACATCCGCCGTCTTCAAACTTCAAAGCAAGATCCGCCGAGTGTTATTACTGCGCTGTGTGTGTGTGTGCGTCGCGTTACACACATTTTTTTCACAACAAAGCAAGAGGAACCAAATTTCGCTACAGAGCCCTCTTCTATAAAACAGTGCATGCTCAGTTAACTTTTTGGTAACTCATGCTGCAGTTTCTCCTTACTTTTCTGTTTCTCTATATCTGCTTTGATAGGATGACGACTTAAAAAATCGGGTCCAAGATTGTCCCGTCCTTGAATGTATCTCACATTGAACGAATATGTAGATAACAGTAAACTCCACATAAAAGTCGTGAATTTAATTTTTTCATCATCATCAGTTGCCATCTCCACAACGAAGGTTGGCTGTAATGGATCTCCAACGTCTTCTGTCTCTTGTCTTGGTGGTGCACTCTGATAGACTCTTTCCTGTCCATCTCTTGATGTTATCTTCCCACTTATAGCGCTGTCTTCCCCTTGCACGTTTGCCTTCAACTCTCCCTTCTGTTATGGTCTTCTGCAAGGTGGTATGCCTTTTTATGTGGCCAAAGTATTTTAGCTGCCGAACTTTGACCTCCCTCATTAGTTCTCTTGTCATACCTAGATTTTTTAGGACCTCCTTATTTGTTTTCATCTCTTTCCATGAGATACGCCCCATTCTTCTATATATCCACATTTCAAGAGCCTCAATTCTTTCTTCCAAACGCTTATTCATCGTCCATGTTTCTGCACCATACAGAAATGCAGAATATATATAACACTTTATGATTCTCAGTTTTAATTTGTGAGATAACTGTTTGGATGTCAGTATATTTTTCATGTTGTTGAATGTAGCTTTGGCCATTCCTATTCTCTTCTTGATTTCTGTTTCACATCTGCCATCTTCTGTTATTATATGACCAAGATATACGTAGCTCTTGACTTGTTCCAGGATTTTCCCATTGACGCTTATCTTTAATGTGGGTTTATCGTCTGTTTTGCTAATTATCATAGTTTTTGTTTTCTCAATATTAATGTCGAGTCCATATTCATGACTTATACTGTTCACTTGCTTCACTAGTTCTTGTAACTCCTGTTCGCTTTCAGCTAACAACACGGTATCATCTGCATATCTAAGGTTGTTTATTGACCTTCCACTGATGTTCAGTCCTGGTATTTCCTGTATCTGTTTGAAAATTTTTTCGGTGTATAAATTAAATAGGCAGGGGGACAGCACACAACCTTGTCTGACACCTCTTTTTATGTCTATGTATGGTGAATAATTCCTTCCCGATCTTACTGTGGCAGTTTGCTCCCAATAAAGGTTACTGAGTATTCTTATATCTTTTCCATCAATACCTATGTCTTCGAGGCATTCAATTATTTTCTCATGATGGACTCTGTCAAAAGCCTTTTTATAGTCAATGAAGCACATATACATACTTTTTTGGACCTCTGTATATTTTTCTGCTAATATTCTTAGGCAAAATATTGCCTCTCTTGTTCCACTGTTCCGTCTAAAAACAAACTGTTCTTCTTGGATTTCGCTGTCTACTTTACTTTTTATTCTTTCCTGTATGATTTTGAGCAGTATCTTAATTGCATGACTCATCAGGCTGATTGTTCTGAAGTCTGAACATTCTGTTGCATTTGGTTTTTTTGGGCAATGTTATGAAAACTGATGTCTTCATGTCGTGTGGTATATATCCTGTATTGTATATATCGTTGCATATTTCTGTGATTGTATCTATACCAAAGCTCTCCAGAGCTTCTATCATTGCAATTTTTATGTTATCCATGCCTGCTGATTTTCCTTTTTGTATCATATGAATGGCATTCTCTACTTCTGATCTGAGAATGTTTGGGCCTTCATTAGAATCTGGTGATGGTTTTTTACCTCTTTTGTCCTCGAATAGTTCTTTTACGTATTCTGCCCATCTGTTTGATATGTCTTTCTCATCAAGTAATATTGCACCATTTTTGTTCTTAATACAGCTTCCTCCTTGTGCAAACCGCGGCCGATTTGATAATTTCTTTATTTTATCATGCATATCTCTTGTCATGTGCTTTGCTTCCAAGTCTTCTATTTCCTTGCATTTTGTTTCTATCCACCGTTCTTTTGCTTCTCTACACATAGTACGTATGTCATTGTCTATTGTTTTATATTCTGGAGTGTTTTTTGCTTTCTTTCTTTCTGCCATTTTATTCAAGATGTCATCTGTCATCCAAATCTGATTTTTCTTAGACTCCTTTTTAGGTAAATTTACATTTGTTGATTGTATGCTTGTTTTTAAGCATTCCCATTTTGCGGTTGCTTTTTCTTCTGGGTTTTCTCTTCTATACTGCTCCATGCTTTCTGTCAATAACTGTTGATATTTATTTTTGACATCGATTAAATATTTCTGTTTTATATCTGGTTGTTTCAGTGCTGATATTTCTATTTGGGGTTCCTCCTGTCTTCTGTTTCCTGCTCTTTTCAGCTTTATATTTACTTTGATGACGACTGGATTGTGATCTGAATTTATGTCGGCACCAGGATGTGTCTTTGCACTTGTGACACTGTTCTTAAATCTATGTTTTATCATGATATAGTCGATTTGATTTCGTGTTACATCTCCTGGGCTTTTCCATGTGTATAATTTCCTTGGGTGGTGTTCAAAAAAGGTGTTACATATGACCAGCTGGTTTTCTTCACAGAACTGGATAAGTCTGTCTCCTCTATCATTTCTTGTCCCTAATCCATACTGTCCTACTATTTTCTTGTATTTTACTTTTCCTACTTTTGCATTCATATCACCCATTACTATCAACACATCTGTAGATTTGACTGGTTTAAGTGTGTGTTGTGGCTCTTCATAGTATTCTTCTATTTCTTCCTCGCTGTGATCTTTAGTTGGTGCATAAGTTTGTAAGATTGATATGTCAAATGGCTTTGCTCTCATCTTTAGTAACATCATTCTGTCATTGTGTGTCCAGTATCCACATACGTATTTTTCTAACTCCTTCTTTATCAACATTCCTATCCCTCTTTCATGTTTTTCTTCTCCTGAGTGTATAAGCGTGTACTGGTCTCTTGTTATGTAGCCTGTATCCAAAATTCTTCCCTCTGCAACTCCCAGTATATCGAGTTTCATGTCTGTTGCCTCTAATATAAGATTGTCAAGCTTTCCTTCTCCGTTTAGAGTTCTAACATTCCATGTTCCTATTTTTAGGCTTCTCCTACTAGTTTTTAGGTGGTCTTTCTCAGAATGCTCCCTTTCAACAGAATTTAAGGAACACTCGTCATTATGTACTTCCTTACTCATTAGAGGAGTTGCATCTTCCCTGTTAATTTGTACAGTAGATTCTTCCTCAGGGGACAGAGAGTTCTCTACATATCGGTTCTTATCTTCTTGTTGTGATCCCATTACGTTCTGTAGGAAGTACGTGGTAAGGCCCCAATCTCTTCCACGGTGGCTAGCCATTGTCTTTTTCTATGTCCGATATGCCTCTAGTGCGCCACACACTTTGCTGTTTCGCTTTGCGAGCCGTTGATCTTCTCAGATTCTTCCGTCTCACTCACCGTCTCAGTCTTTGTGTACTAGGGATGGACATTCCCTTGAGTAAGATTGCTCCTACTCCACCCATGTAGTTTAGCCAGTCAGCCAAGACTGTTGCCCGGGATGTGGCCACCGCCGTACACAAGCGGTATTCGAGGAGCCATACATGAGCTAGATAAAGAGAGGAGAACCAAATAGGATCCTGACTATCCTAAAAAGGACATGGCTGTCTCTCACCGTGAGGTACTATCCCTCTCTCTTTATCCTACATTAATTTTTTAGACACTGCTAAAAACATCAAAGGCTGGTGATCACTCTCCACAATGAAGTGTTTCCCGTAAAGAAAAGGGGCCAATTTATTGATCGACCAGACCAAAGCGAGGCATTCACGTTCAACGGTAGAATAATTTCTTTCAGCTGCATTTAACTTTCTACTGGCAAAAGCTACTGGTAATAGCATATGTGGCGGTGTGTCTGCCTGCTGTAGTAATGTTGCTCCGATGCCTACATTGCTAGCATCCGTTCTTAGTACGAATTCTTGTGTGAGATCGGAAAGGGCAAGTATAGGTTTATTTGTCAGCTTATTTTTCAACTCTGTATAAGCCTGTTCACACTCCGCGGTCCATTGTATTTTATCCGGCTGACCTTTTTTGGTTAAGTCGGTTAATGGCGCGCATAATGAGTTAAAATGGGGTATATATTTCTGATAAAACCCGCACAGTGACACAAAGGATCTTACATCCTTCTTAGTTTGTGGTCTTGGTGCTCTTCTCATTTTCTCTACATTCTTTGGGTCAGGAGACATTTGCCCTGTAGAGATAGTGTGACCTAAAAATTCCAATGTCTCACATCCAATATGACACTTAGTTGGACGTGCTGTCAATCCCGTTTCTCTCAGTCTATTTAACAACATGGAGAGTGCTACTATGTGTTCCTCGAATGTAGTGGTAGCAATCAGAATATCATCCATGAAGTTGGTGATATGAGGATTTTGTAATGGTTCCAACAATTTCCTCATCATTCTGGAGAAGATGCAATATTATACATTGGTATACTTGTTATGTTCGCAAATATTTTTTAAACAAAATAGATATGTTGTAGTGCTTAAGTGAAATGCATTAGTGATTTACTTCCCTTGAAAGTTGCGTCGTCACTTTCGATCGAACTCCGCGGATGAATCCAGTTTTACTGCGATTTATTCTTTGTTTGGGTAGTAATAGATTGTTCTTGCTTCAGAATATCTATGGCCTGAATTTATGTGTATTGTTTGTCTGTGTAGGACGAGTCTGTCTTATATCTGTATATCTTTACATATCTAAGTCGAACTATATGTTCTGTTGTCTCTAGAGAGGTCAAAGGCTGTTCGGCGGATGTGTCGCGAGAGAGGTGTGTTTTGGCTTCGCCCTGATGATGGGCTGTGTTTTTCTATGTCGGCTTGATGCCGGGAAAAAAGTGATCTCAGTGGTTTTGGGGGAAAGTGATAGTCGTCTAGACCTATCGTGTATGCTTTACCCCAGTGTTCATTCTTATTGCCAAGGAATGGCAAAATCATATTTCTGAAAACCAAGGTAATAAAGATACTCTTTTGAACTCTCGTACGAAGCCACCGTTTTTCGGTAGGGATGATTTGTACGTCTGAGAGGATACATCTAACTAGATGAAAAAAACGATTCTGATTCCTAGCAGCACTATATCCTGTAGAATGCAGTCAATTGTTCATGATCAAATCTACAGAGCAATGAAATGTTTAATGAATGACTAACTTTAGGACAGATTCATTATCTGTATCCAAACGTGAGTGACAGCTCACGAGTGAAGCCATCTTGGAACCAAAACATGTAGTGACTTTCAAGAAGAGAAAAGGGATGCCCGTATTATCGCTTGATTAGTCCAGAGATCACTGCTACACATGAGAACCCATTGCTAGCGGTTCAATATAATTATATGGAAAAATCTGTGCTGGACATTATGTTAAGGAATCTTCGCTAGACGAGATTAGGTCTAGAAGCCATCTTGGATATTGTTTATAATCTGACGTGCTTTGTCAGTAAACTCAGTTGATATATATATATATGGGCAATACTGAGTGCTTGGCTACTGACAGTCCATTATACTATTATTCTACATGAGTGCCCATGTAACATAACATTGCAAGACCATTTATCCACTGTACCATGATGTATTATGCCAACCTGTGATTTGTCACTATCTGTGCTGTCGAGTGTGTACGTCCAATTAAACTTTAGTAAAGGTACACAGTCGTTGGTGTCGATGACTTCCAGCCATACATGAGTGTGAGAAAAGAACATTTGTCAACACCACGAACTCTTCCTATCATTCGCACATTATACACTCCATCTATGTCTACACACCACTGCGTAGGTCAAGTTGACATTCCATACTCGAACCACGAGCAACACAACAACACAGTATTTAACTCTGGTGATGTTCGAGCGAGCTTCAGATTTCTCAGCATGTCTCTTGCTCAGGGCAAGGGTCTTGTATTAAGAGTTTATCAACTGATGATGATGATGTCTGCTTCCATCCACTTATATTTATCTTTTGGTGGACATCATTAATAAGAGAAAAAGATTCTTATCAACTGGTGGACCAGCTTTCTGGGTTTGACCTCGCAGAAGTTCAGAAGTCAACAGATTACCGATACCAGACCGTTTCCTGTGGCTGATACGACACACTTGCAGTATTGGTTTGCTCTTTGTCAACACTTCGTCACGTGACCTGTCAAGTGAATGCAGTATGTAGGTCAGCGTTGTTGACATTTTTACATTAGACATTACAGAGTTTCACAGAACAGTTGGATCAATTCTTGTCAATGTTAACAGGAAGACAGTATTATTGAACTAAGAAGTCCTATTTTCATCGATGGATCTTCTTGTTTTCTATATATGAACTTTAATATTTAAGGCCAGAATATATATTTCAATAAAGTGGCAGTTTATTTATTTTACAAGAATAACTTTGCCATTACTGTAAAACTGAGCCTATTTTGCAACACATTACACACATGATATATGTATTTATGATATGTTACATGTTATTTGTTTGTATAGTATGTTAGTTTTTATATGTCAGCGGGTTGTGTTTAAGGTTGGGCGGCGTCCTCACAACAGAATATCCCACGTCATAGAGGGTCCGTTGTGGGCGTTTTCTATAGGTGCAATTTTCTTGATTGAAAATTTGCTTGCGACAACTGTTGCTTTTGTGTTAGCTGTGAAGTCTGTAATTATTGTTATTTTTTGTAATATTTCTTTGTTCTTTAGTTTTGTTTTGAATTGTTTGTAATTTGTTGGTCTACCCTTTTCTATCTTTCAGTTCTATTCACAATTTATATTCATATACTGTGACGTCATTTGTGTTGTTATTCTTTGCAGATTCAGTGATTATTTTCATTGATTTCCCTATTTGATTTATTTTGATTTCTGCAAACGTTTTCGTATTGTCAGTCCTATTTGTACTTTATGTATTCTGTTGGTTGACATATGTTTTATATAGGTATATTTCATAAGACACTATTGCCTGTGCACTGCACTTGGATTATGGTATAAACCAGTACCTGATTATTATTACTGTTATACAAGACCTTATTAAGGCTTGTGACCCACAGATATTGGGATAGTATACTGATTAATCAAGTCATTAAGAACTTGTGGTATTATTATTGTTTCAAGTGATTAGTATTATTGTTAGACATCATGTCTACATTAGAATACTTCATTACACAAGGGAAAGCCCTTGATAAGACTGGTCAACAATTAGAAGAATGGACTGTTGCTCAATATGACAAAGCATTAGCTGCAGAAGAGAGAAAAGCTGCTGCAGAAGAGAGAAAAGTTCTGGCTGAAGAGAAAAGATTAGAAAGAGAAGCTGAGGCTGCTGCTGAACAAAAGAAATTGCAGATGCAGGTGGAGCAAAGGAGATTTGAAGCTGAACAAAAGAAATTAGAAAGAGAAGCTGCTGCTGAACAAAAAAGATTAGACAGTGAAGCTGAACAAAAAAAAATTAGAAAGAGAAGCTGCTGCTGAACAAAAAAGATTAGACAGGGAAGCTGAACAAAAAAGATTAGACAGAGAGGCTGAAGAAAAAAAAGCAATAAGAGAACATGAATTTGAGTTAGAGAAATTGAGATTGACAAGTATGATTAATGTTAATCAGGCATCTAGTGGTAATGGTAAACCTTCTACTTACAAGGTTAAGGTTCCACCGTTCAATCAGTCCAGTGACGATATTACATTCTGGCTGGATAGATTTGAACGTTCTTGTCGTACACATAATGTGGATAAATCACAATACGCTAATCAATTAGCAGAAAACTTGAAAGGTGAATCTTTGACTAGATTATGCCTTGTAGGAGAAGCAGATAAGGATAATTATGATGTCATTAGGGCGGCTTTGATAAAAAAAATACCAGCTAAGTGAGGAAGGCTATCGCCTTTTGTTTAAGACGATGGTGCCTGAGACAGGTGTAGAATTCTCAGAATTCACTGCAAAGGCACGTCTCACAGTTGATCGTTGGATTGAGCTTTCCAAAACAGAAAAAAACGTATGAAGGACTTATGGATTTGTTGCTCAGAGATAAGATTATGTCATGTGTTAACAAACCATTCCTGGAATTTATACATGAGCGTAAACCCAAATCTCTAAAGGAAATGGAAGAATATTGTTCCCAATATGTCACTGCACACCCCGACGTGACTTTTGGCAACACTAAGATTAAGGAGGGTATGCCAGTTGCTTCAGCAACACCATACAATCCCAATTATTCACACAGATTTCAGGGACCTCAAAACAGATTTGATAAAAAAGGTAACCATAATAGTTATCAAAACCAAGGTAACCAATCATTTCAGGGTTCTTCTTCAAAGAACTGGAGACGAGCTGATAGCTCTCGACACAGGGGTGGTCATAATTATAGGAATTTCCGTAGAGGAAGTAATTATAGAAACTATCAGGGTTATCCGTCTTGGAGTCAACAAGATCATAATTACAGAGATACTCATTATAATGAATATGATAATGGTAACCAAGGGAACTATGACTCAAACCCAAATAGGGGTTACAATAGAGGTAACAATAACTACAGAGGTGATAATAACCGAGGTAGATCTCAAAACAAAAGACATAAACCACATTTTCAGGCAAACTCTGCACAACAAGAGTCCCATGAAGCCTATAAACAGAGTAAAGATAATAATGATGCTAGTAATATGGCATGTGCCGCTTTTGATTTTGGGAGAGCATCTCAGTGCCCCCAATGCAAAACATTATTTGAGCCAACCACAGTGTCTACTTTAAGCTGTGGCCATCCTCTTCCTGCTCTTCCGGCATCAGTCGCGCATGATGGAAGAGGTTCTCTTGTCTTACATAAGGGTTTAGTGAATAACAATCCAGTCTCTGTGCTATTTGATTCTGGATGCACCACAATTGGTGTTAGGCAGTCACTCGTAGATCCTTCCCGTGCCACTGGACAAGTAGTCAAATGTGTAACATTTGGCGGCACATTAGAGAAATACTCTACTGCTATCATTAGGATTGCTACTCCTTTCTTTACAGGAGATGTACACGCATGTCTTCTCCCGAATCCGATCGCTGACCTCATCATCGGTCGCATTCATGGAGTCAAAGAATGCACTCCGCAACAAATTTCCGCGTGGGAAAGGCAAAACATGCAGATTGCTAACGCTGTAGTCACTAGAGCTCAGGCTCTTAATATGCCTCAAACTTCATCTACTGAAGATAATGAAGTGCATAACCAAGATGATCCCTTGGTAATTTCTCGTGACTCGTTTATAAAACAGCAAGAAGATGATCCCACTCTGAAGAAATTCTTCATTCTTGCAACTAAAGGTGATCCGAATAAAGACACAAGTCGTAAATCGTGGATTACAAAGAAGAATGGCGTACTTGTACGTATGGTTCAAGACTCCATTACGTCAAGTCATTCTCAAATCCTGGTTCCCAAGAATTTGAGAGTTAAAATTTTGCAGCACGCTCACGACTCTCAGTGTGCTGGACACATGGGTTTTTCCCGTACTAAGTCAAGAGTCCTTGCGGCTTTCTTTTGGCCATTGGTAAACAAGGACATACGGATTTATTGTCGATCTTGTAAAGTATGTCAGGAAGTTAAATCCAAAGGTCCACGGCATGCTGCACCCATTCAGGCGGCGGACATTCCTATTCGGCCGTTTCAAAAAATGGCCATAGACATTATTGGTCCATTTAAGATCAAGTCTGCCAGAGGACATCAGTTTATCTTGACATGTGTTGATATGTGCACACGTTGGCCAGAGGCTATTCCTCTGAAGAGCATTACTACTGCTGATATTGCAGATGCTCTTTGGCTTATATTTTCTCGTTTGGGTTTCCCCGGAGAGATATTGTCAGACCATGGCACCCAACTAATATCAGATACCATGTCTCAAGTAATGTCTACTCTGCAGATAGATAGATCTTTAAGTAGTATCTACCATCCAATGTCTAATGGTATGGTCGAACGCCTTAATAGAACACTTAAAAACTTACTAGGGAAGATAACTGAGGATCATCCTCAAGACTGGGACAGAGTTTTACCTGCGGCCCTCTTCGCTTACAGAGAGGTACCCAATGAACATACAGGATTTTCTCCCTTTGAACTCGTCTTTGGCGCGCGTCCGCGTGGCCCTATGTCGTTGCTTCACGATCTCATAACATCTGACAATATTGACGATGACACAAAGTCATCCTACGAATATGTCATCGCGTTGAGACAAAAGATTATCGAAGCATGCAAATTAGCAACTTCTTCTTCTGAATTTGCGAAACAGAAGGCAAGGCAATTTGCCAATAAGAAGAGATGCTTACGACAACTTTGTCCTGGTGACAAAGCATTTGTATTACTACCTTGTAGGGAAAACAGACTACTTATTTCTTGGAAAGGTCCGTACGATATAATATCGAAAATTTCCGATGTCGACTATATTGTCGATATTGATGGGAAGCATAAAACCTTCCACATCAATATGCTTACTGAATTCCATGAACGTCCGGATTATTTGCAACCCATTTTCCAAGCAACGGACAATTCTCCAGTACAACATGGTCATTACTCATCACTGTCCGTGATACAGGATGAGGAAACAAGTTTTTCAGATGTAAATCTTCCTCTTCCAATGATCCCACTTCATTCTAGTGAATCATGGAAGAACGTTACTGTCTCTCCTGATTTGTCTCTAGGAGAACAGCGACAAGTTTCAACTATGTTGCAAACATTTCAGGATGTACTCACTGACATCCCTGGACAAACGAATGTCATTGAACATGACATTGTTCTAACTGACCATACTCCTATTAGGGTTAGACCTTATCCTATACCTATACATTTTCAAGCACAGGTCGAGAAAGAGTTGGATGAGATGATAGATTTGAAAATAATCGAACCATCCACCTCTGCATATTCTTCGCCGATGGTTATTGTTCGTAAAAAAGACAATAACATACGTCTTTGCGTTGACTATCGAAAATTGAATCAAGTAACGAAGTTCGATGCCGAACCTATGCCTTTACTGGAAGAACTACTTACTCGACTCTCCAAATCTCATTTTTTCACTAAACTTGATTTGTCTAAAGGATATTGGCAAGTTCCTTTATCTGAACGCGCCAAACCTCTCACGGCTTTTTCAACACCTAGAGGTTTGTTCCAATGGAATTTTATGCCTTTCGGTCTTATGAACGCACCAGCTACATTCGTACGCATGATGCGCCGAATCCTATCTTATCGGTCAGATGTCATTGCATATCTTGACGACATCTGTCTTTTCAGCGATACTTGGGAAGATCACTATTCAGGGTTAGATGAATTGCTGTCTACTTTGCGCGAGCACAACCTGACAGCGAAACCCTCTAAAGCCTATATTGGTTTTAGCGAAATTTCTTTCCTAGGCCACCGAGTTGGTCATGGTTTCCTAAAGACAGAGGACCATAATACTAGTAAGATACTTAACATCTCAATCCCTAAGACTAAAAAACAGGTGAGAAGTCTGTTAGGTCTTATTCAATTTTATGGCAGATTCATTCAGAATCTATCCTCTATCATGGCACCTCTTTCAACACTTCTAAAGAAAGGTTCGCCTAATGTGGTCCACTGGTCTCAGGAATGCCAATGCTCTCTGGATAAGATTAAAACATTGTTTTCAACACCACCTATTTTAGTGCTACCCACTAAAGATAAAACATTCGTTCTTCGTAGTGACGCTTCATCCACTGGGATTGGAGCGGCACTAATGCAAGAGTACTCTGGAACTCTGCATCCTGTAATGTATATTTCCAGAAAACTTAATGCGGCAGAAAGGAATTATTCGGTTTTAGACCGTGAGCTATTAGCTATGGTTTGGTCGATCCTCAAACTACAGAGATTCCTTCTGGGCGCACATTTCATAGTAGAAACCGACCAAAAAGCTCTTACTGCTATACAGAGTAAGAATTTGAAGAGCTCGAGGTCTACTCGATATGCAATTGCTCTTCAACCTTTTCATTTCTCTGTGCGAGCTATTCGTGGATCAGATAATGTGATGGCAGACATTCTGTCAAGATGCCCACATGATTCCACATAACTATTAGGGCTTAGACTTCTTGATATGTCTAGTTCTATAGTAGTTCCTTTTCTATATCATGATAGATACACATTTGTAATTTAATAATATAATGATTGTATCACTACATAGCGGTTCATTGATGTTTATTCACCGCTGTGCTTTGATGATTTTTTCTTCATAAATCATAAATGTAAGATATCTAATACGAAATGATGGTATGAATTTTTTAGGCATCGTGTAATTGCCAGAATTGTATTATACTTTGATGACACCTTCCTGGAAAAATATACTTATAGAGAAATAATTTCTCTCAGTTTATGAGACACATTCTCACCAGTCGCTCCATAAGTCGACTTAGCCTCATATTAGGCGTTATATGTATTCCTGATATTTTCATCTGCGCATTATTCATGCGTTGTGAGCCTATTGTACGTTGCTCCTAGATGTATTTCAAAAAGAAAAAAATGTTCCATTTTTTTTTTCCCGGGAGGTGTGGTAAGACTGTTACGTGCAGTCTTTGATATCTTACAATATTATACATTGGTATACTTGTTATGTTCGCAAATATTTTGTAAACAAAATAGATTCGTTTTAGTGCTTAAGGAAAAGTCATTATTGAGTTACTTCCCTTGAAAGGACTTTCGATCGAACTCCGCGGATGAATCCAGTTTTACTGCGATTTATTCTTTGTTTGGGTAGTAATAGATTGTTCTTGCTTCAGAATATCTATGGCCTGAATTTATGTGTATTGTTTGTCTGTGTAGGACGAATCTGTCTTATATCTGTATATCTTTACATATCTAAGTCGAACTATATGTTCTTTTGTCTCTAGAGGGGTCAAAGGCTGTTCGGCGGATGTGTCGCGAGAGAGGTGTGTTTTGGCTTCGCCCTGATGATGGGCTGTGTTTTTCTATGTCGGCTTGATGCCGGGAAAAAAGTGATCTCAGTGGTTTTTGGGGAAAGTGATAGTCGTCTAGACCTATCGTGTATGCTTTACCCCAGTGTTCATTCTTATTGCCAAGGAATGGCAAAATCATATTTCTGAAAACCAAGGTAATAAAGATACTCTTTTGAACTCTCGTACGAAGCCACCGTTTTTCGGTAGGGATGATTTGTACGTCTGAGAGGATACATCTAACTAGATGAAAAAAAAAAACGATTCTGATTCCTAGCAGCACTATATCCTGTAGAATGCAGTCAATTGTTCATGATCAAATCTACAGAGCAATGAAATGTTTAATGAATGACTAACTTTAGGACAGATTCATTATCTGTATCCAAACGTGAGTGACAGCTCACGAGTGAAGCCATCTTGGAACCAAACATGTAGTGACTTTCAAGAAGAGAAAAGGGATGCCCGTATTATCGCTTGATTAGTCCAGAGATCACTGCTACACATGAGAACCCATTGCTAGCGGTTCAATATAATTATATGGAAAAATCTGTGCTGGACATTATGTTAAGGAATCTTCGCTAGACGAGATTAGGTCTAGAAGCCATCTTGGATATTGTTTATAATCTGACGTGCTTTGTCAGTAAACTCAGTTGATATATATATATGGGCAATACTGAGTGCTTGGCTACTGACAGTCCATTATACTATTATTCTACATGAGTGCCCATGTAACATAACATTGCAAGACCATTTATCCACTGTACCATGATGTATTATGCCAACCTGTGATTTGTCACTATCTGTGCTGTCGAGTGTGTACGTCCAATTAAACTTTAGTAAAGGTACACAGTCGTTGGTGTCGATGACTTCCAGCCATACATGAGTGTGAGAAAAGAACATTTGTCAACACCACGAACTCTTCCTATCATTCGCACATTATACACTCCATCTATGTCTACACACCACTGCGTAGGTCAAGTTGACATTCCATACTCGAACCACGAGCAACACAACAACACAGTATTTAACTCTGGTGATGTTCGAGCGAGCTTCAGATTTCTCAGCATGTCTCTTGCTCAGGGCAAGGGTCTTGTATTAAGAGTTTATCAACTGATGATGATGATGTCTGCTTCCATCCACTTATATTTATCTTTTGGTGGACATCATTAATAAAAAAGAGACCTTATCAACATGAGTCAGATCTCTCTGACCAATCCAGAACATCTACATCAATGATGTAACAGGTAACACTAGTTCCCATTCCTCTCCTCCAAGGGCTGCACTGCATCTGAAATACTATCATTAATCTCTTTCTTCCATACATTAAGGTGGGTGATATGTTTCTACTGATCTCCTGAAATAAAGATCTGTATTCTACATTTTTGGATATTTTTTCATATTATTCATCCGCCTCTAGGCCCTGTAGACTTGGCTGGGGACCTAGAATATGTACTTACTTGTCGTAACCATTTTTCATTATATGGCAGTATCTCTCCCTTAAAATGTTAAATAAAAGGTTAATAAGTTTAATCTTACCACAAAATTCAATGAAATACACAGAAACGTTGAATTAGCACAAACTCAGCTGAGCTGCTGGCTAGACTAGGGCGTCCAACTTGTATTATCACATATAGTTAATGGACGACAAACTTCTTAGCATCAACGATCTGCTTATGTGGACAGTCTTCAACAAAATGGCAACCTGCCGGCAAATTTTTTTCAATAACATTAACTATTTCGTCCAATGAGAGTACTTCCCCTCTACAATTTAAAATTTCAAACAAAAATGTCCAATTTTTGGTCCAATGTGTAGTGTATTTCTGTCGGTCGGTCATGTCCGAACTTGTCATTTCCCAAAATTAGACTTGGTTTTTGGAGCCCAACTACAAAAACTATCCAAATTTTCTTTCACCCACTTCTTAGATTTCTACTGCTAAGATATTTTTAGATTCTATCCGCCTTGTCTCCCCTTGTTTACATGTAATTTTTTTCCTGCCTTCGTCTCAAGGACGCGTCAAAATGTAACTTATAGTGGCTGCAAACTAACATGTGTTTGCGAGTCTGCATCGAACAAATCAGTCTTTTGTCAATAACTTCCGATTTATCTGTTCGTCCTTTTATTTGAAAGCATATTATTTGTCAGGAAAAGATAAGCTCTTAAACTAGCTAACTTTTGTGATTCTAAACCTATTATTAAGGAATTCCATATTAGTCTTGAAATCTATAAACTACTACTCGTTCACTTCTTTTACCGCTATTTTTAAACTAAATACGTGATTCTCCCGTAATACGTGGGAATTTACGTCATTCTAAATAAGAGTTAAACCTGTTTTCGAGACCAATTGACTACATGTTCTTACTTTTTGCATCATATTTCAAACCACTAGCTAAAAGTTCGCGCGTATGCTAGTTTAGGTTCTAACGCGTGCAGACGGCATCATTTTTTTCTTCCCTCCTTTTCTTACCCCGTCTGAACGAATAGGCCTTTCGTGTCCTCATGTTATAAATAGTTTGTTTTCAATGACACTAGAAAACGATGGTACGGTCTACCAAATCAACGCGCTTGTGGCGTGGGGGAAAACGCAGCAGCGTATCTTAACTATAGTTTATCCCTACATTTTATTTTAACTTTTATCTTTATAAATGGAGGATTTAATCGCTGTATCATTGTTTTTTTCAGCACACATCTCCCCACTTGAGAACATGCACTATTGCAAGTTCCAAAACCAGTGATACACATAGATAAAATTAACTCCTTACGCCTGCTGAATACTCTAAATTTGATCACAGAGGTGCCTACTGAGGAAATCTGCACCGACATTCTGTGACCCCGAAATATATTCAATGTTAAATTGATATGGCTGTAATAATAAAGACCATTGTAGTTATCTGACATTTTCATGCTTGGCCTGTGATAAGAATACGAGCTGCTGGTGATCTGTTTGGACCACAAAAGTCCTACCACACAGATAGATTTGGAACTTTTTTATCGCCCAGATTAACGCTAAACACTCCTTTTCGCTTGTGGAATAGCCTTGTTCCGCTTTGTTCAACTTGCGGCTGGCATAAGCGACTGGGTTCAGTTCCCCATTAGGTGAAGAGGACCTTTGCAACAAAGTAGCCCCCAGGCCTACATTGCTTGCGTCCGTTCTCACCACAAAATCCGGAGTCAAATCAGGCAATTTGAGAAAAGGCTTGCTAGTGAGTTTTTCCTTTAACTCTTGGAATGCCAATTCACACTGCGCTGACCAAACAATTTTATCTGGATTTCCCTTGCGAGTCAAATCAGTCAGAGGAGCACATATAGAGTTAAAATTGTTGATATATTTTTGGTAAAACCCACATAACGACACGAATGATCGCACGTCTTTCTTTGTTTGTGGTCTAGGTGCTCTCTGCAGTTTTTCCAAGTTCTTGTTGTCAGGGGTCATGTTGCCCTGATATACCGTATGTCCCAAGAATTCCAACTCTTTGCATCCAATACAACATTTTGTTGGTCTAGCAGTCAAGTTTGCTTCCCTGAGCCTATCAAATAGCATATCCAGAGAGTTAACGTGTTCTTCAAATGTTTCTGTAGCGATGTGGATATCATCCATGAAATTCGTGATACATGGATTATTCAAGGGATCCAACAATTTGCGCATCATTCTAGAGAATACACTAGGAGCATTTTTCAATCCGAATGGCAACATGTTGAATTCGTAATGCCCTTCCGATGTGCTAAAAGCTAAATAAGGTCGAACCTCAGGCTTCACTGGAATCTGGTAATAGCCTTTGCTAAGATCCACCTTCGAAAAATATTTTGCCTTGTTCAGTCTGGCAAATAACTGTTTTGTTTCCGGCAATGGATCTACCTGACCTTCTGTGACAGCATTCAGTTTCCTGTAATC
Source organism: Oreohelix idahoensis (assembly GCA_024509875.1). NCBI lineage: Eukaryota > Metazoa > Mollusca > Gastropoda > Stylommatophora > Oreohelicidae > Oreohelix > Oreohelix idahoensis. The sequence continues at coordinate 22,788 of JAMPIV010011220.1, forward strand.
TATGCCCAGTCTATGTTCCCCAGATGGTTTCCTCAACAAAACTACACTGGAGCTAAAAGAAGATTCACTGTGAGAAATAATCCCTTCTTTCAACAAATAATATATTTCCTCTTTCAATGCTTTCTCCTTAGCGAACGGAACAGAATAGGCTCTCATACAGATTGGTGTTGAGTCTACCAGCTTCATATCATACTCTAGCAAATTAGTATGCCCCGGTTTGTCTGTTAACACATCTGTATGTTCCTCCAGAACCTGTTGAACTCTCTCCCTCTGAATTTTAGTCAGTTGCTTACTGACTTTTACCTCTGCAGCTGTCTCACAGGGGTGTAATGGGTATTCATGTGAGGTGAGTGGTTCCTTTTTCATTTCGGTTGCGATAGCCAAGTCAGTAAAGGGGTGCCTTCCTGGATTTGTCTGTCCAGATACTTCTTTAAAAGGTTCACATGATATATTTTCTCCTTCCCCTTTTTGTCAATTTTATAGTTTGTTCTAGACACCTTCTCTAGAACCGTATATGGACCTTGCCATCCAATTTGCAACTTATTATTGCTGCCGGGTAGTAGAAGAAGCACTTTCTCTCCCACAGCTAATTCTCTGTCCTTTGCTTTCCTATTAAAATAAGCTGCATGTTTCTTCCTGGCTTGTCTCAAATTATCATTTGCCAGTTTCCATCCAGCTTTCAGACGAGTGGTCAGCTCGTTCACATATTGATATGATGAGGTAACAGTCTCTTCTGCCTTCTCATCTGTCCAGGTCCTCAACAAGGTTACATATGGACTTTACATTTTTCCGACATATTTTTCATACCATTAGAAGCCTTATTTTGAGGACGTTTCTTCCTCTTGTCATTACATAAGAATCTTCCACTACCGATTCTTTTCTTGGGGTTGTCTCCCCACTTTAAATTCCTTGTGAGAGATCTTCTCTCTCTTTTATTTTCCTCCAGTTCACATAATTCCGACCGAGGAATTGTCGGCTTATTCTGGGGTAAAACATCTCTTTGTACTCGTCGCATAGTGGTCATGTTAATACATTCAAGTGAAGACTGTGTGTCAAAAGGGGGCTCCCATTCCACTTTGTCTACTTTATTATAATTATTTTTCCTTCCAGGCCTAAGTTTGCCCCGTGGCGTTTCTAGGTCCTGCACATTTTTTCCCTTTGTGGGTGTTCCCTCATGAAATACGCCACATGCTTCTACAAAGTTCTCAATGTCGACATTTACGTCGGGCCAATAGTATTTTCGAGCAACTTTTTGGCAGATGGTACCTATTTTCTCATGATCACCATCTTTTCCAACATGTAAGCTCCTTATTAAATTTGCCCTATATGCCTTGGGAAGTACCAACTGTCCGTGACCAGTGGATCTATTTCCGGTCTTCCTGTATAATAATTTGTTCTTCATATAATAATCTCCCTTGCTTGGAGGGGTGTGACATTTCGGCAATTTTTTAAAACATGGCTTGAGTGTCCTATCCTCAGCCTGCGCCTTCCTTATCTCCGCTGGATGAGCATTTATAGGATCACCTCCTTCTTCCTTTGACTGTGACCTGGTCTGCACTGTCGCCATGATTACAGGACTCTTGGGATTCCCCAAGAAGACATATCTACACCCCAATATCAGAGGGTAGATTGGTTCATCTATCGCTGCTGCTCTGATTTCTCCTTCCACATAGCGAGTTTTTACAGTTATCCTGGCGATGGGAAGTGTCATGAGTGGTATATCCTTAGTCGCCCCTTGTATCTCCACTGTTTCTGTGGTATACTGACCTGGGTTCACTAGGCTAGCACTCACAACTGAATCAAAATCCAAACCTGTATCGTACAGGCACCTTATTGTGACTCCGTTACAAACAACATCCTCACAAACTGGGGGGTGATAAGGTTCCCCGATTTCATTGCAGCAAAGTTAGGAGGTTTCCTTATACAAACTTTGGTGTTATGGTTGTCCTTCTTACGCCATTTACACCACCTCTTTCCTTGGTTAAAAAGTTTTCTTTCATTATATTTTTGGTCATTGAACTGTGGGGTTCTATCACGATAATCATTACGTGGCCTATCAAAATTTGCCTTACCTTTGTTACCTTGTTCTTTGGTATCCCATTTATTAAAGTTCTGTGTGGCCTTAAAATTCTCTATATGTTTCTTTTTAGTGCCAGCTACCTCTGCCTGGGCTGCTTGATACCTCTCAGCGACATTTAGTACCTCACCCAACCTCTCTGCACCTTGTTCCATGAGAAAATTTCTCAGGTCTGGAGCCATGGACTCTCTTAATTGCTCTATCATGATCATTTCTTTAAGATCTTGGGTCTTCTCCAGAGCAGTCCATTTCTCCAAATAGGTTTCCAGTCTGGCAGAGAATTGGTGGTATGTCTCCCCAGACAAAAGCTTGGCATTTCTAAACTTCTTACGATAAAATTCACCATTCTTTTCATATCTTAATAACAGAGCCTGCTTTAGCATGTCATAATTGTCTTGGTCGTTTCTATTCATTTTGGCAAAAACTTCATAAGAGGTTCCCCTAAGCCCCTGGGATAACTTGAGGCTCCACCTCTCTCTCTAACCCATACGTGGTAGCCAAAAGTTCAAACCTACTTAAATACCCTTCTATGTCATCGTCTTTCTCAACAAAATGGTCTAAATGAAAACCCATAGCTGAGGTTGAGGCTCCCTGACTAGCAGTGGCATCGGAGGGAAAGGTGCTGGCACCCTTTTCAGGAGCATGGCTTTATAATTCCAACTCCCTTAGTCGTAACTCGTGCTCCCTTTGTAATCTCTTCTCTTCTGCTTCCCTTTCAGCAGCCTGTCTCTTTTCCTCTCTTTCAGCAGCCTGTCTCTTTTCCTCTGCTTCTAATTTCTTCTCTTCCAATTAGAGCCGCTTTATTTCAGCCACCCTATCCGCCTCCAATGCCCTAGCCTCTTTGTCAGCCTCAATTTGTAACTGTAATTTCCTTTCTTCTGCTAACTTCCTATCTTCCCTTTCATTATACTTGTCGCATTCTGACGTTACATATTGGATTAAAACCTGCCCTTCCATGTTCATTTCTTTCGCAGTCAGCACAGCAGCCGATCTGAATTTGGCTAGGTCAGCCATTCTATTTCACACAAATTCTAACAAGGTCTAAGACAATTGACAACTTCTAATTAACACAGTAATACTCTAATTACTTAATTAACTCTGGCTGCGAGGACTCATCAACTCTTACTTTCCACTTTAAATATTTTACTTTGAATATTTTTTTATATTTAATTTTATGGACAATGTTGAATTTATACTAATTTATAATGTAATAGTTCTAATCCCGGAACAGGAGACCCCAATATATGTGGTGGGTTTTGATGTTATATGGGGACTTAGTGTACTGAATGAGGTCAGTTGTGAAGGTCCCTGAGGATAACAGTTTTGGTGAGTTTACAGAGTACCTTGCTACTACCACCTACGACCTCAATCAGGCTTATTCTTGACTAGTATGTCTGATAGCTACGTCTAATGTCTAGGGTAAGGAAAGTATGGTGTGTAGGCAATTTATTACACTAACACAAACACAAATATTAATTTCTATGATTAAATTGACTAACACTCTGTGTAAAGTTTAGTATTATACAATTTTTTCAAAATTTATTTTGTCCTGAACCTAGAATTTTCTGGTCAGGACTTTCAACTCAAAACACTCAATGATATTATATTTACAAGTAATCAAATAACAAAAGAAGCAATGGTTATACATATACTTTAAAATTCACTAATACTGATTTTAAATCTAGAGTCTTTCTTCTATAGTTCTCGATGTCTGGTCGGGTATTTACATCATCCTCATGTCTCCACCTATCAAGTTTATTGATGTTGTTGTACAGTTTATAGGTGGAATAGTTTGCTTGTTCACAATGTGGTTATTTAATTATACACTAGATTGATGAATCCACGCAAGCCAGGCCAAAATCACTTATCTGGCCTGGGACGATAGATGAAACTCCAGCTCTCTCCACCTTGGCTCAGAGTTACAAAATGCAGGCAGTTCTACAAACAGTGTTGACCACTTGGGAGACCTGGCACCAGCTCAGTACCAGACAAGAACCCCTGCAACCACATAATTAAGCTAGTCTCAGCATAATACCTATTCCACCATAATTATAAACAACAATGGCATGAAATAAAGACATGAGTCAGATCTCTCTGACCAATCCAGAACATCTACATCAATGATGTAACAGGTAACACTAGTTCCCATTCCTCTCCTCCAAGGGCTGCACTGCATCTGAAATACTATTATTAATCTCTTTCTTCCATACATTAAGGTGGGTGATATGTTTCTACTGATCTCCTGAAATAAAGATCTGTATTCTACATTTTTGGATATTTTTTCATATTATTCATCCGCCTCTAGGCCCTGTAGACTTGGCTGGGGACCAAGAATATGTACTTACTTGTCGTAACCATTTTTCATTATATGGCAGTATCTCTCCCTTAAAATATTAAATAAAAGGTTAATACGTTCAATCTTACCACACAATTCAATGAAATACACAAAAACGTTGAATTAGCACAAACTCAGCTGAGCTGCTGGCTAGACTAGGGCGTCCAACTTGTATTATCACATATAGTTAATGGACGACAAACTTCTTAGCATCAACGATCTGTTTATGTGGACAGTCTTCAACAAAATGGCAACTTGCCGGCAAATTTTTTCAATAACATTAACTATTTCGTCCAATGAGAGTACTTCCCCTCTACAATTTAAAATTTCAAACAAAAATGTCAAATTTTTGGTCCAATGTGTAGTGTATTTCTGTCGGTCGGTCATGTCCAAACTTGTCATTTCGCAAAATTAGACTTGGTTTTTGGACCCCAACTACAAAAACTATTCAAATTTTCTCTCGCCCACTTCTTAGATTTCTACTGCTAAGATATTTTTAGATTCTATCCGCCTTGTCTCCCCTTGTTTACATGTAATTTTTTTCCTGCCTTCGTCTCAAGGACGCGTCAAAATGTAACTTATAGTGGCTGCAAACTAACATGTGTTTGCGAGTCTGCATCGAACAAATCAGTCTTTTGTCAATAACTTCCGATTTATCTGTTCGTTCTTTTATTTGAAAGCATATTATTTGTCAGGAAAAGATAAGCTCTTAAACTAGCTAACTTTTGTGATTCTAAACCTATTATTAAGGAATTCCATATTAGTCTTGAAATCTATAAACTACTACTCGTTCACTTCTTTTACCGCTATTTTTAAACTAAATACGTGATTCTCCCGTAATACGTGGAAATTTACGTCATTCTAAATAAGAGTTAAACCTGTTTTCGAGATCAATTGACTACATGTTCTTACTTTTTGCATCATATTTCAAACCACTAGCTAAAAGTTCGCGCGTATGCTAGTTTAGGTTCTAACGCGTGCAGACGGCATCATTTTTTTCTTCCCTCCTTTTCTTACCCCGTCTGAACGAATAGGCCTTTTGTGTCCTCATGTTATAAATAGTTTTTTTTTTCAATGACACTAGAAAACGATGGTACGGTCTACCAAATCAACGCGCTTGTGGCGTGGGCAAAAACGCAGTAGCGTATCTTAACTATAGTTTATCCCTACATTTTATTTTAACTTTTATCTTTATAAATGGAAGATTTTATCGCTGTATCAATATTTTTTTCAGCACAATTCTTTAAACCAAATGGGAGTACATTGAACTCGTAATGTCCCTCCGGTGTACTAAAGGCTAACAGTTTCCTAACTTCTGGTTTCACTGGTATTTGGTAGTATCCCTTGCTTAGATCTACTTTTGAAAAATACCGAGCCTTACTCAATGTAGCATACAACTGATTGGTGTCAGGTCTACCTGAGATTCAGTGATAGCATTTAGTTTCCTATAGTCAATGCATAACCTGTGTTCACCACTAGGCTTCTTTAATAGCACCACACTTGAGCTGTAGGGAGATTCAGACTTTGAAATAATTTTCTCTTTTAAGAGATAGTCAATCTCATCCTTGAGTGCTTATGCTTGCTATTGTTCAGTCCATGTCCGCAACAATGCTTCCAGTGGACCGTGTATGGGGACGGCGAAACAACAACGTTGCTGGACCCACACCTATTTATATTGTAAGGGGCAGTATACCGAAGTGGGGTATGTATCCATCAATTGTTTGGTACTGCCCTGGTTCCTACCTCCTATGGTTCTGGTTGGTTTCTGCAGCTTTGTTAATACTCGTTGCTGACTAACCAAATTTTCCAGATGATCCAGGCCATGGTGTTCCGAACAATATTTAGTCGGGGTGGGATGTCTTTCGTCCCCTCTCTGTACAATACGGAGAGTTGCCATGGTTACTGGTGTAACAGTAGACTTGTTGTGATCGTGTTTTCTCCTGATCACTGCATCTACCTGTTGTTTTCTCTTGTGAGTTTTCTTAATGGGCCTACGTCCGCAACCATGCTTCCCTAGGTCCTGTAACTGGTCTACATTTCTGATTGAGTTTACCTGGTTACATTCTGAACAGGATTTCATATACCAACTTATGTCGTCAATTATTCCTGGCCAGTAATATCGCAATGCTATCTTTTGACAAGTGGCCCATTTTCCTCTGTAACCACTGCCTGATGTACCATGCCCTTGCTCCATAATTTCCTCCCTGTAGAATTTTGGCACTACCATCTGTCCATGCCCTTTAGGTCCTTTTCCAGCTTGTCTATAGAGTAGGCCATTTTCCATGTAAAAGTCTCCTTTCTCTGGAGGATTATGGGCCTTTGGCAATTTGCCAAAACAAGGCTTCAATGTGCTGTCTGCTGTTTGAGCCTTTTTCATCTTTATAGGGTGAATGTTCATTGGATCTTCCTCCTCCTTTTTGGTGCTCGACCTGGTATGGTTTGCTGCCATGACAACAGGTTTTATTGGGTTACCTAAAAAGACATATTTACTACCTATTACCAGCGAGTATATAGGATCATCACTCACTGCTGCTCTTATCACTCCTTCCACATAGTGAGTTCTCACGTTGATCCTTGCTATGGGAAGTGTCATGGTGACGGTTCCCTGCATTGCCCCTTGTATGTCCACTATTTCTGTGGTAAGTTGATCAGGGTGCACTAGGGTTGCACTCACGACTGAGTCGAATTCCAATCCGGAATCATATAAGCACTGAATTTTAGTGCCATTACATGTCTCTTCCTCACAGACAAAGGGATGATGGAGGTCATTCTGACTAACTGCCAGTTCCTTCCTTCCCTTGTTCCCTGTTGTAAGACATGCAGCGTGATAAGGAGGGTTGTTCCGTCTGCATTCTGCAGTATTGTGGTTACTCATTTGGCACGATTTACACCACTTTCCTTCCTTTCTTGAAGGTCTATTATCTGATCCTAGAGGGTTTTTGTCTTTATAATCAGTTCTGTGTTTGTTCTTGTTGGAATTGTCCCTGTGTTCATAGTTGGTAAAGTTTTGTGAAGGTTTGAAGTTCTCACCCTGCTTCTTCTTATTTCCTGATACTTCTGACTGAGCTGCTTGATATCTTTCAGCCATGGTTAAAATATCTTCCAATCTCTCTGCTCCTTGCTCCATGAGAAATTTTCTTATTTCCTGAGGCATGGATTCTCTCAGTTGTTCCATCATGACCATTTATTTTATATCTTGACATTTTCCTAAGCTAATCCATTTTGTCAGATAAGTTTCCAATCTGGCAGAAAACTGGTGATAGTTTTCCCCTGGAAGTAGCTTAGCAGTTCGGAATCTCTTTCTATAAGATTCAGAATTCTTTTCGTACCTGACCAATAAAGCTTGTTCTAAGATTTGATAATCTTCTTGGTCTTCTTTTGAGAGTTTTAAATAAACATCGTATGAAACTCCCCTCAGCCCCTGAGATAGCTTAAGGCTCCATTTTTCCTTATATTTCCTGCATAATCGCAGCTCTAAACTTCACCAATTCAGCCATGATGCTTACTTACAAGAGGGTATATAATTTTATCTTCACTAACCAACTAACTTAATTAAAATCAATTAATTACTTTGAACAAGACAAATCCTTAAAACCTTGTGAGCGTTTCCTATTTACTTCGTACTCAATGGTACTATTATTACGAAAAAAATTCTAAGTTTTAGAATTTTTTCAAAAAAATTTATTTTTACAAATTATTTGTGTCTCAAGATAGAAGAATACATAGATAGTGGCTCAGGATGCAAATAATATCCCGCGAAAGAGCCCCCAATGTAGCGAAAGGTTTTCCTAGAATGATAGTAGTGGTACAGCAGAAGTAGAATCTCTCTCCAGAAAGTATGAAGTTCCAGTGCCCGAGAAGTACACTGGTATCACAAGTGAGTTACAGCTGTGAATACTCTGAGCTGGACAACAGATTTAGGCTTCAGAAGTATAAGTTGCTACTTTCGCTATAGTAACCATATGTGATAATATACTTAAATTTGAAAAGGTAACTCAAATTTTAACAGTTAAAAATTTAACAAGTCAAATGAGTAAAATTTCATAATTTATTATGTACATCTATATATTCTTGTAATGAGAAATGGGTGTTGGAAGATAGTAAAATGTATTATTATTTACAGTTACAAATCAAAATAAACAAGCGAAAAAGTCTTGGATTTATCTTCCACTGAAATTACAACAAAAGGATTGTCACATTATCTCTTGCTATCTAGTTGTCCTCATTAGACAGTCGTTTTAGAAACTGCTCACAGTGTTTGTTGGATGGATACACATAAAACTCATCTTATGTTAGCCACGTATGCTCGAGGTTCCTGAGACACACTAGAATACCCAGACTGTCCTTCAGCCCGCCCTTTAACTACGGGGGACTAAGGTGTTGAAGATTGGTTGACCTCTAGGCTTCAGTTAGCAGGATCAACAGTCTTCAAGTTATCAGATCAGGAATGATCATAAACATTGATCATAAAAACCTGGAACAAAAGGTAATAGGTGGCCATGTTGTTCCAACAATCTCACCACCAACTACTGTTCATGATGCGACCATGTCTTCAGTGTTAGTATATAAATGAATGAATCATGGTAGTATGTTACAGAGATAGCATGATAAGATAATGTATACTGTGCAGAATTAACAAAATACATGAATAATCACATGTTATGATACATGGGTACGATATAACCTTTGCCTTCCCCTTATGGATGTCAAGTTACTTATGTACTTGCTGGTATGTCGTAAGCTTCCAGGCAAGAACTAGCCATGATATATTTGGCTAACCAATTAATGGTTATGCTTCCTGACAATGCCGGTGAAGGTTATCTCTGGTTAGCGTCATTCCCTTTTTTATTATATCTGATACAATAAATCGGAAATAAAATCTGAAATAAAATGATATTAATAATACATATATCTTTAATAAACTTACATACCCTCTTAGAATTTATAAGCTCACGGTGAGACTGTATTGGCTTAATTTAATCTGCCCTGCATGCAGCGTGAAAATAGAACTTTTCTTGCAGATGCTGTCTTCCAGTTTCTCACTTTGGCTTCTGGATTTGGTGTGTGTGATTTTCAACGCGCCGCTCTGTCCTTATATTTCAGTCTCTCGCCCGTACGAGAAAGCACCTCTAAAAGTCCCAAAAGATTTTCGTTTCATCTCCTGGTTTGAGGCGATCTGTGCGTTTCCTGTACTTGTTTTCTCTTCTGTTCACTTACACACTTATATCCTTCCTTCCTTCCTATGTATCATTCCCTTTTCCCCATATGAGGCTTTCATTATATCCAATTTATATTTAAATCCGTTGAGGCATGTAGTTATAATAAATTTTTAAAGATTATTAGCTAACTTTTAGCAGATGCGATGAAGGTGAAAAATATTAATTATCTTTAAAACTATTTATATTTGAATAATATCCTTTTGGATATAATTCCTAGTCTATTTCTTTGTTGAGTTATTATTATTTAATTGTATTCCAACCAGGCGTTTTCTTGTAGTTCTAAATTTAATTTCCTGTAAATGACAACTTTGAAAGTCCGCCATACATTCCTATATTAGCTATTTCCTCATTCTTCAGTAATATTGTCTGGCTTTAACCGTAATTCACATCCGCCGTCTTCAAACTTCAAAGCAAGATCCGCCGAGTGTTATTACTGCGCTGTGTGTGTGTGTGCGTCGCGTTACACACATTTTTTTTCACAACAAAGCAAGAGGAACCAAATTTCGCTACAGAGTATAAAGTCAAAATAAGATAGAAATAAAATATTGGGTTGCGATTAACTTCTTCGCCCCGCCTGCAAAGATATCGCTTTCAATAGGCCTTACGGTAGAGAAAATAAATGTAACATGTTTTAAACAAATCGAGGCGTAATTTTTGTTCTAGACGGAGTGAGAGACACGAAAGGAGTGGAAAGGAGCGACAGAATGCTACCATCAGCACGCGTTGTTTGGAATCAAAAATTGTAACGAACGCGCGGTATTGGCTTCGGCAGTTTGAAAATACGACACAAGGCCAATACATGTTCGTCTTTTGGGAACGCAGTGGAAATATATAACCACACACACAGCCCTCATTTCCTGTATAGTAGCGTAATTTTTTTTTGACGAAACACAGACATTGTCGTTTTAGTTTGAATAAAGCGTTAGAGAGAGGGGAAAAGATGGTACTTTTCTAGATTTAAATAATATTGACAACTAACATGGAATAAATATGGAAATACGAACTAATATACATAGGGCCATAAAACTTAGATAGTTTTGTGGAATAGGGTCTCCTGATCAATAATATATTTTAAATCACAAAATTGTCCAACTAATAACCAAGATATTTCAATAATACTATATATTCTAGGACAGACTGACGAACACACTCCTGCCTGCTTATTTTAGCCATAACATTTTTTGAACGCATTTTTGAAATGAGGCAGAAGAGGGTACATGTAATCTGATTGGGTGGAGTTAGAAAGAAGGAGAGAGGTTATTGGTTGGCCCGAAACTAAATATATTTTTGCAGAGTAATATCTAAGGCAGAATAACACATTGTATGTTTGGAGTTTTGTTTTTCAAAATTTGATTAAAAAAATGTTAGTCGCCCTATCTCATTGGCCAGCACATTTAATATTAATGAAAACTTTGAAGGCTGGACGCCATTTGTCTAAGAATCTGTCCCTTGAGCAGGACGATGTACTAGAAGTGTGAATTTTAAATAAAACTAAACTAAATAAAATAAAATTCATAGTCTCGCCAGCAGCAAAGCTGAATCTGTGCCAAGTCATCGTTTCTGTGTTTATTCATTGAATTTGTGGTAAGACAGAAATTATTAACATTATTTATATTATTAATTGTGTTGTATGACTTGGGTAATGAATATATTTTACGACTGTAAGTACATAAGTCACTAGCAGACTTATGCAAGGCCTATTTGTTGCTCCACCATATTAACAAACTACCAGAGATGTAGAACCAAAATATTACATAGGTTGTCAGCCGGGATCATATCACCCACCTTATTTTATGGAAAATAATCAATGATAATGGCATAGGTGTTGCGGCCATTGGAGGAGAGGAATGTGAAGACTGGTACAAGTTGTTCCATCAGTCTAGATTGGATGAGCTGGGTTGGTCAGAGAGATCTGACCCTGTTCTTTTATTTAGAATGCATTATTAATTGTGGATTTGGTGGATTAGATATTATGTTAAGACAAACCATAATCTTCATGTTGCAGGGTTTTTACTGGCACTGTGCTCTCGACAGATTGTCCCTTTTTTGTTTAATTGAATTGCATATATACATATAATTTGATTTCATTTGATTTTGATAGTCCTGACCAAAATAATATTAGGTTCAGGACCAAATAAATTGTAAAACAAAATTGTTCAATACCAAAATTTAAAACACTGTGTTAGTTGAGTTGATCATAGAATTTAATATTTGTGTGTGTGTTTGTGTATTGGATTACCATCACACCACACTTACATTACCCTAGACATTTAGACGTAGTCCCCATTTATTCTAAGTGTAAAATATAACTCTGAGTGAGATCTTAGGGTGGTAGCAGAAAGGTCCCTGAGAACACACCCCATCAATTGTTAGACTCAGGGGCCTTCACAGCTTGACTTCACTCAGTTACAAATTAAAGTCAACACCAACATTCATAACATCAAAACCCACCACATATATTGGGTAGCTCGCTCCGGGATTTAAAATTATCATTTATTATATAAATTCAATATTATATCACTATTGTCCCTAGAGGTTAAAAATATCCTATAATAAAGATAAAATTACTTTAAGGTGGAAATTAACAGTTGATGAATTGTCACGGCCAGTAGTTAATTAATTAGTCATAGTTCGTACTTTGCTTTGTTAGGGTTTTAAATTTGTCTTAGTACATTGTTAAAGTTGCTTAAGACAGAATGGCAGACTTGGCCAAGTTTAGATCTGCTGCTGTGCAGACTGCAAGAGAGATGGGTATGGATGGGCCAGAACTGGTCCAGTATATAACCTCAGAGTGTGACAAATTTATTGATAGAGAAGATATGAAGTTAGGGCATGTGGGGAGAGAACAGGAGGGTGTTCAGTGGGGTGCTGGAGGATGGGACAGGTCTGTATTTCGGAGCTGGCATTCGCTGATGATGTTGCCCTGATTGCTAGATCGGAGGCACATCTCCGGTTCGGCCTGCAGGTTTGGAAGGGGGGGGGGGCTGGAGGGGAGAGGGATGGTCATGGGCAGCTCTAGAACAAGATCCATGGTGTTATCTTGAGAAGAGAGAGGACGTCAGATTGGGCTGATAGAGCGGGTCCTGGAGCAGGTGGACCACTTTAAATACCTCGGGGCTATTGTTGACCGAGGGGGAGGCGTCGGGGAGGAGTTGGCCGCTCGGGGGCGGCGGCTGGGGGACTTTTTTGGGCCGTGAATCGAGGATTTCTCGGCGGGAGAGGGGTTGGTGGGAAAGCGAGGATGGATGTGTGCCGCTCCACCTTTGTCCCAGTCCTGACATATGGATGCGAGTCGTGGGCAATGACTGCAGCCCACAAGGGCCGAATCCATGCCTCGGAGGTGAGGTGTCTGAGGAGGGTGGTTGAAGTGGCGGGAGGAGACGTCGTGCGCTGCCAGACGATACGTCTCAGTCTTAAATCCCACCCGCTGCGGACCCAGGTGGAACGGTCCCAGCTGGGATGGTTTAGTCGTGTCTGCAGAGTGGGAGAGGATCGGCTGCCAAGACGGGCGTGGGAGGCAGAGAGTCGGTGATCCAGACCCACAGGACGGCCCAGAGTCCGCTGGGAGGACGGCATTGGACGGTCTTTGAGGGACCGAGGACTAGAGTGGAACCGGGCCGGGAGGAAGACAGCCAATATGAAAGTCTGGCGCTCTCTCTTCCAAACCTCTACACCTCACGATAGAAGGGGAACGACTAAGTAAGTAATATACATATAATTTGATTTTATTTGATTTTGATAGTCCTGACCAAAATAATATTAGGTTCAGGACCAAATAAATTGTAAAACAAAATTGTTCAATACCAAAATTTAAAACACTGTGTTAGTTGAGTTGATCATAGAATTTAATATTTGTGTGTGTGTTTGTGTATTGGATTACCATCACACCACATTTACATTACCCTAGACATTTAGACGTAGTCACCGTTTATTCTAAGTGTAAAATATAACTCTGAGTGAGATCTTAGGGTGATAGCAGAAAGGTTCCCCGAGAACACACCCCATCAATTGTTAGACTCAGGGGCCTTCACAGCTTGACCTCACTCAGTTACAAATTAAAGTCAACACCAACATTCATAACATCGAAACCCACCACATTTCCATGTCTCTTCTTTTTGTGTTTTTGTGTTTTCCTCTACGTCTCTCCTCCTGGAAGTTCCATATCAGGGACTGCCGGGTAATTCTATCAACATTTGCTCAATATGTGACCAATCAAGCGCCAGTGTCTTTTTCTCATCTCCTGTTCCACTGGCACCTGCCTAGGTATTGATATGTGTTCCATACTGGGCATCGAGGGTTGCTCGGAAAGCAATGCCCCATATTTTTTTCTCGGAAACTATTTATTCACAATGTATGAAATTCACGCACAGTATAACTGATGTATCCTTTACACATGCTATTTTTTCACATAATCTCCGCCCACTTCTACGGCCTTACTCCAGCGCGAAACAAGGGCATGCATGCCTTCCATGTATCAGCTCGTTTCCTATTCATGTAGCCATGTCCTCACTGCACGAATCACGCTCTCGTCATCTTCAAACCTTGTCCCGCGTAGTGCATCCTTCAGTGGCGCAAAAAGATGAAAATCGGAGGGCGCCAGATCAGGACTATAGGGGGATGGGGGAGCACAGTCCAACCAGATTTGGCGATTGCCTCCTGAGTTTCCAGATTTGTGTGACGGCGGGGCATTGTCGTGCTGGATGAAAATGTCTACTGCATTCCTGTTAGGCCGCACTCGCCGTTAGCGCTGTTTCAGTTTGTTGAGGGTTTTGATGTACGCGTCCGAATTGATTGTCTCACCTCTGGGCATCACATCCACAAGAATAACTCCATCAATGTCCCAAAAGACGGTGATCATGACCTTTCCAGCGGAGGGAGGTGTCTTGAATTTCTTTTTTCGTGGTGATTGCGGATGATGCCACTCCATTGACTGCCTTTTCGTCTCCGGCTCAAAATGGTGCGCCCAGGTTTCGTCACCCGTGACAATCCGGGACAAAAAGGCCTCCCCCTGAGCATCAAAATGCTCCAACAATTCAGAACAGATGGTTTTCCTTTGACGTCTATGGTCGGTTGTGAGACTTCGAGGAACCCATCTTGCGCATACCTTCGAATATCCGAGAGCGTCGATAATTGCCATCGCACTTCCATTGCTGACTGAAAGCTGTAGGGCCAATTGTCGACTTGTGATGCGATGATCCTCACGAATAATGGCATCGGCGCGCTGCAACATGTCTGGGCTGGTGCTGTGGCAGGACGCCCAGTCCGCGGCCGATCATGCAGCTCCGTCTCTACACTTCCTGAAGCCTTCACTCTCTGAACCCAGCGTCCAATGGTGCTCCTATCGACTGCACAACTTCTATACACAGCACACAAATGTTTGTGAATGTTCCTCACACTTTCTTTATCCGCCACCAAGAATTCAATTACAGCTCGTTGTTTGTAACGCGTGTCGTACACAGACGCTATTTTCACAGAATACCACAGCGGTGCTAACTGTCGGACGACGGTGCAGTTACGCACATGCACGCGGGAAACATCAGTGTTGCTACGTGTAAATTTTCGCTTTGCTATCTTTATTCTGTGATGAGAAAAAAATGCGGGGCATTACTTTCTGAGCAACGTATGTAATTCCTTGGCTACTGTTTTTATTTCTACTTTGTTTGAGTAGCATCCTGCTTCTATAATCAAAATGAACTCCAACAATAGATACTTTTTTATGATTCATCAACTATCACTTGCTACAATGCTGTATTGTTACACTAATCAAATCCTGATGCAGCAGTACATTGCTAAATTCCTTAACTACCACTGTAGTAGTGTGACTTTATTTGACCTTATTCCCTTATAATTATATCTTAACTACATTGTCTTGATCAACGTCTGCAAGATGAATAATGTGGAACTGGTAACAAGAACCAGATAAATGTCAGTAAAATAATAGACGCTAGCGAGATATAGGGCACACATTGAGACGACCTGCTAACAGCACTACCAGACAGTACTTGCTTGGGAATCCCCCTGGAAAGAAAGATGGAAGAAAACAGAAAACACGTGTATCCGAGCAGTGGAGACATAAATGTAAGCGATGAAGAAGATATGGAAAGGCATTGAGCGGATGGCACCAGACAGGAAGATGGCACCAGACGGGAAGACGGCACCAGACAGGAAGATGGCACCAGATAGGAAGATGGCACCAGACAGGAAGATGGCACCAGACAGGAAGATGGCACCAGACGGGAAGACGGCACCAGACGGGAAGATGGCACCAGGCAGGAAGATGGCACCAGGCAGGAAGATGGCACCAGACAGGAAGATGGCACCAGACGGGAAGACGGCACCGGACGGGAAGATGGCACCGGACAGGAAGATGGCACCAGACGGGAAGATGGCACCAGACGGGAAGATGGCACCAGACAGGAAGATGGCACCAGACGGGAAGACGGCACCAGACGGGAAGACGGCACCAGACGGGAAGATGGCACCAGACGATAAGACTGCACCAGACAGGAAGATGGCACCAGACAGGAAGATGGCACCAGACAAGAAAATGGCACCAGACAGGAAGATGGCACCAGACAGGAAGATGGCACCAGACGGCAAGACGACACCAGACGGGAAGATGGCACCAGACAGGAAGACGGCACCAGACAGGAAGATGGCACCAGACTGGAAGATGGCACCAGACAGGAAGATGGCACCAGACAGGAAGATGGCACCAGACAGGAAGATGGCACCAGACGGGAAGATGACACCAGACGGGAAGACGGCACCAGACAGGAAGATGGCACCAGACAGGAAGACGGCACCAGACAGGAAGATGGCACCAGACAGGAAAATGGCACCAGACGGGAAGATGGCACCAGACGGGAAGACGACACCAGACGGGAAGATGGCACCAGACGGGAAGATGGTACCAGACGGGAAGACGGCACCAGACAGGAAGATGAAACCAGACAGGAAGATGACACTAGACAGGAAGATGGCACCAGACGGGAAGACGGCACCAGACGGGAAGATGGCACCAGACAGGAAGATGGCACCAGACAGGAAGATGGCACCAGACGGGAAGACGGCACCAGACAGGAAGACGGCACCAGACGGGAAGATGGCACCAGACGGGAAGACGGCACCAGACGGGAAGACGGCACCAGACAGGAAGACGGCACCAGACAGGAAGATGGCACCAGACGGGAAGATAGCACCATACGGGAAGACGGCACCAGACAGGAAGATGGCACCAGACGGGAAGATGGCACCAGACGGGAAGATGGTACCATACGGGAAGACGGCACCAGACAGGAAGATGGCACCAGACAGGAAGATGGCACCAGACAGGAAGATTGCACCAGACAGGAAGATTGCACCAGACAGGAAGATTGTACCAGACAGGAAGACTGGATGTGAATTATTTGAATGTCTGTGCTCCATGGGGTGCTGAAGGGCGATGAATAATTGACTGAGATCAACGTCTTTAAACAGCCCAGGTCGAGGGATTTCCCTTTTGTTTCGGTAAGCATTAGAAGTCCAACAAAGCAGACAAGCTGAAGGATACCCAACAGAAGAAATGCTCCAAAAATAGGAAGCGTTTCTCTGGGAATGAGATACGGGGCAATAATAGCTCCAAGTCTCGCTAATCCACTACAGTAACCATAAGCCAAATTTCTGACGGCGGTCGGGGAAAGTTCCACGACTAACACTGCCACAACGCCCCAGGAACCCTCCATCATCATGTTTGCACCAAAAGCCATTGCAACAGTTGCTGTATCTCTGTTTTCTTCCGATGCCAAAAGTTGTATGGCAACTACAGAAAATGAACATACACTCGATAAACACATAAATAATGCAGCAGCGAATCTTCTCCCTACTTTTGTTGCAATAACTAAAGATATCATTCTCGTTGGCACCGAAAGAACTGAAAACAGGAGCAGATTCACAAAAAAATCACCGGAGAGTCCCTTGATGCCAAAACCAATCATAAAGTACCCTACTGAAAGTATAAACCAAGCCATCCCCAACACAATGGAAGACTTCCGTATACTTTTGTGAAATAGGTCACAGTAAGTGTAACTAGATCGTTTTTTCATGTTTTCTTTTTCTATTTCTGCAATTGTGTTTATGACGGTTGTATCTGGCAAAGATTTTCCATTTAACCGTGCAATTTTCTGCACCACTCTTTTTGCCCTTTTGAGTTTTCCATGAACAGTCAAAAATCTCATGCTCTCTGGAAGCCAAAACACGGGTAAGAAGGCGATCACAGATACGACTGTAGTGGCTATGTGAACATATCTCCAGTTTTTGAAGATTATCACGCATACGCTGAAGGATAATGTGGCAACATTCCAGAAGGGAAATACTCCCATGAAACTTCTCCACCAAGCAGGGATAAATTCAAAATTGTACACAAGAGCAGACGAGAGAATGCTGCCACAGGCAAATCCGATGAAGAATCTAACGACCGTAAACATCTTCCATGACACTGAGAAAATAGCTACGATGCTGGTTAAGGCAAGTAGTACTGCACCACCATGAATACTGAATTTGCGACCAAGTCTGTCTCCCACTTGTCCACCTGCGTATGCCCCTAACATAACCCCAACCATCTCGATGGAGATAATAAATGATGTTATCCAGGAGTCATCACAAACTAAAAACCACTCAGTAACAGCCGTGGAAGCAGCACCATTAAATGTCAAATTCTTACAAGACGCTATCGTGTTACAACCATATTCACTTTGGTTTTTACCATCTTGTATTCTGGGCACTGTGATATTTAATGAATCACCCAAGACTCTTGTTGAGTTTAACACGGTCTCATCCAGACATTGCCATCCAGGGTTGTAGTTGCCGAAGGCCATAAACATTAACCCCCACGCTGCAGGGAGCAGGGGGAAATATCCTAAGGTCACAAACACAACTTGAAAGCGTCCACAATGACCTAGATCCCTCAGAAGTGTGTCAAGGGTTAAGATCCTGTAAAGATATTAATGAATGCATAAAATTGTTTTCTATTATTCCTGACACGAAATTATGTAGACATGTCTTATATTGAATACAGTAATTTGAAACAGGCTAAGCGAACACTGTCTAACTATCTCTGTCCTAGGCAGTTTTTATGTTTTGTCACCCCACATAAAAACAGGTCATGTTTTAAAATAAGCAGTAAACATATGGGTATGAGAAGATATGTGAGTGTGTGGCCCGTGTGGTCCCGGGGGTCTCTGGTGAGACAAAGAAAGAATAGGAATACTGCCCCCTGAACCATGTCGTACAAGGCAACTCAAATAAGGTTGTTAATAGAACTCTCTTCCTCACCATGGAAAACAAAACTCTCAAGAAACCATTGATGCAAGAGAATGTTAATGTTTTGTACTAGCTTTTCTGTATAGAGATTAGCTGTAGCTGGGGCCCCCATGTTCCATGGGGCGCCAAAAGGAAAAATGGTGAATAAAGATGTCTTTACTGTCTAGAACAAATTGTCAATTGGCTGGTGAATATTTTCTAGACTTACTTACTAAGTAGAATCGAACCTAAGACAATCAGAACGGCGCCATGTTGTCTAATTTTCTACTTCTTTATTTCTGACCAGTTCCTGTAAACTGTGGTAGAATTATGGAAATACATGGCTATATCTATTTTCATTTTCCTCATTTCTCTTATACTCGACTTGTTACCTACATATATTTTTCTGTTAACTTTTACTTTCCCACACACACACACTATCTTTTTCCCATTTCTTCTAATTTAGCACGCGCAGTTTTGGACTGTGCGCTAAATCTCTTTGATTTAGGTTTATAGCAGACCTGATTAGCATACGCGAGGCGGGTTTCATTTAATTTTGAACGCCAGAGATCGAAATCGTGTAATATGTTGTTACCAGCTCGCTAGTAAGTAATTAAAACACGGTGAGCATAGCCAGATCGAAGACTTTGCTAGCCCGATCTTAAGCAGTCTGTACGCTGCCAGATGGCGAGACAGAGCGGCAAATTGGTGCGATAAATTCGTTTCATTTGCAAAAACGAGTTAAGGAATATGTAGATTTTCCCAAGGTGCTACATCTGGAAATTGAGTCTGTTTCAGGTCTTAGACGTAACTTATTTCTTTCATCCGAGAGATATATATACTCTAGATTTTCTACTCAAATTCATCCAAGTACCGCCAGCCAGACTAGAACCTTCTAGCTTTCGAGTCCTAAGATCTCTGTTAATAGAAGTATCATTTAGTTGGTCGAATTGGAGATAGTTTCTACTTCTGTGCTGTGGTAAATATATATATATATATATATATATATATATATATATATATATATATATATATAGTAGTGATTGAGGGATTTAAGTGGTGATCGCTTATTTTATTTCACTAGTTAATTTCTGTGTAGAGAGATTAAATGATAATTAAGTTCAATTCTCTCAAGTTACTGCGTTACAGTGGAGAGCAAATAAATTATATTTCTAGCTAAACTCATTCGGCTATTAATAAATTTGATTAAACTGCTAGTAACCAGCAAGAGAATAGTTTAACTAAGTAAATGCACTGATGACTCATGAGTATTGACGAAATATATTTTATGTATTTCTAATTCATGATGATGGGTTTTTTTTTTTAATGACTAGAATTTATTTCACTGAAGTTTAACGATGAGACTAGCTCTAAGCTTAAGGTTTCTAATTTAAGTTGAATAACCGAAGTGAACATTATTTACGCGTAGGATTAGATATACTATTAGGGTTGAGTATTTATGTGTTTCTTTTCTTCCCTATACAGTATTTTGGGTCATAAACCCTAAATCTTACCAGCGGCTTTCAGTACCTATGCAACTGAGAAGAACTTTACTTAAAGAACATTCTGAATATAATTACCGGGTTTTGCAAGTGACCTGTCTGGCCTCGTGTTTTTACACCCAGAAGAACGACAGAGTACTGGCCCAAAAGTAATATTAAGAATAAATGGTAACTGGACTGACAGAATATCCAGATTTCTTTCTCAAGTTCATATATACTTCGCCTGTGGTGGCGACTAAAATAACATTGACATTACCCATATAACGACCATTGTGTTGTGAAGGAGATTTATCCTAAACCGATTTATGTACCTGACACTCAATTTAACGATTGAAGATTCCAAGCTAATGTACCCTGTGAACATTAGATATCATAAGTACTTTCCAAAGTGGACAAAAATTGAAGTGACCTTCATCAGCCTCCTATTACAACAGTGAGACAAACGTTTCCCAACATTTTGATTAATTAGTCTTTGGAGAAACTGGGGTTTGACTCGCCAGTAAACTCAAACTGGGATGGTCTGTGAGTGACTGAACAATTTGTTCCAGATGTTATGAAAAGCAACGATTAGGTAAGAGTGCGCATGTTGTCTGTTATCACGGCTGTCAGAGCGAGAGAATAACAGGGATGAATAATTCGTTTATGATTTAACCTATGTAATAACTTTGTATTTTTTCTTGTATGCAAGTTTTTGCTAATGCTGTTTTCCTCTTAGAATAGATTAATATATATAAACTCTGTTCTTTACTGAGAGAGGGAAGACCTTGGACCTTAGTGTAAAAATCTGTGACTCTTTGGGCTATAACTTCTCTTATAACGGGATCTTGGCAACAGAGGGGGGAAAGGATTTCACCCACGAGTCTATCTCTTTAATTGATTCTTAACCTATTTTTATTGTATTTGATTTGATATTCAATATTGCCGATGTGAAGTTTCTTTTTTATGATAAATACAAATTTACATAAATTTTATCTACGTGTGGCAGTCAGCTTGTTCAAAAAGATCACTATTTCATAGATATAGTGTTCACGTATGTGCGTCTAATCGTCGTCACTTATCTGTGTGGGTGTATATGTGAGTGGTTAAATATATAAATATATATTTATAGGAAACTGTCTGATCCGAACTCTCAGTCGTAATCAATAGGCGGGTTTGATTACACTGGTATACACACATTTTGGTGCCTTAAATTTTATAGCTGTTCTTGGGTAATTTTGGGTTGCTGATTCCAAAAATGTAATCAGATTTTTTCTATCAGCTCTAGTTTTTGAGATAACTAAGAATGACCATATTAGTAGGGCAATTGTTATATACAATCCTAGAGTTAGGTGCTATCAGTGGCATTTTGACTTTAGTCTGCATTCGTATTATATGTAATTACTGTGCATATATTACCAAAAATGTAATAAAACGTTATCACTAGCACTTGTTTAGTCAACACGCAAAAAGGATTTTTTCGAGTACTTCCTGGAATGTGATATGCCCGGACAGTCACACTTAAGGGTCCAACAGTAATCTGCCATCATGTGGGCATCCCAAAGTCCCTGGTATCTCTCTTCCATTGTTTTTATATCTTGGTGAAATCTTTCACCTTGCTCCTCACTAAAGTCGCCAAGATTCTCCGGAAATAAATGTAAATGGTTATGGAGGTAGTGCAATTTTATGCTCATGTTGCATCCACGTTCACAAAAACTCGACAGCATGTTTCCAACTAATTCAGAATAATTGTCTGCTTTAAAGAAAGTTTTGCACAACTAAAACAAATGATGACCAGGCTGTGGACTCTGTTTTGTTCATGGAATCAATAAAATTTGGATCGTTTACTAACTTTCTAATTTGAGGTCCATCAAAAATTCCAGCTTTAAGTTTGTCTATGCTCAATTCTGGAAACTTTCTGCATAAGTAATTAAAACAGGTACCATCTTTGTTCAGTGCCTTAACAAATTGCTTCATCAAGCCAAGCTTTATATGTAATGGTGGCAGTAGAACTCTTTTTCGATCAATGAGAGGCTTATTGACAATATTTTTTTCTCCAACTTTAAATTCATCCCTCAACGGCCACTGTTTCTTTGTCCAGTGCATATCTTTTGCCCTGCTATCCCACAAACATATAAACATGGATATTTGGTGAATCCCATTTGCTGGCCACGCAAGAAGTTCATCATTTTAAGATCTACACAAACCATCCAGTTATGTTCTAAATACTTCAATTTTTCCAGAACTGTGCTTATTGTAGCATACTCCTCCTTCATTGTAGTGGAATGAGCAATTGGAATTGAGCCATATTTGTTACCATTGTGTAAGAGAACACCCTTCAAACTTCTTTTAGAGCTGTCAATGAAAAGTCGCCACTCATCTGGTGTATAACTTACACCCATTTTGTTAACAAGACCTCCTACATTAGTACAAAACACAAGGTTATTTTCTTTACAAAAGAATGGAATAAAACCTTGCTCTCTGCTGCAATAAAATGTAACCTTTGTTTCAGCAGTCAGTAATATTTTATCTTTCAATCTTGAAGCCAAAAGTTCTGAAGATTCCTTGGAGAGATATAGATCTCGGATTAGATCATTTAGTTCAAGCTGGTCGAAGTGTTGAGCATCTGAAAAATCATCTTCAAAATCACTATCACTGTCACTTGTCGTTCCACATGCCACTGCTGTCTCATCTTCTAGCAGGGAATCCGAAATCTGACTGAAAGTTGGAATTGGTAAGTCATCTCCGTGTGGAACAGGTCGTCAAGCAGAATCTAAATCAGGATATTTCCACTTTTTGTGATTTTTTTCCATTAATTCCCTTAATATTCACAACACAGAAATAACAGTCATCATAGTGGTTCTTGGGCTCTCTCCAAACCATTGGAATTCCAAATTTTAAACATTTTCTTTTCCCACAAGTCCACTGTCGCAGGTGTTCAACACATGTTTTGCAAACAATATGAGGAGCCCAAGACTTGTCCTGGTCACCTAGTTTTACTTTAAAGTAAGCAAAGTATGCCTTTTTCACAAAAACAGTAATATGCTTCCTATGTTCTTCTTTGAAAGTGTACTCTCCACAAATGTAACAAAATAAATGCGGTGAAAGAAAACATGCTCTTCTTGAAGATGATGCCATTCTCTGTTAGAAGTGTAATAAAATAAGTAGCATACTAACGTGCATGCAGTGGCTTAAAATCTAAAAAAGGCAATTCTGGGAAGATTCTTGGAAAACTGAAACTGAGAGTAAACAAGCAGTTTTCTTTTGTAAAGGACTAGACAGCAATAGTTTTTTTTACATAGCCTTATATAGAAAATATTGTAATAATACAGGGTGACCAAAAAAAAAGTGCGCGCGCGAGCCCGTTTTTTTTTTTGGGTCACCCTGTATTATGAAATACAAAAATGTCTGTATCTCAAAAACTAGAGCTGCTACAGACAAGTAAATGTGATATTTGGATTGAGCAGGCCTCATTTATGTACAATCAGGAGTAAAATGTTTGGCACCCAAAAAAATTTTGTTTTTGTAGGGCTGTGTTATCTATCAAATCCAGGGACAGATTTTATGTTTTACCATTTCACTTGTGAAATTCTATTTCTTTACCGTATCTCCCACTGAGCCATCACCTGTTCTAGTCCTATTCAGTCCTATTCAGGAGGGACCAACAGTGATCTTAATTACCCTATCGAAAATATACGACATAAACATACACATTTTATGTTTGTTTTTTAACTATTCAGAGTCCGCTGGGAGGACAACATAAGACAACCTTTGAAGGACCGAGGACTAGAATGGAACCAGGCCATTTGACGGTAGTTTGATGTCAATACACCCTTATTCTTTCAGAAAAGGGGGAATTTCTCATAAGCCCAGTCTCTTATCTGGCACTATCCTGGTATCATCTGATACACTTTTTGTCCAGGATATCTTATAATTTCAATAACATCTCAACCCTCACGTGACACTGTTGTCACCAGCTCAAGGTTCTTCCATGCCTTACTCATTTCAATTTGTCTCCAGTTTTCTTCTCCACATGTTGTCCCAGTCTACCCCTGTCTCTCTAATCTGTGGCTTGTAGAACAAGGAGAACCTTGTAATGCTGTCAACAAGTTTCCTCAGTGTGTGTTCAATTCAACGTCAGCGTTTGCTTTTTTTTTTCTCTTGATTTACTAGCACTTGTCTTGTTGTTGTCATCAGCTCCACAGCATCAACTTCTGTGCCTGAATAAAACCTCACGATTGTATGGGAAAGACCGCGTTCAACAACCTTGCATACTAGGTCATCGGGAAGTAGGACAACTTCATCATCTTTTTTGTTTTTTAAATTCCTTCTGAAGCATGGGTCTAAACTCTGCAGACGGCTTCCTTGAGGGAGGTTACGTTAAGAGCAGATTCTTGCAGGCGAGGTTTCAGTAGCATTATATTTGACATGTTGAGATTGCCAACCCCTTTTACTCTTACTAGTTGTTTTCACGGCATTCATGAGAGCACATCTGAAACAGCAGTAAAAGATGGATACAGGAAGGTGCTGACATATTGAAAAGGAAACAGTTTAACAGATAGTACAACATGGAAATAATCAAGAAGCAATTTGTCAGATTCACGCATGGTAAAACATGGAAATAAACCGGAAGTGATCTGTTAGATTAACAGATAGTAAAACGTGGAAATAGATTAAAAGTGATGTCTCAGAACGACAAATTGTAAAACATGGAAATAAACCAGAAATAATTTGTCAGATTTAACGCATTGTAAAACATGGAAATAGACTAGATTTACTTTGTCAAAATCATAGTTTGTTGTACATGAAAATAAACAAGAAGTAATTTGTCAGAGTGACAGTTTGTTGTATATCGAAATAAAACAAAGTCAGAATGACAGATAGTAAAAGAAGTTAACCAGAAGTGGTCAATAGAATGATAGATAGTAAAACAAAGAATTAACTAGCAGTGGTATTTGGAATGACATATGGTGGCGTGTGGAAATAAATCAGCAGTATTTGATCAGATCGACAAAAAAAGAGAAAATAAGAATAAATTAGAAGTTAAAAGAAAACAAAATTTCACAACTACTTACCCGAGAATGTCACGTTTTGTGTCACTGTCCTCGACGAAAGTCTTCTGGTTTTTCATCTCTACTTCCATTGTATTGGCAAGCCTCCTGATTTTTTTTCTAATCGACAGTAACAACAATCACTATATAATATAAGTATCTCGTAAATAGTAAGAACGTCAATGAAGTAGGTAAATCGAAAAGACTTCCGTTTGTTTCTACAAGTTTCAAGACGTTAACCGTACTTATGTATGATATCTTTCTGCTGAACGATAGTTTACAAAATCGCTACTGGAACTGGACACCAGTGTTGCCAATCAAGTTCTAGAGATTTTTTTTTTTTTTTTTTTTTTTTTTCCCCCCTTAACCAGCGGCACTTGGGCTTTCAGCCTTTCGGCCCAATGACATGTCATTGCGAGGCTGAGGAACCTGAGGACTTTCCTTCCAACCCGGTCAGGAGCTTCGCTCCTTCCCATCCACAGAGGGTTTATCACAGGAGCCGTTCAGGCTATTCAGTCAAATTTCCGGCCGTAAACATTTCTTCAAACGCCGACGCCCGGGTTTGAACCATGAACACCTGGTCGCCAGTACAACGCCGAAGCCATTACACCAGCGCGGCTCCCAAGTTCTAGAGATGAACCCAGATGCTCTTCTAAAAAAAACCCAGAAATACCCAGAATATTTTATGCCTCAAATACACGGGTTAGACGATGCTTACATAATCTTTTATGTGCATCTTTAGCACAAATAACACAAGTCAACAAATTTTCAAAAGTTATTTGTACCAGAAATTAAATATACCATTTCTTATTGATTTTGACATGCTGATTTCAAATATCATAATGAAATTCACCAATTGGCTCTGGTTTTTTTTTAATGATGAATTTACATTACAGTAATACAAATAATGTATGCTTGTTTAATTCTGTGGGGTGAACAGCTAGTCTTTCTACTTTAGCATTATAAAAATTGTGGTTACATACTAAATTAATTCATATTTCAACATAAAATGAAAGAAAAAATAAAAAAATTATTTAAAGTTCACACATCATGTTTTAAAAAGGCACATTTGAACCCATTCCGTCATTATTCAGTCGCTGTTCGAGCTCTCTTGCTTGCTTCTTGTAGTCAATCGATGAGGTGTCTCTTGTCACAGTCCAACAGTAATCAGCAAGCATTGAAGGGCTCCAATTGCCTTGATACCTTGTCTCCATAGCAGCAATGTCCTGGTGAACGTTCACCATGCTCATCACTGACCGCTCCACAGTTTGACGTAAAGAAATCCAGATGAGAATCCAGAAAATGAATTTTCAAAGACATGTTGCAGCCAAGACTCTTATGCTTCAGAAGGAGATTTTCTACAATTTCATTGTAATTATCAGATCTGTTGTTTCCAAGAAAATTGTCCACCACTGACTTAAATGCTAGCCATGCTGCTTTTTCCTTGCCATACAACACGCAAAGAAACTCGTCATCGTGAAGACGTTTTCAAATTTGCAGACCAACAAATACTCCCTCTCTTATTTTAGCTTCACTCAGTTTTGGAAATTTTCTGATGAGGTATTTGAAAGCCTCATCTGTTTTCTCCATTGCCTTGACAAAGTTTTTCAAGAGACCCAGCTTAATGTGCAAGGGTGGCAACAAAACCTTGCTGGTGTCGACACGTGCTGGGTTCTCAACGTTCTTACTGTCAGGCTGCAATGACTGCCTGATTGGCCAATGTCTTCTGATGTAATGGTCACTTCGTGCACGGCTATCCCACTGACAGAGAAAGCAACAGTACTTGGTGTATCCACCCTGTAGTCCAAGCAAAAGAGCGACCACTTTTAAGTCACCGCAAAGTGACCAATGATGATGATCGTAGTTTATACACTTCAAAAGCTGCTTAATGTTTTCATAAGTTTCTTTCATATGAACTGCGTGACCAACTGGAATTGACGGTAACACATTACCATTATTCAACAAAACAGCTTTAAGACTCGTCTTGGATGAATCAATGAAAAACCTCCACTCTTCCGGTATGTAATTGATTTTGAGGGTTGCCATTAAACCAGAAATGTTGTGGCACGCAGAATGGTCACCCTCTGTTGAAAAAGAATGTAATAAGCGGCTTCTGGCAGTTCCTATACACAGAAATTGTAACATCTTCTGCCAGGAGATTCCACTGTTGCAATCTGGAACCCAAAAGCTACGCCTTATTCTTCGGTAAATTCAGATCTCTTACAAGATCATTCAGTTCACCTTGGGTTATTAAGTGTGGTTTAGTGGATGTAGTTTGCTCAAAATCTGGGTCGCTTGAGGTTGATGGTTCAGGACCACCAATGTCCTCTTCTTCATCAGTGGAGGCAGCTGAAAATGATTCTGGCACTTTGGGAACTAGTAGGTCATCGCCATGTGGTACCGGACGTATTGCAGAGGGGATGTTTGGATATTCCAGAGTCCATTTTGTCTTCTTTGGTATGCCTTTCCCAATTGGAGGGACCATGCAAAAGTAACAGTTGTTGAGATGATCAGTGGGCTCTCTCCAAATCATTGGGACTGCAAAAGGCATAGCTTACCTTTTGCCAGTCAACCACAGTTTAAGATGTGCTGCACATGTATTGCAGCATATGTGTGGCGCCCAGCTCTTATCTTGATCTCCTATTCTGCAGCCAAAATACAAACTGTACGCCTTCTTAATCTCTTTAGTTATATTTCGTTTTTGTGATAGAAATATCACCTCACCACATATATAACAGAAATTATTAGCACTGTTTACACATGTCCTAGGCATTTCTAACTACGATACTTTTGATAAGGACAAATGCACTAACTAATGGCAAAATTTTTTCAGAGATAAGATATTTATACACAAAGGTGATGTAATCATAGGTAGGATTGTATTATCAACTTCTAGTTACATTTTTATTGGTCATTAGAAAAAATTATGCAATCGCCCACAACAGTTGCGTCATATGTATAAATTGACCGTAGTAGCATATATCTTGAAAACTAGAGCCAATCAACATTTTTAAATGTCATTTTCGTTTTCAGCACACCAAAATTAGTTAAGATCAGCTATTTTCATTTCTGGTACATTTTGGTTGTTGACTAGTGTAATCTGTGTGCTACCAATTTTTATGTATTCATTTTTTTTAAATTTTTTTTTTTAATTACCAAAAATTCACAATTAAATAAAAATGATTTTAATAACACCCCAATATATGAACTCTTGAAAATGAGATATTTTAACAGTAATATACTTACATTAGTTACATTAACAAAATGTTCCTCAAATTAAATATAAAATGTTAGTTGTAACTTGTTACTGTTGAAAAATGTCACTTGTCAGAGACTCGGCATCCATGTCGACAACTTCTCCTTCGTCAAGATCATATGCATGAATTGACAACGTGGAATCTTGATTGTGAAGTTCCAAAATCTTTGCATATCTCTGCCGACAACATCCTTCACGCACATCTTCAACCACGCTTTTACTAGGATTAAACTTATGACAAACTCCGTCTTTGGCAACTGCTTGCTTGGCTAGTATTCGATTGGAAACTGTTTCACACAAAAGCTTCTTGGTTTGTTTAGTTTTAACTAAGTTAACCTTCGAAAATACTCTTTCGACGCATGCTGAGGAGGGAGGTAGTGCCATAAGCGTGCACATGAGGTCAGCCAAAACATCAAATTTCTTCTGGTTATTAGCATCTGTTACTTGTTGCAGTCCCAGCCAGAATGCGGGCGGATCCTCATCCCCTAGATGTCCAAGATCTTTTCGGTACGATGCCAGTTCTCGCCATTGATCAGACAGACGATAAAGGCTCTCTTCTGAAACAACTGTTGGGAACTGCGCTGCTAATGGAATGACAGAAGGTTTGTTGATATCGAGAGCTTGTGTGACCGTGCCGGTATCTTGTTACCTGAGAACTGGTCCAAAGGCACCAAATTACAGCATGTCACGGTGGTGGTGCTCTACAAATTTATAGCTAGAACTAGGTGACTGAGGCAAGCCTAGTTATCTATTATTTACTTTGTTTCCTTCTTCCAAGTGAGACTACTTCTCCTACTGGCCCCCTTGTTCCGCCAGAGTTGATGATTCCTGGATGAGATAAGGTTCGTCTTTTGTTCAACCCAGACCACGTTCTTCCCTCCTTGGTGGTGTATAGCGACTGATGTTTATACGGTGTTCTATTAATTCTATCTCTTTCTATTACTCACTTCTAATAACTCTCCATTCCTTAATCTCTTCACACATCAAAGCAACCTGAGTGATGTGATTCAATTTCGAAAACAACTTTTATTTACATAAGATGATCCAAGATCAACCAACATAATTCATCAGATGCAGTGTTCAATTACAATGTCCTCAAGTCTTCCACTTGATTCAATCAAATATCTTCTCAGGTTCTACTATTTTTCTCATAATTTCTACAACAGTTCTTCTAAATCCTTGGAGTCATGTTCACACCAAATCTCAATCTAGTTAGGTTTAACTCCTTTAAATGCAGCATATAAAATTCAATAGCTACACCTGAAATAATCAAACAATGTTCAACGCCAAAATGGCTTCCACCATACTTACTCTAGTATGAGAGAGCGCATTAGATGTTTCGTGAATGTCAGACTCACTTGTGGTGGCGTCTCCATACTTACTCTTATATGAGAGAGCGCTTAATATGTTTCGTAAATGTCAGTGCTGTGAACCCTTAGTTCGATACAATCTCGTTTAATGGCAATGCCTCATCTTCTTGGTATGACAGCCCATCCTGGCTATCTGATAATACAAGTTATTTACTTTTGAAGCTTTAATTATGCCTTTGCTTCAATATTCTCTCCATGTAGTTCGCTCCCTTAAATAGATGCGTCATTAGCCTATGACAAAGTTGCTGAAAGTCAAAAAATAGTTCAAGCTTCTCTTACCGTTATGCGCAGAAGTCCGTTACCTATCACTGTCCTACTAACACCACCTATAAGCTAATCCTACGTTTGATAACACAAATTATTAATCAATTCTAAATGTTCTCCTGAATTCCTATTTCTATCTTTCTATATCTAGCTATTTCTGTAGCCCTTCTGCAAACTGCAGGTTTCACATTTCTTGAGAGCTCAGCAAAACTTGACTTGCTCCGTCAACTTCTCTGGTAGGACTCTCCTCCTTTTTGTCCTTCAATTTCCTATCTGATGGTCCAAAGTTGTTTTAGTTAATACGATTGGTCCATAGTTCAGTTCACTCACCTATCGCCACGCTTAATTCTATGCTGCCAACTCCGTGAACTGTGCTACATAACTGTTTACATTTCGCTCACTTTTCACGTGCGGTTTATTCTACTCTGTGTTCTATTAACTGTAAAGGGCGCTAATAATATTGTTATTCCCCTTAGTACTTTTTACCTTAGTTTCATTAATCCTTCTATATTTCTACTAAAACTAGTCTGATATGCAAATTTAATAAACTCTAATGATGTATACTTAGATTACTTTAAGGCCTAAAAAGGTTCCCTCCCTTACAAAAAACACTACATTTTCCTTCTTTTATCTCCCATGTTAAGAACAAATAAGTTATCACTTAGATTATTCTGATTTTCTAACCCATTTTTATATACTCTTTCATTTTGTTAACACCAAATAACTGTTCGACTGACTTTAACTGCAGCGTATTTTACGCTGTACAACCCAATGCCTAGAATCCGGCTTTTGGCTGGGATCATGTGTCTAGACACAGGGACCGGTACAGTGACATTTATGTCATGAGGTCCTTTGTGTAAGAACATAGAAGACCACTACAATGACACATGGTGTCATTGGGTCTTCGTGTGTTGGGACATGTGGTCTTGACCAGGGCCGGGTTTGGGCGGGGATAATGCGACCTCATGCGAGGAAAAAAATATGCGACCTCAAGCGAGGAAAAAAAAAAAAAAAAAAAAAAAAGATCATGTGTCTACACACAGGGACCGGTACAGTGACATTCATGTGTCATTAGGTCTCTTGTGTGAGAACACAGAAGATCACTACGGTGACACATGTTGTCATTGGGTCTTCTTGTGTTGGGACATGTGGTCTTGACCAGGCCCGGGTTTGGGCGGGGATAATGCGACCTCATGCGAGGAAAAAATATGCGACCTCAAGCGAGGAAAAAAAAAAAAAAGAAAAGAAAAAAAGACATTCATGTGTCATTAGGTCTCTTGTGTGAGAACACAGAGGATCACTAGGTGACACATTTTGTCACTGGGTCTTCTTGTGTTGGGACATGTGGTCTTGACCAGGGCCGGGTTTGGGCGGGGATAATGCGACCTCATGCGAGGAAAAAAATATGCGACCTCAAGCGAGGAAAAAAAAAAAAAAAAAAAAAAAGGCTTTTGGCTGGGATCATGTGTCTAGACACAGGGACCGGTACAGTGACATTCATGTGTCATTAGGTCTCTTGTGTGAGAACACAGAAGATCACTACGGTGACACATGTTGTCATTGGGTCTTCTTGTGTTGGGACATGTGGTCTTGACCAGGGCCGGGTTTGGGCGGGGATAATGCGACCTCATGCGAGGAAAAATATGCGACCTCAAGCGAGGAAAAAAAAAAAAAAAAAAAAAAAAGTGTCATTAGGTCTCTTGTGTGAGAACACAGAAGATCACTACGGTGACACATGTTGTCATTGGGTCTTCTTGTGTTGGGACATGTGGTCTTGACCAGGGCCGGGTTTGGGGGGGGATAATGCGACCTCATGCGAGGAAAAAATATGCGACCTCAAGCGAGGAAAAAAAAAAAAAATAAAAAAAAATGGGATCATGTGTCTAGACACAGGGACCGGTACAGTGACATTTATGTCATGAGGTCCTTTGTGTAAGAACATAGAAGACCACTACAATGACACATGGTGTCATTGGGTCTTCGTGTGTTGGGACATGTGGTCTTGACCAGGGCCGGGTTTGGGGCGGGGACAATGCGACCTCATGCGAGGAAAAAATATGCGACCTCAAGCGAGGGAAAAAAAAAAAAAAAAAAAAAAAAAAAAAAAAAATGGGATCATGTGTCTAGACACGGGGACCGGTACAGTGACATTCATGTGTCATTAGGTCCCTTGTGTGAGAACACAGAGGATCACTAGGTGACACATTTTGTCACTGGGTCTTCTTGTGTTGTGACATGTGGTCTTGACCAGAGCCGGGTTTGGGCGGGGAAAATGCGACCTCATGCGAGGAAAAAAATATGCGACCTCAAGCGAGGAAAAAAAAAAAAAAAAAAAAAAAAAAAAAAAAAAAAAAGTATCCTGGCTTTTGGCTGGGATCATGTGTCTACACACAGGGACCGGTACAGTGACATTCATGTGTCATTAGGTCTCTTGTGTGAGAACACAGAGGATCACTACGGTGACACATGTTGTCATTGGGTCTTCTTGTGTTGGGACATGTGGTCTTGACCAGGGCCGGATTTGGGCGGGGATAATGCAACCTCATGCGAGGAAAAAATATGCGACCTCAAGCGAGGAAAAAAAAAAAAAACATTCATGTCATGAGGTACCCAGTGTGAGAACACAGAGGATCACTACAATGACACATGTTGTCATTGGATCTTCTTGTGTTGGGACATGTGGTCTTGACCAGGGCTGGGTATGGGTGGGGCAAATGCAACCTCATGCGAGGAAAAAATATGCAACCTCATGCGAGGAAAAAAAAAAAAGACACTTGCTTTGGATCCAACAGCTGCATTTTGCGCCAGAACACTGTTTTGTTCAAGTGGGAACCTGCGTCGTATTTGAGTAAAAAGTTCAATCAGGTATGCCAATGTATCCTTGCGAAACCGGACTTCTTTATCTCGTAACGGTTGTCGCATTAACTGCGCTTCACATCGTCCACCCAGCTCAATGTAATTCAGTTTCTTGTGCACATGCACATCCGAAGGATCAATGTCGGCAAGAGTGCGATGCTCATGGTGCAGTACTTCCTGCCTAATAAACATACTGAGAAGAAAACGATACTCTCTTGTTACACTCGGGTACACTTTGTGAAGACGGAAGTTCTCGGACTGGAATTCCATGTTCATGACGTTAACTTTACCCAGTAAGTAGCCTACAAATAGAAGCATGTGCTTTGTGCCGCAGTGTTCATCGTCTGCAGGATTTGC
Organism: Oreohelix idahoensis; assembly: GCA_024509875.1. Classification (NCBI taxonomy): domain Eukaryota; kingdom Metazoa; phylum Mollusca; class Gastropoda; order Stylommatophora; family Oreohelicidae; genus Oreohelix; species Oreohelix idahoensis. Next base: position 56,330 of record JAMPIV010011220.1, read on the forward strand.
CCCGCACCGTCGACGTTGTCCACTGAACTTTCGGATTGGAAATACAAGTGCAGAGCATCCCATTGCTCTAGGATCCTCTCAATGACTGCTTCACGGGACAGCCAGCGTGTTTCACACAGCTTCAACACTTTATGTTTCTGGGCCTGAACTACATCTTGTATTAACTGGAACTGGAGATTTCTTTTACTCATCATCATCTCATCTCAGCCCGTAACCCGTCATGGGTCGTAGGGGTGCCATGGTGGAAGCATCAGCAGACAGGGTCCTCCACTGCTCTCTATCCTCAGCAATGCGTACAATTGTGGAAAAACCGTGTCCTGCCCATTCTTTGATGTTATCAGCCCAGGATTTTCTCTGCCTTCCTCTTCTCCGTTTACCTTCGACTGTTCCCTGAAGGATCGTTTCTTTTACTACTACGCGAAAAATAGAAGCAGAAATTCTTTATGAAAATTTCAAGCCAAGGCGGTAGGTGGTTGCTGGCAGCATTTGCACAAAGTGCAAATGAGTGACAAACACAGCCGATAACAAAGACAGATGGAATCTCTTTCTTCAGTTGTGCCTGTACAACTACTTTTTTTGTTTTTGTGTCACAGAATCGCACAACGACTGCCAACATCTGGTTCGTAGAAATATCAGTACTCTCATCAACGTTTATAGAAAATTTCTGAGTTCTGCAAATGTTTATAACTTCAAGCCGCTCAAAATGAGCAATGCCGTACTGCATCACATAGGCAGCCTTGGTGCGCTTCAGTGACATATTTTGAGCAATTGTGCTGTCTGGAAATATCTGCTTGCAACATTCAATCAAATGATCAGCTTGCGAAAACGGAGTATTATGTTCTGCCATGAAAGCGACAACACTATCTCCGCTTTAGCAATTTTGTCTTGGAGACAGGGCTCTTTTGGTTTGATGAAAAACTTGTTAATGTTCAGAGTTTTGCTTTTGGCTTCGAAGTTTTTCATGTGCTTCTGTGTGCTTTTATGTGTCAATAAAGCTGTTTTGTTGGCATTAGTTAATGTACAGGAACAGACCGTACAAATCGCATCATAGCGGTTACCAGAGTCCGGCTTTATCCAATCCTTCAGTTCGCCGTCTGTTAGCCATTCCGCACAAAAAAGCCTGCTGATACCATGACTTCACTTTTTTACGCGGTGGGTGGCGTGTGTGTCGTCATGCTGCTACAACTACCAAGCATACCTTCATCATCGCTCATTTTATAATCTTATAATAACAACAAAAAAAAACAAACAAACAAACAAACAAACCAACATGCTGTTTATCTGCTTAAGTCTAATAATGTAAAAAGAAGACTTTATAACACATCGCAAAAATGACCGAGTATTGCAGATGACAGCAATTAACAGAATAACAGGAAATAGATAGCTGATTTCTTCTTCTTCGATCCTTAACCACCGACCGTCAAAGCAGTCAGTGGCCATCACGCCTAGTGGCGTCTTGTAGGGCAACAACAAATTGATTCCACTTTGCACGGTCGGTGGCCATCCTTCGTACAGTGCCCCAACTCTGGTTCATTCTTTGCATGTCAGCCTCCACAGTCCTCCGCCAAGTTGTTTTTGGTCGGCCTCTCTTTCGCTTTCCTTCAGGGGTCCAAAACATAGCTGTTCTTGTGATGGCATCGGGGTCTCTTCTGAGGACATGACCAACCCAGCTCCAGCGTCTGCCAGCTATGATGGTGTGCATGTCCTCTTGTTTGCTACGAGTAAGCAGATCTTGGTTGGTGATGGTATTCGGCCAAAAGATGCGGTGAATTTTTCTTAGGCATGTTGTGTGAAAAGAGGACAATTTTGACATTTCCTTCTCTGTGACTCTCCAGCATTCCGCACCATAGAGAAGCACAGAAAGCACGCAACTGTGGTATAATCTTAATTTTGTGCTTGTGCTGTATTGGGAGGACTTCCAGATGTTATTTAGGCTAAAGAAGGCTGTTCTTGCCTTATTCATTCTGATGTTGATGTCTTTGCCTGCCCCACCGTCTGGTGTTACTATGCTTCCTAGGTATGTGAAGGTATCTGTCTGTACCAGTTGCTGATTCCTTACTGATATGGGCTCAGGGTTGCTCACATTGAGCGTCATGACCTCAGACTTCTTTAAATTGATGTTCAAGCCCACCTGCTGGCTAATTTTATTAAGTCTATCCGTTTTTTTCCTGGATGTGTTGATGTGAATGTGCCAGCAGTGCAATGTCATCTGCATATTCCAGATCTTCCAATGTAGAAAATGTAGTCCATCTTATTCCTCTTGGACTGCCCTCTGTTGTCTGGCGCATCACCCAGTCTATGACATAGCTGATGTAAACGAGTCAAAAAACAACGTCATTGATGTGGTTTAAAACAAGAACTAAATTTAAGTGGAATAAAAAATATATAGCATATAATTTTTTACATTTAATTATAATATACATATAATGTATAATGTTCAGTGCACAGAATATACATACATTGTAAATGTCAATTGTCAAATATACCCAGATTAATGCAGATTTGGAAAAAAAATTACTCAGATACCCAGACGGAAGCCCAAAAACCCAAATCTAGTAAAAAATACCCAGCTGTGGCATCACTGCTGGACACATTGCGGAACAAGTTAATGAAAAAGATACTTTGTTTACCGTTAGACAGCTTTTTAAGCTCATGTTCTTTGTCAGAGGAACATGTGACAAACTAGCTGTTTATGAAACGTGTCCCCTGGGCTGTAGAGATTTGACAGAGAGAGCGCCATACTATCCTTTCGGCTGTCTTCCTCCTAGCCTGGTTCCAGTTTAGTCCTTCTTGTATAATGTTGTCCTCCGAGCGAACTCTGCACGGCTGTTTGTGCCCTATACCAGAGCGCTCTTTTAGTTTCGGTGACCGGAATTCTGACACCGGGTATAAAATTTTAGTGTGCACCGTAAAAGACTATTTAAGTTTGTGGCGGGGAAAATCAGCTGATGTGTGTGTAAAATCAGTAAAATATAAATCATTACACACTCGTTCTGGATAAACACAGCGCTAAAATTCTTTTGTGTACAATAACTTTGTTCTCTGCTCTATTTTTGATTGCATTTTTATTTGTTTGAAATTAGTTTTGACGGAGTTACAGACTTTTGAAAACAGCGTCATCATTTGAGGAAATTCATAAAATAAGTAATCTTTTTATTAATTTAAGATTGTCGTAGATCTTCGGATAGGAGTATTAAGACTTGGGTTGGTCCCTTCTGAATAGGTTGGAATGAGTGATAGTCACGGTGAGAGTTAGAAAAAATGAAATAGATTCCACGAGTGGTGAGATGATAGACTGTGGTATAGAGGCTGTCGCTGAAAGCGAAAAAGAATTCTTCTCCCTCTCATCTATCCTCTACGACGGTTTTTTTTACAGAGTCCGACAGTCTAAACCACATATATATTACATATAATTCTATCTACTCACTGGCACGCACATACACGTGACGACAGTTAAACACACAGACTTGGAAAATCTATAACCATGATTATATAGATAATTGGGATCGAGCTGACCAACGCACTGATTTTGTTCAAGAGAGATTTTTATTATTATCATAAAAAAAAAAATCTCTCACAACACCAAAAAATTTCATCAAGGAAAAAACATATACAAAGAGTCATAAAATTCAAGAAACATGCTACAAGGATGATAGCCCGTTAGATCTTACTCTAGGTTTAGCCCACAGCCCCGTTAAGAGAACAGATGATGGCCCAAAGAGTTATAGATACGTAGGGTTGAATCTAAGAGATTTCTTTCTTTCTCGTAAATATATGAACAGAGTTGGATAAATCTGATTTAACCTAAGAAAACAGAAACTCTAGCATTTTGTAACAAATTCTGCAGGTTAAAAAAAAAAAATTAAGACAGCTAATGGGTGACAATAATACACCAGTAAAATAACACTCAGACCTGTGTACTCTCATTCATTCAGCCATGGCCTTTCTTGCACATATATACTCACAACTTTGCTCGCTGCCTCTGGGAACATAATAATTCTAGGACCTTCACACAGACCCGAAAATGCAGTCCTTGACCAAGAAATCCCCAGTTCCAAAAGACGTGCTAAACTCTCAGGGAACGATTCCTTGGGGTTCTAATTTTTTCGATTGTCTGATTAAGTCACATAAAATTTGTCCAGGCACGAAAGTTAGCAGAGCACAATGTCATTAGCTTTGGATTCTAGAATTAAGGAATGTCAGATCGGTGTCTACTTCCAGGAAAGTACTATATTTGGTCACCAAAATACTAGTCACAATCTCTGTCGGAATGTTAATGTTGTTCTTGTAATATTCACTCGCCGCCAGGCAGCACGTACATGTAAATTTGTGAAGCAATATGAACTGGCACAAAAGCCCAATATATATTTCTAGTCTTTAGAAACCGTTAGTGGGATTGCTATTACTGTCTCTCTCTGATGGCATATGCACTGTCAGACCCGTGTTACTTGAAACATAAAACCCCACGTGGTTAAAGATAGGAAATGTCTATGCTTCTCACAAATATGTCTCTCAGGCTACTAAACGCTGGCAAGTTTGGTACCACCGTTTCACTATATAAAAATGGAAAGAACACATATCAAATAATTTACATATATGTACTCAATATAACGTACATTTTAAATAGCAAGCCTACAGCTTGACTTATATTTAAAACTTCCCGTAAAGTAAGTTATATAAAAATCAATCATCAGGAATATCTTCGTATTCCGTCAATATTCACTGATGTCGCATCTAGCATTTATAAGTTAGTTATTAAAACAGTTTCGACTGAGTATTTAACAGTTAATTTAACTTATTTCAGCTACTTGTTTAGTAAGCTAAAAATATAATTTATTTTGTATTTCCACTGCAACTCGACGATTAAAGAAATAACAAACTATCAAAATATTCACTCTGCACACATAACTAGTTTTAAAATGAAATCGCCGATTTTAACACTAAATCACTTCACAAAACTAGATATCTATATTTACCTCAAACACAGCACTACAGGATATCGCACAATTAAGAATTTTACGCTTATATTTATGGAAGTCTAGAAGTTCGACAAATTGTCGCAACAAACTAAGAAACTTCGCTTATACAGCTCTACTCTTCGCGAACCACCTGTCTACTGCGAATAATGAGAAAGAATGAAAATAAAGTTTCAAACTAGGTTTAATATCTGAAACAGACAAAGGATGAACTATCTCCCCCTCCCCGATCTCTCCCCCTTCTCATAACAGCTACGTTATACTTAGAGGCGTGTCGTAACTGCCACCGGGTGATTACGCACCTGCGTTGAAAAACTGACCGGGAAAAGCGCGTGTCAGTTGCAAATCTCAGACAACCGTCTACAACTGCGTCGTACAGATGCTGGGTTTGACACCTTAAGCTAGTGACAGGTGAAAAATGGTAGACCAAAAGTCTGCTCTATGTCCAGCGAAACGAATTTCTCACACCCCAGGCCCAGAAATCTGGTCGGGCCGCGCTCTGACCGGGGAAACTGCAGACGTATGTCTGGCGAGAACCGTATATTCACAGCTATCTGCGCGACTGACATCTGATGCAATAAGGTTACTAGTCATTATGAGAAAGAAAAACGATGATGGGAAAGAAATATATATTTCGCAACGAGTGATGCGAAAAAATACAGGAAAACCAAGTACGGAAAGATAATAAAATAAAAGGATGCGGGTGAGAGAATAGGAAGAAGATGTAGGCAATTTAATGATCAAAACCCACGTGACAAATATCTAAAAATCGGCCCATTCGTTTGAGTTTATAATTATAAAGACTTTTCGAAGGGAAGCTAAAGATTATTTCCACATACTTTTTTTTTTGGTTTCATATCTTGAGAATGTGTGGTAGTCAGTTTTGTGAGTTTGGCATTACAAGAACAAGCATTTTGTCACCAGATTTTATAGCATTTAAATTACTGTGAACGCATTCCTGATACAAATCTTAAATAAGGTTGTAAAAAAATAACTTTTTGTAAAGCACCATCTGTTTTTGCATTTTCATTCATTTATAATGATATTTAGCTACGTATATAAGCGTCAGAAAACATGTAAATCTATAGATAGATTACTTCCACATACTTTGTTCTATCTTTCAAGTCTTGTTAATCTTGTATTTATAATATGAATTTTTTTTTAAAGTGTGTGTGAGATAAGGACTGTTCCATTAGTGTTCTTTGGTAGACAATCCTGTGCACACGACGGCTGCCAAAGAATTCTAAATAATTGTTTATATATCTTCTTTCATTCACAGATAAAGCATTCTACATCCTGGTGTTAAACTTGATAGTCCCAAATATTCCTCTATCTTTATACATACATGTAAAGATATCTCTCTTACTACAGTCTCTTGTAATGGATATAGTGGCCACCACTGTAAAGAAGTTATACGGCCACCAGTGTAAAGAAGTTATTTCTTACTACACCTGTAGTACACCACTGTAAAGTTCTGTTGTTTGCGACTCCACTGTAAAGAATCGAGTGTGGTGTATAGAACCTCACTGTAAAGTATGATGGCTGGTAGTACTGTTGTATTCAAAGAGGTGCTGTCACCGTGAAGACAGACACAGGTCAACTCGACCTACACAGGGTAGTGTAAACATTGAAGTGAGAGTACATTGTACGCGAATGGTAGAATGGTTCTGAAGAGTTGACAACTTGGTAACAATATATTCATACTATCACATGTAGAAGTCAAGGATTACTGGAACTACTGTGTTCTTTTTATAATATTTAATGAGACGCACACTGGAACAGTACGTGTATGGTTACAGAAACACATGACGACATAAACAGCATGGTGTTGATCAATGGTGTATCATCTTAAGTTAGCATACATGCTGGATAACCTCATACTGGAACATTTGTAGACAAGCATTCAGAGTTCTATAGTTAATCCACATCATATATATATATATATATATATATATATATATATATATATATATATATATATATATATATATATATATATATATATCAGGTTGTACTGACAGATCACGTCAGTTTATACATAATGTTCATAGTGACTCTTGTACAGAATCTCTCTTAGCATGAGTGTAGCTTGTACTCTAGCGTAGATTCTTTCAAATAGCATTCAGCACATATCTTCGGAGTAAATGCTAAATCTCCCATAATAGATCTTTCTTTCATAACTGTGATCTCTGGATCATTATCGGGTAGTAAGGGACAACCCTGTTCTCTGATGAATGATTGACAATAATTCGGATTCCAAGATGGCTTCCTTGGTCCTTAACATCGCTCACACAACGGTGAGATGACAAAACTTCTAGAAAGATTCACTTCATAAGGATATCAAAGTTTCCACCAATATCAGCATTATCTGTCCTCATAATTGCTGTGTAGAAACATTCTTAGTGCTGCTAAACGATATGTCGTTCTGACATCTGAACATAAGTAGATTCATGTAGGCCTAAACATAACCCATCGTAAGCCTAGGAACGAAGTCAGTAAAAGTACGTTTACCTTGGCCAAGAATCAATAGCAAGCACAAAAACACTTTTCTGGCGTAATAGAAACAATACTGGGGAACACATAGACTAAAACAGTCCTAGAAGACACAATCTTCTTCCCCATGATAACTTGAGATCACAAAACTTTGGACCGCCCGACATTGGCGTCCCGCCAGACTCCATAACCGAAGAACACACTCCCTTATCTTCATCCGCTCAGAGTGTGTAAGAAGAAATAATCCAGCCAAGACACACAAAGATAACATGATATACGACCGAATCGTCTCAAACAGACAAACAGTAAACCTAGATTCGGACTTTCAATATTCCTGCAAAACCGTAAGCGAGAACAATCTGTTTCCAGCTATAATAGAAAATCTAGATTCCTCCGCTTGTTCAATCCACGGAAACAAAACAGGAACCGATCACTCAAAGAATAAAATACACATTTACTATTCTGAGTTATTCCCCTTTCTTAAAAGTTGTAAGTTCATAAATAAATATCCTTTTATCAAACAGATAGTTACATTTCATTTGTAATCGTATCAACTGTAATCTGTGCGACATATAAAAAATATGTACGCAACAATACACAAGTAAACTATACTACATAACAACGAAATGGAACATACTGTTTTGCATCATATGAATTGTGCCAGTGCACAGTGCAGAGCCTGTGGCAAGAGAGCATTAACTTCCAAAACAACACGTTCAATTCAGAAAGCACTGAACTGTTCTAATTACGTTAATGATCTGTTCTTTGTGTTTGGAATTAACGTATCAGATGATAAACCCACACAGCATTCGACTATATTTTGTAAGAAGTGTTACTTACGAATACAAAACTCAAAAAGGGGGCATAATGAGAAGTGTCTTGAAACAGCCAAGTTACTATCGGAAAACAGTCAGCACATCTGGAAAGACTAAAACCATAATTTAACTATAAGTGAATGTCAACTGTGCAATTATGTTGCAAAGACATCTTTTGGTGTTTTAAAAACAAAAAGCTGCCCTGTCCCCTGTGATGTTCTTTCTGATCCCTCCATGTCTAGTCAGTCATTTAGCTGTAGTTAGTCAGTTAGTTTGTAGTCAGTCAATTAGCTGTAGTCAGTCAGTTAGTTGTAGTCAGTCAGTTAGCTGTAGTCAATCAGTTAGCTGTAGTCAGGATAGCTCTGTACAGTAGGAGGTTGATGTGCCTGCCCACATTAGTGATGATATTGTTCAACTGGAGGTTGATGTGCCAGCTCACATTAAAGGCGATACCATTATTCATTTGGAGGTGGATAACACTACTCACCCTAGCATGCCAGTTTTTGTTGCCACATCTACACCTACCAAGTCAGTTATACATACGACAAGTACATCCACCTCGCCTGTCTTCAAAAGCGACATCACAGTACAACAGTTACTTGCTAAGCCACCTTCACAACCACTAACACAAAAGGAAGAACCCCTATTCACATCCATTGTTAGAAAAAAACTAGAAACAGCAAAAAGTAATATCATAAAATGCAAAACCAGAGGACAGCCTATTGTACTATAAAAACTAATTAAACATAGAAGAGAAACATCAGTCACCAGAACGCCAACAAAACGTAAGCGATCTCAATTGCTCCACACTGTTAGAAAACATATTGCTGGAACATCAACTGATTCATTAGACCTGCAGCAGGCACATGAACTACAACGCTGTTCAGAAACGTCACGTCTGGAAATTTGCAGGAAAGCAGGCATTGAAAGTAGAGTTAGAATATCCAAAGAATTAGCAATAGCCATGAAGGAAACAGTAGGTCTTACGTGGGCACAGGAGAGAAAACAGAGAAGATTGAAAATTGAAAGACGCGCCAGCGGTATAAAAAATTTAACTTCACAATTAAAATTTATAATGGAAACTCATTTGTTACAAATTTCTCCATCTGTGAATGTACAGATTCATCCTATAAAAAAAAAGAAGTGTGAATGATAATTGAGCGAAATTTTGGGGCTAGAGCAAATTATGGCAGTAGTTGCTTGAGATTGACAGAATTAACAGAGTGTGGAAATCATTTAATAGATGTATTTATTAAATACACCTATTTATCTATTAAATTGAACATCTCGTTTTACTCATGACCATACTCATTTTTACATGACCATCGTGATGTATGATTGAGATAATTGTTAGCTCTCATGTTTTTGGGGACAATTGGGTGTGTTATTTTAAGGTAATAAATGTGGACTTGCAATTTAATGTTTCAATAATTCTTCTTCTTCTTCCTCGTTCGTCCTGAAAAGGACGTTGGTGTTTCAATAATTAATGTTTGACGCATGAAACCAAAACAAAACTTTGATATCCATTTTCTGCAGGTTTTCTACTTTTGATTTCTGTAATTTGTTATGCATGTTGATTGTGACCGATTTAGTGAAAATTGCATTATAAACAAACCATAACAAAATATAAAAAAAACGTAAATTTTACACTATTTCAGACTATTATATCTTCTGTTCTAATTGTGATAAAATGTTTGTTCTTGTTCTAAAATTTACTCTAACATTTCTAGTCTAGCTTTACGCAAAATTAAAGCCGGTATTTATAATAATAAAGTAGCCTAAAAGCATTAATTAAGCCCTATCAAAAGTAAACATCGCCACATGTTTTTCCCATTAGGAAGTTGACCACGTGTCCTCTGCAAATGGGCTATAAATAGCGCGGTCGGGGGAAAAAGGGGAAATAACTAAAAGATCGCTGGCAAACAGCCGTGTCTGGGTCGTCCTGGAGGTCTGGAACCGTTGCTCTTAGTTTCCCAAATTAAAAAAATGAGCGATATGGACCCAGTTTTACAAATGGACGATACATCAGAAACACGGGACGTTTTGATGTTCACCCTTCGTCAGCCACAGTTAGAAACAGGCGACAAAGACAAACAGGTCAAGAGAAAAAGACATTAAACAAATCAAATATATGAAAAAAAGAGTGATAAGTGACACGCAATAATGCAGAAAACAAATAAGCAAAATAATTAACGTAAGGAAAAATTACTAAACGGAGAATACATGGAATAAAAACATATCTACATAAACAAATTCAACAAACGAGAAAAATCAAAAAGAGAAAATGAAAGTAGAGCTTGACAGCTTCGTAATGGAGGAAAAGAAATTTAATAAACATTTTTAATTATAAAGGCCATTTAGATTTCTTGTATGAATCAATCAATCAATATGGAATCAAACAGTTTAATCCTTTAGTTACCTAAAACTGACAAAAAAAAAAATCTGCAAAAATACACTTTAAACCCCTAATGGGTTATGATCAGGATATAACATCTGTTGAAGGATTAGCTCAGTATATGGGACATCGGAATTTGTATATTACTTAGATTCCATGTACAGAAGCGCATCTTAAACACACATTGCTAGAGTGTGACGTCTTTGTGTTTATAAATTAGTTACGAAACAGTTGTTTTTGGACAAGAGTCTGCGTACGAGCGTGTTTTGATAATTAGGATCATAGGATGTCTTTGTCAATGAAAATGTATTATTTACTGAGTTAAAATTGATGATGAATACGTTTAGAAAGGAATATGATTGAATGCAGACGGGAATTAATAAATTTGTTGAAAATACAGAAAATGGATATCTTGTTTGAAGTATTTGGAATCCTTCGTCGAAGTCGATGACAAGAGCAGAAATAATGCAGTAGTCGTCATTTTTTAAACTTGGAAGAATACTTTTAATGTGCTGTCAATGTGCTTTATTTTATCTCAATGCAAGAAGGAATCATCGACTTTATCTACAGCGTCACTGTCATTGAACTCATGCGCTGTTCTGTTGGCGTCAAAGAATGTTACTTTGTTGAAATGTGAACGTTGCGGATCAGTTTATTCGGCAAAGTTTCATATCCCCGCTACACTAACACAGCAGGCCAAGTTACACTCAAAAATTGATGCTTACATAGAGTTGAAGGATTGAAATTGTACGATAAGATCACCAGTTGTCGCATACGATATACTGGGCGGGGCACCTATGGTCGCCTCGCTACAATATGATGGGGATGGCCTATAGAATGTTGTCAGCAAGATCTCCAGAAATTGGCTTGTTAAGACAGAAAGAGACCTATTCGAGATAAGGACAAGAAGAAGAAAAGGTGAATACTCTGCGCTACAAAGTGTTTTCTAATAAATCATGACAAGTTTTCTATTTTCTCCCGATCTTAGCTTCTGCTCTCAGATCTCGTTAAAGAAAAAAGATCCCAACCTCCTAAATGAAGGATTTTACTTATTTGTAAATACTTAACCCAGACAGCACGAATGATACATTAAATAACTAGGTACTGATCAACGCTGCTATATAGTTTGTTTGTTAAATATATACACGTTCAATCAACACCCTTTTGCTCCCCAAGGAGCATAGGCCTTCAACAAACACATGCCAAGTCTTCCTGTCCTGTGTCATCCGCTCAAGTTCTTTCAATGTTTTCCTCATCATTTTCACCTCTGTTTCCAGTTCTCTTCTCCATGTGTTTTTTGGTCTACGTCTGCCTCTCTTTCCCTGTGGATTCCAGAAAAAGGACTGCCTTGTAATGCTATCAACAGGTTTCCTCAATGTGTGTCCTATCCATCGCCAGCGTCTTCTTCTCAACTCTTGTTCCACTGGCACTTGTCTGGTTTTTGTCATCAATTCCACATTTGTGACTTTGTCATACCATTTCAGTCCTTCTATTCTACGCAAGCACCCGTTTATAAAAGTCTGTAACTTTTTGGTTGTTGTTTTTGTTGTTCTCCATGTCTCAGATCCATACAATAGGACTGACTTGACATTTGAGTTGAAGATTCTTATTTTCGTGTTGGACTTGATTTCTCTTGTTCTCCGTATGTTTCCCAATGCAATGAAAGCTCCTCTTGCTTTTTGTATTCTAATTTTGATATCACTGTCTGTCCCTCCAACTTTGTCTATATTACTTCCAAGATATGTGTACGATTCTACATCTTTTAGTGGTGTTTCTTCAAGTTCAACCTTGTTATCATTTCTTGCATTTATTCTCATAATCTTTGTCTTTTCCCTGTTTTTTTTCAGGCCCACTTGTTGTGACCTCTCATCGAGAATTTTCATTTTCTCTTCCATCTGATTATGGTTATGGGACAGAAGAGCCAAGTCATCTGCAAAATCTAGATCATCAATGTCGTAATATCTGAGATTACACCGATCTATATATATATATATATATATATATATATATATATATATATATATATATATATATATATATATATATATATATATATATATATATATATAGGTGTTTATCAGAAAAATAATATATACATAAAATAAGGAAGTTGCGAGACACGTTGTCTCCTACGCCAGCAATCGTATTAGTCTGGGCAAAGCCTTCACGCAACGAGACTGTAAAACGTCTCGCTTTCACTAGTGCTGGCTTTTGCTTCCGACATTGGAAAATAAATATAACATTTTTATAAAACTTAGGCCTGATTTTCGAGCAAGAGTGTAAGAAGGAAACGGGGAACGAATACGCGAAGGCATAAAAGTGAGAGAGCAAATACTACCATTTGACACGCGTTTGATTTTTTTTCTGGCCTCGCGAACCAGAGGAAAACGATAGTGCAAGTCAATGCAGTAGCATGTTGGAAGAAAAACGTTGCCGCACGCCTTGCAGACCCCTCTTCGCTCATCGCGCAGTTCAATATATATAACCACGCTGTTAGACGCGACACAGACCAAAACACACACACAAGTCGCATTACGGGCTAAAAAGTAGTGCTATTGTAACGCACGGCAAAGAGTTGTCGTTTTTTTTTTGTGTGACGTACTACAAATACGGTGTTTAGTTTGAATGAGAACGTTAGACAGGCCTATAATACGATTAACCTGGAAAAATTTTGAAAAAATATAGTAAGAGAGAGGGTGGAATGGAGCATTGGTGGTCGTGTCACTAGTTCGTTGTTTACAGAAATTTGAACCAAAAGCAAAGCATAGAAGGTTAGATAGTAGGAAAACGATAATAGTAACTATTATGAATAAACGTATAATAATATAACCACTGTGTGACAGACAGCAACAGGATCAATAATTAGTTATCAGAATTTGAAACACTCAATAAATAAAGGAAATATTGACAGAAGACAGATGGACGAACAGACTACTTCTTTCTCAGCTTGACAGATACTGGGGAAGGGTAGGGTGGTCCAAGATTTGGAAATTGAGTACAGCTTTGAAAATACAGAAGCTAGAAGCCAAACAGTCCCGATTGGCTGGAGTATAATATACTAACGAAGGAATAAAACTAGTTCGAAGGTAGAGTTAGACGCCACTTGAGAAATAAATTTTCATCACTAAAGTTGTGTTACAAGCAAGATAATAGTACTGTCTTGACTTTGCTGATCTGCACCAGCAAGCTATCTGGAATTGACCATATTATCGCAAATCAAACTTATTAGTGTTAATATTTCTCTGATGCGGTAAGAAAGAAAACATTTATATTATCATTATTATGTATGTATTATTGAATATGTATGAAAATTATGTGGGTAGAAGTTTATCTAGAGGGAAGTCAACATCAAACTTTGTGTTGTTTCACAGAGTTGTTAGGAAATATATTAACATGTTGTAGAAAAGCCAGACAGGCTTTCTGCCATTTTGGGAGAAAATTAAATTAAATATTGATGGGGAAATTGTTGTACAGTATTATGCCATAAGACCAGGAAAACCACTGGCCGTCTTCTTCAGCAAGTCACAGTGATTGTACATGACTTGATAGTATTAACTTAAAATGTTTCCTTTGTCAAGGAAAGTGTCAAACTGTAGTTTGAAGTTTATTGGACCATGAATGGGGTAATAAAGCAATTAAGAACGTCAACTAATTGTGTAGTTACCATGCTGAGTCTGAATATGATTGAAAATATTTAGTTAGGGAAAGAGAGAGTATATCAGAGGGTGATGTAGGCCGCATTTATATTGTTCCAGGGTTTCATCTATGACTCGAATTGAGCCCAGGTCAACGTAGATCTGTATATATCTCGGCATAATAAAGAAGTGAGGCAGTATCAACTGTGTGCCTCCCTGTTATTTCAAGACCAGAACCCTGACTTGGTAGTGGACGCTGGTGGTGGGATTATACTTCATCCTGTACCCCAGACGACACAAAGATAAGAAATTGTCTGCAGGCACGTGATAGATCAAACCAAACTACTCTCATTTCCCAAGTGTTTAATAAATCATTCAGATTATGATGAACAAAAACGTTTTTCCTAACCTTACCCATTCATAGGAGCCAGAGTAAATTGACACTGTTCCAGATTGACATATTCAATTAATGTGTGAAGAAAATAATATACTCAGTTATAAATTGAATCAATTTTATGTAAATACTTTGCATTATCATTTGAGTTTCAATATTCCAGTATAGACACAATTGTGATACTGGAACAATAAATTGTAAAAAGATTTCTCAATTTAAACTTAACTCTGGGTGTTGTTAAATACTTTTCATAGAGTTCTTAGTTGTATTTGTTGTCATTTTATTACAACACACTTTACATTACCCTAGACATTAGACGTAGCTATCAGACATACTAGTCAAGAATAAGTCTGAATGAGATTATAAGGTGGTAGCAGAAAGGCACCCTGAAAACTCACTCTAATAATTGTTATACTCAGGGGCCTTCCCAGCTGACCTCATTCAGTACAATATAAATACATAACAACAACAAGTCATAACATCTAAATCCACCACATATTTTGGGGGACAAGCCGGGGTTTTTAACCTTCTCCTAGTACTTATAGTGGGTCGTTTTGTCCGGAACTTTTAAAATATAAAATTTAAAATAATTTGAGAGTGGTTTGAGATATCAGTGCCTAGTGTTTTGTGTTTAGGTTGGTTAACTAGTTTAATTGAGCTTGATAACATTGAATATTATTAACAATAAAATGGCAGATTTGGCCAAATTCAGATCTGCTGCTGTGCAGGCTGCAAAGGACATGGGGATGGAAGGTCAAGGTCTGATTGCTTATGTAACAGAAGAGGATGATAAGTTTATTGCCCGAGAAGAAAAGAGGTTAGTTGAAGAGAAAAGAATTTTGTTAGAAGATGCTAGGGAGACTAAGAAATTAGAGGCTGAGAGGGAGGCTGAGATCAAGAGGCTGCAGTTGAAGGAGAAGAAACTTGAAGCTGAAAGGGAGAAAGAAGAAAGGAGACTGGAGGCTGAGAGAGAAGATAAAAGACTCCAAAGGGAACATGAGCTACGACTAAGGAAGTTGGAATTACAAGGCCATGCTCCTGAAAATGGTACTAGCCCACCCACCTCCGACTCTGCTGCAAGCCTGGTTGCCTCCAACTCAGCCATGGGGTTTCATCTAGACCCATTTGTGGAGAAAGATGATGATATTGAATCATTCTTATCTAGATTTGAAAGAATAGCTACCATGTACGGGCTAGAGAAAGAAAGATGGAGTATGAAGGTATCACAGGGGCTTAGGGGAACCTCTTATGAGGTATTTGCCAAGCTGAGCAAAGACGACCAAGACGACTATGACATTCTTAAGCAAGCTCTTCTAGTTAGGTATGAGAAGAACAGTGAATGTTATAGGAAAAAGTTTAGAAATGCCAAACTGCTGACTGGGGAGACTTATCACCAGTTCTCTGCACGCCTGGAGACATACCTTGAGAAATGGACTGCTCTTGGGAAAACCCAAGATTTAAGGGAAATGATTATGACTGAGCAGTTAAGAGAGTCCATGGCTCCAGACCTGAGAAAATTTCTCACAGAACAGGGTGCTGAGAGACTGGGGGAGATCTTAAATGTGGCTGAAAAATATCAGGCAGCCCAGTCTGAGATGGCAGGCATAAAGAAGAAGCCTATTGACCAAAATAAAGTCCCACAAAACCAAAACTAACCTAAATTTGAACATAGGGACAAGTTTAATAAAGGTAAAGCCTATTATGATAAGCCAAGTTTTGACCAACGCGATAGAAACCAGCAATTCAGTGAAAGAAAAACTTTCCCTCAGGGAAATAAATGGTGTAAATGGTTGCAAGAGGAACACTCATGACACCAAAGTGTGTACTAAGAAACCTTCTTCTTTCGCTGCCATAAAAACGAGGAACAAGGGATTAAAGGTGAAACCTACTGGACAGCAGGAACCTTATCACCCCCAGTTTGTGAGGATATTGTATGTAATGGGGTCACCATGAGGTGTCTCTATGATACAGGTTTAAATTATGACTCAGTCGTGAGCTCTCACCTGGTGCGAGCAGATCAATACACCACCGAAACAGTGGAGATCCAAACCGCAACCAAGGACGTAGCAACCATGACACTTCCCATTGCAAGGATAAGTGTAAAAACTCGCTATGTGGAAGGAGTGATTAGAGCAGCAGTGATAAATGAACCAATCTACCCTCTAATATTGGGGTGTAGATATGTCTTCTTGGGGAATCCCAAGAGACCTGTGATCATGGCAACAGTGCAGACCAGGTCACAGTCAAGGAAGGAGGAGGATGAACCTATAAATACTCATCCAGAGGAGATGAGGAAGGCACAGGCGGAAGATAGGTCACTCAAGCCTTGCTTTAAAAAATTGCCTAAGTGCCATACACCTCCAAGCAAAGGAGACTACTATATGAAGAATAAACTGATCTATAGGAAGGCTGGAACTGTATCCAATGGTCACGGACAGCTGGTTCTTCCCACTTCATATATGGAGAAAGTGATGGAGTTAGGACATGCTATCCCTTTCAGTGGTCATATGGGGATCAGCGCAACAGGACGGCGTATAGCTTGTCATTATTTCTGGCCAGGAATAACCGAAGATATAAAACTATATGTGAAATCCTGTCCAGAATGTCAGAGAGTAGCTCCAAAACATTGGACTGCTCCTTCAACTCTAGGGAAGATGCCCATAGTTAGAACCCCTTTTGAGAGGGTTGCAGTGGATATTGTGGGACCTCTCACACGTACCAAGAGGAGGAGCAGTTATATTCTCACTCTGGTGGACACTTGTTCTATGTGGGGAGAGGCGGTAGCCCTGTCATCAATCGATTCGAAGCATGTGGCAGAGGCATTACTCACCATATTCACGAGGTTAGGTTTCCCACACCAAATCTTGACTGATAACGGCTCACAGTTCAAGGGGAGACTAACTGAAGAAGTTTTCAGGATCTTCCAGACCAAGCACTTTCATTGTAGTCCGTATCACCCCCAGGGGAACGGCCAGGTGGAGAGGTTCAATGGGACTCTCATTTCTATCCTGCGAAAGCTGGCCCATGAAAAACCTGATACGTGGGATCAATATTTGGCCGCTGCGTTGTTTGCGTATCAGGAAGTTCCACATAGTTCGACCGGCATGGCATCGGCAACCCTGTTATTTGGGAGGCCAATAAAAGGTCCACTGGAAGCCTTGTTGAGGACGTGGACAGATGAGAAGGCAGAAGAGACTGTTACCTCATCGTATCAGTATGTGAACGAGCTGACCACTCGTCTCAGATCTGGCTGGAAATTTGCTAATGATAATCTCAGACAAGCCAGGAAAAAAACATGCTGCTTATTTTAACAAGAAAGCGAAAGATAAAGAATTAGCTGTGGGAGAGAAGGTGCTCCTTCTACTACCCGGCAGCAGTAACAATTTGTAAATTGGATGGCAAGGTCCATATACGGTTCTAGAGAAGGTGTCTAGAACTAATTATAAAATAGACAAAAAGGAGAAAGAGAAAATTTATCATGTGAACCTCTTAAAGAAGTACATGGACAGAGAAATCCAGGATGAAACACATCTACTGACCTTGTCGATAGCAACGGGGATGAAAAATAAACCACTCAACTCTCACGAGTATCCACTAAAACCATGTGAAATGTTTGTACAGGTGAAAATCAGTAAGCATCTGACTAAAACTCAGAGAGAGCAGGTTCAAAAGGTTCTGATTGAACATACAGACGTGTTAACGGATAAGCCGGGGCACACAAATCTGTTAGAATATGATATGAAGTTAATAGACCCAACACCCATCTGTATGAGAGCCTATACGATTCCGTTCGCTAAGGAGAAAGCATTGAAAGAGGAGATCGATTATTTGTTGAAAGAAGGAATTATTTCTCACAGTGAATCTCCTTACAGCTCTAGTGTGGTTTTGCTGAGAAAACCCTCTGGGGAACATCGTCTGTGTATAGATTACAGGAAACTGAATGCTGTCACAGAAAGTCAGGTGGATCCATTACCTGATACAAATCAGCTGTTTGCCAGGCTGAACAAGGCAAAATATTTTTCTAAGGTGGATCTTAGTAAAGGCTATTATCAAATTCCAGTAAAGCCTGAGGTTCGACCTTATTTAGCCTTTAGCACCTCGGAAGGCCATTATGAGTTCAACATGTTGCCGTTTGGGTTGAAAAATGCCCCGAGTGTATTGTGGTGAAGTTTTAGGGAACTTAGTGTACTGACCGAATGATGCGGAAATTGTTGGATCCCCTGAATAATCCATGTCACAACAACAGACAGAAAAACAATTTAATTTAATACACTATAACAAATTTCATGGATGACATTCTTATTGCTACTGAAACATTCGAAGAACACATTAACTCTCTGAATATGCTATTCGATAGGCTCAGATAAGCAAATTTGACTGCTAGACTAACCAAATGTTGTGTGGGTTGTAAAGAGCTGGAATTCTTGGGACACACAGTATATCAGGGGAGCATGACCCCTGACCCCAAGAACTTGGAGAAACTGCAGAGAGCGCCGAGGCCAAAAACAAAAACAGATGTGAGATCTTTTGTCTCATTGTGTGGGTTTTATCAGAAATATATAAAGAACTTTAAATCTATATGTGCTCCTCTGACAGATTTAACTCGTAAGGGACAACCTGATAAGATTATTTGGTCAGCACAGTGTGAATTAGCATACCAAGAGTTAAAAGAAAAACTCACCAGCAAGCCGACTTGGTTACACGCCTGCACTTCCAGCAATTTATTTCTTTCTAGTCATCATAAAAAGAATATTTAGCACTAATCTGGGCTATAAAAAAGTTCCAGATCTATCTCTATGGTAGGACATTTGTGGTGCAAACAGATCACCAGCCTCTCGTATTCTTATCACAGGCCAAGCATGAAAATGCACGTCTATTAAGGTGGTCGTTACTCATCCAACCTTATTTGTTTACGATCGAATATATACCGGGCTCGCAGAATGTGGGAGCAGATTTTTTTGAGTAGGCACCCGTTTGACGAAACTCAGAGAATTCAGAAGGTCTGATGAGTGCATTTGATCTATGTGTATCTCAGATCAGGAACTTGCGTCAGAGCATGTTCTTTGCACAGGGTTCCACATTCACTTGATGGGGAATTAAACCCAGTTGCGTGTTTAGCCGCAAGTTGAATAAGGCGGTTTAGAGCACTAATCTGTGTCTATAAAAAAGTTTCAGTGGGGAGATGTGTCGTAATATCTGAGATTACACCGATCAATATATATATATATATATAGGTGTTTATCAGAAAAATAATATATAGATAAAATAAGGAAGTTGCGAGACACGTTGTCTCCTACGCCAGCAATCGTATTAGTCTGGGCAAAGCCTTCACGCAACGAGACTGTAACGTCTCGCTTTCACTAGTGCTGGCTTTTGCTTCCGACCTTGGAAAATAAATATAACATTTTGACAAAACTTAGGCCTGGTTTTCGAGCAAGAGTGTAAGAAGAAAACGGGGAACGAATACGCGAAGGCATAACAAGTGAGAGAGTAAATGCTACCATTTGACACGCGTTTGATTTTTTTCTGGCCTCGCGAACCAGAGGAAAACGATAGTGCAAGTCAATGCAGTAGCATGTTGGAAGAAAAACGTTGCCGCACGCCTTGCAGACCCCTCTTCGCTCATCGCGCAGTTCAATATATATAACCACGCTGTTAGACGCGACACAGACCAAAACACGCACACACAAGTCATATTACGGGCTAAAAAGTAGTGCTATTGTAACGCACGGCAAAGCGTTGTCGTTTTTGTTTTTTGTGACGTACTACACATACGGTGTTTTGTTTGAATGAGAACGTTAGACAGGCCTATAATACGATTAACGTGGAAAAATTTTGAAAATATATAGTAAGAGAGAGGGTGGAATGGAGCATTGGTGGTCGTGTCACTAGTTCGTTGCTTACAGAAATTTGAATTTGAACCAAAAGCAAAGCATAGAAGGTTAGATAGTAGGAAAACGATAATAGTAACTATAATGAATAAACGTATAATAATATAACCACTGTGTGACAGACAGCAACAGGATCAATAATAAATTATCAGAATTTGAAACACTCAATAAATAAAGGAAATATTGACAGAAGACAGATGGACAAACAGACTACTTCTTTCTCAGCTTGACAGATACTGGGGAAGGGTAGGGTGGTCCAAGATTTGAAAATTGAGTGCAGTTTTGAAAATACAGACGCTAGAAGCCAAACAGTCCCGATTGGCTGGAGTATAATATACTAACGAAGGAATAAAACTAGTTCGAAGGTAGTGTTAGACGCCACTTGAGAAATAAATTTTCATCACTAAAGTTGTGTTACAAGCAAGATAATAGTACTGTCTTGACTTTGCTGATCTGCACCAGCAAGCGATCTGGAATAGACCATATTATCGCAAATCAAACTTATTAGTGTTAATATTTCTCTGATGCGGTAAGAAAGAAAACATTTGTATTATCATTATTATCATTATTATGTATGTATTATTGAATATGTATGAAAATTATGTGGGTAGAAGTTTATCTAGAGGTAAGTCAACATCAAACTTTGTGTTGTTTCACAGAGTTGTTAGGAAATATATTAACATGTTGTAGAAAAGCCAGACAGGCTTTCTGCCATTTTGGGAGAAAATAAAATTAAATATTGATGGGGAAATTGTTGTACAGTATTATGCCATAAGACCAGGAAAACCACTGGCCGTCTTCTTCAGCAAGTCACAGTGATTGTACATGACTTGATAGTATTAACTTAAAATGTTTCCTTTGTCAAGGAAAGTGTCAAACTGTAGTTTGAAGTTTATTGGACCATGAATGGGGTAATAAACCAATTAAGAACATCAACTAATTGTGTAGTTACCATGCTGAGTCTGAATATGATTGAAAATGTTTAGTTAGGGAAAGAGAGAGTATATCAGAGGGTGATGTAGGCCGCATTTATATTGTTCCAGGGTTTCATCTATGACTCGAAGTGAGCCCAGGTCAACGTAGATCTGTATATAGCTCGGCATCATAAAGAAGTGAGGCAGTATAAACTGTGTGCCTCCCTGTTATTTCAAGACCAGAACCCTGACTTGGTAGTGGACGCTGGTGGTGTGATTATACTTCATCCTGTACCCCAGACGACACAAAGATAAGAAATTGTCTGCAGGCACATGATAGATCAAACCCAACTACTCTCATTTCCCAAGTGTTTAATAAATCATTCAGATTATGATGAACAAAAACGTTCTTCCTAACCTTACCCATTCACAGGAGCCAGAGTAAATTGACACTGTTCCAGATTGACATATTTAATTAATGTGTGAAGACAATAATATACTCAGTTATAAATTGAATCAATTTTATGTAAATACTTTGCATTATCATTTGAGTTTCAATATTCCAGTATACACAAAATTGTGATACTGGAACAATAAATTCTAAAAAGATTTCTCAATTTAAACTTAACTCTGGGTGTTGTTAAATACTTTTCATAGAGTTCTTAGTTGTATTTGTTGTCATTTTATTACAACACACTTTACATCACCCTAGACATTAGACGTAGCTATCAGACATACTAGTCAAGAATAAGTCTGAATGAGAGCATAAGGTGGTAGCAGAAAGGCACCCTGAAAACTCACCCTAATAATTGTTATACTCAGGGGCCTTCACAGCTGACCTCATTCAGTACAATATAAATACTTAACAACAACAAGTCATAACATCTAAATCCACCACAATCAAGCTGTTTAGTCAGATTCCACTGGATTCCATTTATGTTGTGTGATATCGATGTTTTCATGACCCAATCTGTTGCTTGTAAGAAACGAAATGGAGACAAAAGGCATCCCTGTCTCACTCCCGTTCTAATCCTAAACGGTCCTGTAAGTTATCCTTCATGAAGAACTCTGCATGTCATGTCTTCATATGTCTTATTTTTAAAGTTAATGATCTTCATGGGAACTCCCTAATGCCTCATCAATTTCCAAAGCGATTCTCTGTCTACACTGTTAAATGCCTTTTCATAGTCCACGAATCCGATGTATAGCGGTGAATTCCATTCCAGACTTTGTTCAACTATTATTCTCAATGTGGCTATCTGGTCTGTACAGGATCTATTTTGTCGAAAACCTGCTTGTTCATCTCTCAGCTGCTTGTCTATGGACTCTTTTAATCTCTCAAGGATGATTCTGTTTAATTAATACTTTTCCTGGCACTGATAGTAACATTATTCCGCTATAATTTGTGCCCTCTTGTAAATTTCCCTTCTTAGGTGACTTGAACAGATAACCTTCCTTCCATTCTGCTGGTATTTCCTCTCTCTCCCAGACTTTGCCAAGTAGTTTGTATAATATCTCAGTAGGGGTATCAATATTTGCTTTGATGACCTCTGCTGGAATACAATCTGGACCAGCTGCTTTTCCATCTTTCAGAAGCTTTATGGCTTTCTTTATTTTTTCTCTACTTGGTCTTTCACAGCTGATTTGTAGCTCATCTTCTGCTGGCTGGATGTCTGGGGGTTTAGTTGGAGATGGTCTATTGAGTAGTTCCTCAAAATGTTCTGTCCATCTCTTCATTTATTCTTGTATATTACTAAGCAATTTTCCATTCTTATCTTTTATGAGGCCATTTGTTTGCTTATATTTCCCTGTTAGCTTCTTTGTGTTGTTGTACAGGTCCCTCATATTTCCTTTGGCTGCAGCTTCCTCTGCTTCCCTTGCCAAATCATCAATATATTTCATCTTGTCTCTTTTGATGTTTCTTCTTACTTCCTTGTTTGCTTCTTTGTACACTTCATGTGCCTTGGCTTTGGAGCTTCTGGTTTTGCTTCTGTTTAAATCTGCTTTCTTGGTTCTGTGGTCTGGTGATATCCATGTTGCTTTATGTATTCTTTTGTGTGGAAATATGCTTCCTCCTATAGCTAGTTGATTTGAAGCACAGAAGTTTGCTAATAGTTCCCCATTCTAGTTCATCATACCTACTCCGTGCTTTCCCATGATTTCTTCAAAGCCGGTGTTGTCTGTTCCTATTTTCGCATTTAGGTCCCCCATCAAAATTGTGATGTCCTTTCTTTTCTTATTGTCCAAGACATATTGTAGTCTGGTGTAAAAGTCTTGTTTCACAGTCTCTTCTTTGTCGTTTGTTGGTGCATAACACTGGATGATGTTTATATTTACTTTCTTTTTGGCTGATTTAAACCTTGCTGTTATAATTCGGGGTCCCATTGCTTCCCATTCTATAAGTGCCTTCTGTGCTTCCCTAGACAGCATTATAGCCACCCCTTCACTGTGGTGGGCTCTTTCCTCCTCATGTCCTGAGGACAACACCATTTCTCCTGTGATCAATCTCCTCTTCTATATGCCTTTCCACCGTGTCTCGCAGAGACCCAGGATATCAATCCTGTAATTTGTCATTTCTGCTGCTACCTGTGCAGTTTTCCCTTGTTCACACAGAGTGCGAACATTTCAGGTGCCAATCTTGGAGATTTTCCGAGACAAAAAAAGGTTAGTCGGCAACCCAGACTCCTTTCGGCTTTCTCTAGGTTGCTTCATGCGCCTCCTTTCCAGAGGACCTTCTTCTGTCTT